>OZ004694.1:43709048-44215219 GCA_963924545.1 Pogonocherus hispidulus
AAATCAATTCTTTTTAAAATAAGAGCTTGGGATATGCTTAGATTTATCCATATCTACAAAAAATTCTTCACTTTCACATGGAATACATTTGGTGTTAGGGAGTTCGGTTTCTCCACCGCATTTGATGCATTTATATTTCACTGGAACAGGCATATTCTGCAGAATCTTCAGTGCTACAAACCCTTGACTGCAATAGTTGATCTTTGACCTTCTACAGTTCAATAACTTTTGTTCGAATCGCAACTAAGCTTTAAACGCAACAATAAATATTTCTGTACTAAAAACTAAAAGAAAAAATAAAGATAAATTGATAATAAAAGCAAATTGAAGAAAATACTTTAATTCTGTGATAGCATAAATCTCAGAAACTATGAAGAAATAAAAACTGTACGTTAGGTATACCTAGGTGCTGGTAAAGTTGAAGTACTAAACTAATTATTTTTCAATACACTTGATGTATTTATACAAAATCAGTTTTCACATTTTTAATACTTGGTGGTCTTTCAAATAAGAAAGATTTCATTGGTTTTTGTTTCGTATGAAATTTTATCGTCTAGTTGATGACTGTTTCTGTTGTGAAAATTTAAGTTGTCTCTTCTTGTAAATTTCCTGTCACACAAATTGCAGGGGAATAAAACAGATTTGTGTTTGTTAGTGTAGCGACTAAGTGTACTTCCATGCGAAAAAGATTGTGAACAAATGTGACATACATACATGTTTACACTTTGAATAGCCAACGGTAAATGAGATTAAGGCTAATAAGGCTAATATTAAGGCTAATAAGGCTTGCAATCTCTATCAATGATTACGTCATACATAATCTCGAAGCCTGTACGTACCCTCGATAAGGGTAAACAAGGATAACGAGGATAACGTGTAAGGATAACAAGGATAACGTGTAAGGATAACGAGGATAATGTGTAAGGATAACGAGGATAACGTGTAAGGATAACGAGGATAATGTGCAAGGATAACCAGGATAACGTGTAAGGATAACCAGGATAAAATAAGGGTATTCATTACCATCATGTCATTTGATATTGTATATGAGAAGAGTAAACATGTTTACGTGTAATATTTGTAATAAAGTATTCTCTTGGTCGAGCGGTTTAAGCCGGCACATCAACAGCCATAAAGACGCCTCTTTACAGTGTGATGTATGCAATAAAATATTTAAAAGAAGCGACAACTTAAAAAACCACGTGATAAGAGCACACGGTTATGGAAAAATCAAAGATCAACGGCAAAATAAAAAACTGCCTCAGGTGTTACATGGAGAAAAATCTCTCACAAAATATAGAATGCAGGCGAGCAGAGAATTAGAAAATGCAGCACAGGCTTAGCAAAGCACACAACGGATCAAACTAGCAATACAGAGCCATTGAGGAATAAAGAAGTATTAGATTGGACCACCGAGACCGACCCAAACGACATAGTCGACGCAATAAAAATATCCATGCGTTTAGGCCTGGATTATTCCTTATATATAAATACTTTACGACACATGGGCCTTATTGGTTAGTATAAAGTATATATGGCTCTTTAGTAACGGCTAATTTACAAAAATGATAGGATAAATGTGCTAAGCAATGATAACTGCACGCCTTAGACCATGTCTGACGTCGCCGTACATACAAAAACATTCTCGAGCTATTTAAAGTTCATCATCAAGTTATCATGTCGAGTCACCCCCACCTCTTTCACACATCTTATAGGTGTAGCGCCATCATCAGTTGTTTAATTTACGTTCAGCTGCTTGAGGTGTTTAGACGCAATGACGGGAGTTATCAAATTCTTTTTTTTAAATCAAAAGCCCTGGGAGAAATAAAGAAGCTGAAACTATGCGATATGTTCGTTGACCAGTGGTATGTAGATAATCAACCCTCATGTTACATAATCTACGTGAATTGCAAACCTGTGTCGTTTGCCCTGCTGTCAAAGATGGACTATGACCCTTTCAACCAACAATCGAGACCAAAAACGTTCAATTACATCTATACACTACCACAACATCGTAGAAAAGGATATGCGGCACAGCTGGTGGAACATATCAAAGAACGCGAGCAGTTTTCGACATTTACCTCGGACGAAGCATCAGAAAATTTATTTAAAAAGTGCAAGTGTATAGAGTATGATGAAATGTTCAGATATCCTTAATAAATCTTTAATGTTGTTTTTCTGTTTTATTTCCTATCATAGACAATCACCGGTAAAATCAGATTATCAAAAAACCGAAGGGTAAATTAATAATGGCTCAATAATTATTTACTATGATGTAGATAACACCGTATTATAAGTTGTTGTATTCCCGGTCTACTGGTACCTGTATACCGGTACCGGTACTTATAAGTATCGGTTCGATATAATCCAATGGTATGGACAGGTCTAGTATATATAAACTCAGTAACATAAATAATAAATTCAGTTGATAATGATATCTGAATATAGAAAGACCCTGCAAGAATACAGGAAAAAATTGAAACAATTAAGAAAAGCAATAGAATTGTATAGTTTTAAAAGTGTTGTACTGAAGAAGCTAACAAATTTGAAAATATGCCATTAATCTTAGATGTACAAGGCTTCAAGGTGGAAAAACATAAATTCATAGTTAAAGAGTTGGCGGGGTTTGATGGTGAACGCATATGTCATTATATTTTCAAACCACCTTTTTCATTTGATGCGCTTCCATCAGAATTTCAAAAAGAAGCTAATTGGGTAACTAAACTGGCCCTGGGCTAAGCGATCTTTAAGTTTGGTACCTGTCAAAGGAATATTAATATTTAGATGTTGGATATAATACAGAGTTAATGTTAAAATGTCACAAAAACGTGACGTAAACGTGACGTAAAACGCGACGTTTTTGACGCGTAAAAAAGTCATAAAAAAACGACACAAAAACGTGACGTAAAACGTCACGTTTTTGACACGTAAAAAGGCCACGAAAAATATTTTGTATTTCCCATATAACATCATGTAAAAACGTGGTGTAAAACGTCGCAAAAACGTTACGTTTTTAGCACGTAAAAAGGTCATAAAAAACGGCACAAAAACGTGACGTTTTTGACACGTAAAAAGGTAAAAAAAAACGACATAAAAACGTCATGTTAACGTGACCTAAAACGTCATGTAAACGTTGCGTAAGCACCAGAACATAGTAATAATAAAATAGATTATAGAAGTATGACATACCAGGTCCGCAAAATTGATAGTCACCAGGAATGTGTAGTTCAAACGGTAGTTTATCAATTAGAGAATTTAGTACACCCTCACCGTAGTAGAGCGGCATGAAGAATGATTATAGTCTTATTGAATCTCATATATTTATACACTAGTTTGTTAGTGATGTAGCCAAAAGATGAAGATCTTTCAACAAGAACAGACGTTACCGATTGAAAATTTAGATTTAATTGAATATAATGAAAACAGCGACGCGGCGGTGAAACATAGTAAACTATTGCCAAACTCTTTTAGAGCTATAGTATGTGGACCGAGTGGCTGTGGCAAGACCAACATCATGTTATCACTCTTATACCATCATAATGGGATAAAATTTGAAAATGTTTACGTATACTCGAAATCGTTATATCAGCCCAAATATCAGTTACTCGGTGAAATTTTAAACCAAGTGAAAGGTGTCGGCTATTTCCCATATAAAGACAGCGATGAAATTATTAGTACAATGGAAGCCAAACCAAACTCCATATTCATATTTGATGATGTTGCATGCGACAAACAGAATAAGATACGCGAATATTATTCCATGTGCAGGCATAAAAACATCGATGCTACCTATCTCTGTCAAACTTATTCGAAAATACCGAAACAGTCGATTAGGGACAATTGTAATATCATTGTTCTCTTTAGAAAAGACGACCTTAATCTCAAACATATCTACGATGAACATGTATCACCAGATGTTTCCTTCCACTATTTCAAACAAATGTGTAGCGAATGCTGGACCGATAATTATGGTACTCTCGTTATTGTAAAGGATTTCGATCTACATAATGGTCGATATAGAAAAGGATTCGACAAGTATATAATGGTTTAGCTCTGCTAACATGCATCATTAATCAACATGAGTTCATCACTTAATGATATAATAAATGCTACCAAGCGCAAGAAAAAAATAAAGGAGTTGGCAAGGGTAATCAGGAAAAAGTATCTGGCTTTGAAGTTGGGTAAATCAGAGGAGGATGACGCTATACAAAAAATGTTTAATCCCATTTCCGCCCCATTAAAACAAATAGCCGCCACCACACTTAATTTGAATGAAAAGATACATGACAATAAACGTATCAAGATGGAGATGAAGAAAGAAGAGGAAGAAGAAGAAGATGTGACGAGTACTTTAAACCAAACAAGGTTTCTTCCCACTGAACATGTGGCATCGACGTCAACATCAAAGATAGAGGACGATGAATTTGAGGATTCAATAGGGGAGGAGCAACAACGTATAGAGGATACATCTACTAGTTCATCTGTACTAGATGAATATTTAGATCAATATCCCGAGATGGCGCAAAAATATGTAAGTGAACATAGGGAAAAAAGTGAATCAATAGATAGGATTTATGGTCCGGTATATGATGATTCAACATCTACGTGGTTATTGGGACGTAAAAGAATAGATTTCGATAGACGTACTGGAAACATAATAATAGAGGGGCAACAATTCAAAGGTACCCCTGGCTTATATCAACTAATTTTCTATAACGATCCATCTTTCAATAGGCAGGATGAGCAATCATATAGGTAGATTCTGGAGCTAAGTGGTGTCCATCAAAACACCCGAGGCTATCTAAAAGATACCAGTTTGAATAAATATCATGATATTATTAAACCGTTATTTCCTAAACCAAGCCAACGTACAAAATCAACAGCTGGATCAGGCCTCTCATACGAGAACAATATGATTTATAATAAAAAACCTATAGAATATGTTTACTGGGACGACCCTAATGAACTTGTCGACCGCTTAAAACTTTTGGTAGCTTCGAAAAATGCCGGAAATACTACATCCTACGACAATGAAATAATTGCCATTATTAATGAATTGAAAGAAGCCAATTTAATTTATTAAGTCGATGACTATGGTGATAATGATGATGATGATCCTCTTATATATAGTTGTACAAAAATGATTGAAGCAACACTTTCACGATGAGCCTCGACAAGTTTGGTAGATCTCTAGTGCCACACTCTAGCGGGGATGTTGGTTTTATGTTACAACAACAGCGTCATGGGTTTACCTTTACAAGTGACGGAAATATCGATGTGGATCATTTTAAACTCCACCTCAGCAACCTCAAACCACCTACTAACGATAATAATGCTGCTAACAAAAAATATGTGGATTATAATATGTCTCGCCTTTTTGATCAATTAAAAACCTTTCTGCAAGATTTGGGTCGATCTAATAGTGATTATACGAATAATAAGATTAAGCAGGCTGTAGACGAGAGAAATAAATTCATTAGTGATTTAGCGCTGGCATTTGATAGGCTAAATAAAAAAGTTGCTACTGTTCCAAGTGTGGTTGACAATTTGCTGCAAAATGTAGCACAAGAGCTAAAAGACTTGAAAAATACCACACAAAATATCGAGCGTGAATTTATACAGTTTAAAGATAGTGTTGAAAAGCAAATGACGCAAGTATATCATGATATATCTAAAATTACAACGCCAGTCAGTAGCAGTAACGCATCAAACATTGTACACACACAAAACTGAAATAATGTCGTCGCTGAAACATTCAAAGGAAAAAATTCAATTAGTGAATGAACTGCATAAGCCCGCAAGAAAGAACTATAGACGCAGGTGTACTATCATAAAAGGTTTAGATGAATCCTGGCAATCAGATCTGGCTGATATGCGCCAGTATGTTCGCTACAACCGAAATTTTACCATGATACTAGTGATCATAGATTGTTTCTCGAAATTTGTTTGGACTCGACCGCTGAAAACTAAGACCGGTAAAGAAATAACTGCTGCTTTTGAAGATATTCTATTACATGATAAAAATAGAGTGCCTAAAAATCTGCAAACCGATCAGGGAACCGAATACTACAATAAATTATTTCAAAACTTAATGAAAAAATTCCATATAAATCATTACAGCACCTACAGCATCAAGAAAGCCGCCATTGCCGAGCGCGCAATACGTACTATAAAGGCTAAACTGTATAAATACTTTAGCTTAAATGGTACCTATAAATGGATAGATGTTTTACCTCAAATCACGAAAAATTACAACGAAACAAAACATAGTACTATAGGATGTAAACCTGTTCAGGTCAACAGATCTAATGAAAAAGCTATACTAAAATCCACCTATAGTCACATCAAGAATAGCGGCGCGCAAAAATTTAAAGTAGGTGATGTTGTTCGCATAAGTAAAAATAAACATGTATTTGATAAAGGCTACACCCCCAACTGGACAACTGAACTCTTTAAAATTGCATCGGGTAAAACAACAAATCCTAGCACATATCTTTTGGACGATATGCAGGGGCGACCCATCAAAGGCACCTTTTACGCCGAAGAACTACAAAAAACTGCCAACCCCGACATCTATCTTGTGTAAAAGGTACTAAGAAAAAAGGGAAAGAAGGTATTTGTCAAGTGGTTGGGCTTAGATAAAAGCCATAACAGTTGGATTGATAATTTCAACATAGTCTGATAGAGGACAGTAGAGTGATCCCTGGAATTCCGGGGATCACATTATCTGGAGAAAATATATAAGAAAAACAAATTTAACAATTTATCAGTCATCTACTGGTGCTGCGAGAGTGTCTGAAATGTCATTTATTAGTGCTAACAGTATTAGTGATACAAGTGGTGACGAAATTCACAAATCTACTATAATGGATGAGAATTCCATGGACTCTATTGTTGATTACAGTAAGGAGCTCGATGAAATATTGGCAAGATACGAGCATGCAGCAAATAAGGAAAATGTGTATTTGTTACACACAATTTTTCCTTTGATCACTAACTCCATTCAAATCCAGTGTGGCTTGAGTCCGGCACGAAGCTTTTGTCCTGCTGTTATTATACAACACAATTATAGACCAATGAAAATATCCTTCAGCACATATGAGTGGATTCACGGACATTTTGCGACAATTACAAGCTAATTTCTTCTCCCAAACCCAAATCGAAGGCCATCCCGATGAACCCGAAACAATAACCGACATGTGTGGAGATTATATTTACATATCCCATCTCCTCTACGAAGATGTCAAAGTAGTGAATATAAAAAAGTTTGACATCAGCTTTGAACTGTTTGATCAAGATGTAAAGGAAATCCTACTAATGGACTCATGTGTATTATCATCTCGTATTGCTATGTTAGATTCATTAAATTTTTGTTCATATTATCATAATATTTTGGAACTAATTAATTTGTGGGTTAAATCCAATAGAGTAACGTTAAATGTAGAGGAAATATTATTGGCGTTTTGTGATATATCCAATGATAGCTTGTTGAGTTATGCTCTACGTGAATATTTCTATTATTATAAAGATAATGTACTATCTGATTTAAATAATAAATAAAACTCTTTTAAGTAGACTGCTTCTTTTATTTTAATCAGTCTTTCACAATGTCTCAACCTGTTAGTTGTTTCTGTTGCAAAAGTAAAATTATGACGTCACTTCATCATGAGAAAATAAAGTCATTTAGTGATTTTACTAAAGATGAGCTGCACCATGTTCCACTGGAATATATTGTTAAATACATACGGCCCGCTGAATTATTGGATATTTGCTCAAAATTACCATTAAGTTATCAAAGTGACTTTAATTTAAAAATTAAGCTGCCCTGCTTTGTGCACTACAATATGTCAGACTGGAAAACCCAATGGGATGGTCCAGTTTCATCACAACAAGATTGCAGTTTTTGTGAACGTGGTTTACGTCATCAATAAATTTCTAAGCATGTTTATTATTATTGAAAGGATAATAAAAGATACATAAAATATATAACATTTTTATTTTTATACATAAGAATGTGTGAACAAACGCATAATATACATAAATATGTTAACGAGTATTGTTCTAAAACTTGTTCATAGAAAAAATGTTGATATTAAAATGTTTGTACCTCTTGAATATATTAATAAATTCAATATTGTAGAAGGAGATTAAATTTCCAATCTAGTTTTATTTACTACTATTATTATTATTATCTAAGGTTGAAATAGCTCAGATGGGAGAGCGGTAGACTGAAAATCTATAGGTCCCAGGTTCGATTCCTGGTTTCAACATATTACGCTTTTCTTATTTGAAAGACCACCAAGTATTAAAAATGTGGAAACTGATTTTGTACTTATTAGCCTTAATATTAGCCTTAATATTACCCTTATTAGCCTTAATTTTAGCCTTATTAGCCTTAATATTAGCCTTATTAGCCTTAATATTAGCCTTATTAGCCTTAATATTACCCTTATTAGCCTTAATTTTAGCCTTATTGGCCTTAATATTAGCCTTATTAGCCTTAATATTAGCCTTATTAGCCTTAATCTCATTTACCGTTGGCTATTCAAAGTGTAAACATGTATGTATGTCACATTTGTTCACAATCTTTTTCGCATGGAAGTACACTTAGTCGCTACACTAACAAACACAAATCTGTTTTATTCCCCTGCAATTTGTGTGACAGGAAATTTACAAGAAGAGACAACTTAAATTTTCACAACAGAAACAGTCATCAACTAGACGATAAAATTTCATACGAAACAAAAACCAATGAAATCTTTTCTTATTTGAAAGACCACCAAGTATTAAAAATGTGGAAACTGATTTTGTATAAATACATCAAGTGTATTGAAGAATAATTAGTTTAGTACTTCAACTTTACCAGCACCTAGGTATACCTAACGTACAGTTTTTATTTCTTTATAGTTTCTGAGATTTATGCTATCACAGAATTAAAGTATTTTCTTCAATTTGCTTTTATTATCAATTTATCTTTATTTTTTCTTTTAGTTTTTAGTACAGAAATATTTATTGTTGCGTTTAAAGCTTAGTTGCGATTCGAACAAAAGTTATTGAACTGTAGAAGGTCAAAGATCAACTATTGCAGTCAAGGGTTTGTAGCACTGAAGATTCTGCAGAATATGCCTGTTCCGGTGAAATATAAATGCATCAAATGCGGTGGAGAAACCGAACTCCCTAACACCAAATGTATTCCATGTGAAAGTGAAGAATTTTTTGTAGATATGGATAAATCTAAGCATATCCCAAGCTCTTATTTTAAAAAGAAATGATTTCAAATAAAACTATTATAATGTTTCTGCCTGTAGAATATATCAATAAATTCAATCTTGTAGAAGCAGATTAATAAATACAATATTAAATTTCCATCCTAGTTTTATTGTTATTATTATTATTAATATTATTCAATACTACTTAGCTCTTAGTATTTTATGGTCCAGTAGTAGTAGTGGTGTTAGTCATACGCGCATGATTTTTCCTCTTATTACATCATTCATATTTTCTATAAACAAAGGGTTACCTACCGCGCATGATTTTTTAGACCACTTTCTTATTTGCCTCACCCTATATCATTAATTTTTGAGACACTCTGTATGCTACATATTTGAATTTCTGTAAAAGTATAATGTCGCGACCTTGCTAACTTCCTGTCTATTATCTACGTATGCATAAAGTCTCGGTATTTTATCAAGTAGCTAGCAGGTGTTACTATATATAATCGCTGAATAGCCATAAACGATGATCACAATAAGTCAATGAACTAGAAAAACAGATGTCAGAGCTTTATGATAAAATTACGTGTTACTTACTATATGATAGAGTAGTATCAGTGTAGTGATGGTGCAATAGTGGTCAGACATGTGTGCTCCACCTCAGTTGCATAACCTCAAATGGCTGTAAGTTCTTTTTTTTAATATCTTATCATTATTATTCTACGTCGTAAATCACACCAATTGAATTTCCCTCTTTTATTTTACTATCCGCCATGTTTTTTCCTCTTACTACATCGTACATATTTCTGTAAATAACACAATCTAGTGCGCATGTTTTTTCTTTCATACTTTCTTGTTTAGCTTACCCTGTATAGTTATCTGGTATCTAGTGCCTGGGCGGGATCGTCGTGCATGTTTTTTCCTCTTATTAGATCATACAATTTTTTAAATTTGACTCTATTTTTAGAATGTTTTTTCTGTTTGAAGGACTGTTGCGTATATTTTTCTCTTATTACTTTGACTTCTTTTTCTTCATGACTCACCCTGTATAGTTTTATTTTGATACACTCTGTATGCTAATTTTTTGAATTTGCTTCTTTTATTTAAATTTTGTGAGGTTATGTTGGCTGCAGTGATGTTCAACGGTCTCATTCTGCTCTGTAGTTCAGTGATCTCATTCTGTTCTGTAACTGTAAGGGTCTCGTTCTGTTCTGTGGCTCAATGGTCTCGTTCTGTAGCTGCAAGGTTCTCATTCTGTTCTGTGGTTCAATGTTCTCATTCTGTTCTGTAACTGTAAGGGTCTCATTCTGTTCTGTGGCTCAATGGTCTCGTTCTGCTCTGTAGTTCAATGGTATCGTTCTGTGGTCCAAAGTTCTCATTCTGTTCTGTAACTGTAAGGGTCTCATTCTGTTCTGTGTCTCAATGGTTTCGGATCAGTTCAGTTCACTTCGGATCAGTTCAGTTCACTTCGGATCACTTCAGATCACTCCGGATCAGTTCAGTTCACTTCGGATCCGTTCAGATCACTTGATCTACTGTTCTGTGGTTCCATGGTATCGTCTGTGGTTCAATGGTCTCATTCTGTTCTGTGGTTCAATGGTCTCATTCTGTTCTGTGGTTCCATGGTCTCATACTATTCTGTGGTTTCATGGTCTGACACCTGTGTCCGGCCGGTAATGCAGATCGTATACTTACCGACCACCCTGAAGTTGGCGCCAGTGTGATGTCACACTGTCTGGCTCAATCGCCGCCTTACCTACTCGCGTGTACTTATGGATTTGGTGCGGCATTATATATTAAATCCCAAAATCAAAGCGGTGAGATGTTAACACGGCTTATTTGTGCAAAATCGAAAGTTGCACCTCTGAAAATACAAACAATTCCGCGCTTAGAGCTCATGGGCGCTTTATTATTAGCCAAATTAGGGGATAAGGTAGTGTCCTCACTGGACATAAAGATGGAAAGGATTACGTATTGGTGTGACTCGACCATAGTGTTGGGTTGGTTGAATACGACACCTAACCTTTTACAAACCTTTGTGGCAAATCGAGTAGCCCGCATACAAGAATTATCATTGGCAAATAATATCGAATGGCGATACGTACCAACTTCTGACAACCCGGCAGATCACGTATCTAGAGGCGTTAGACCTCTTATTTTACCATCTCTTGATATCTATTGGTATGGTCCATGTTGGCTGCGAGAAAGCGATACAGCTTGGCCGACTTTGAATATCTCCGAGAATAATTTGCCAGAATTAAAAGGGGCAAAACAAGGTTACAAGATAACTATAGATTCACCAATTATCATTTTTGAAAATTATTCAAACTTAACAAAATTAGAGCGAATAATTGCATATTGCAAAAGATTCTGTTCAAATTGCCTTAAACTTAAATGTGAAAGAAATCTTGGTCCGTTAACATCCAGTGAAATTAAAAATGCGTCTTTGAGTTTAGTTAGAATCTCCCAACTTGAATCTTTTAGCAGCGAAATTGACGCTTTGGACAGCGGTAAGGCTATAAATTCAAAGGGTAAAATTGTAAAACTCAACCCATTTTTAGATGATCAGAATATTATACGAGTCGGTGGCAGGCTATCAAATTCAAGGTTTAGCTACGAGAAAAAATATCCAGCTTTGTTATCTTCCAAACATTATTTTACAAAATTATTGTTTATTAGAGAGCATTTAAGACTATTGCATCTGGACCGCAGCTTTTGCTTGCATCAATACGTGACAAATATTGGCCGCTCTTAGGGCGTAATTTAGCGCGTAAAACAGTTTACGAATGTATAGCGTGCTTTAAAGCTAAACCGCGCGCGATAACGCCAATAATGGGAAATTTACCCAGTAAGCGAGTTGAGCCAGCACCGCCATTTCATACCACTGGTGTCGATTATGCCGGTGCCTTTTTAATCAAAGATAGAAAGGGGCGCGGCGCAAAGATATCAAAATGTTACGTCAGTTTATTTATTTGTTTTTTAACCCGTGCGGTTCATATCGAGCTAGTTTCAGATCTCACAAAGGAAGCTTTCCTAGCAGCCTTAAGGCGTTTCATAACTCGACGAGGAAGGCCAGCTCAAATGTTTTCGGACAACGGAACTAACTTTGTAGGTGCCAACCTAGAATTGAAAAAATTTGGAAAATTTTTGCAGGATAATGCTCATGATTTGACTGGCTCCATAGAAAATGAAGGAATTTCTTGGTCTTTCATACCCGCACGTTCTCCTCACTTCGGCGGACTTTGGGAGGCTGGGGTTAGAGCGACAAAATATCATTTACAACGCGTGGCAGGCAATGCGAGTCTGACCTTCGAACAATTTTATACACTGCTTGTACAGATCGAATCAATTCTGAATTCCCGTCCTATGTCACCTCTTTCTTCTGACCCTTCTGATTTTTCTCCTCTGACACCCTCTCACTTTCTCATCGGACGTGTACTGACCGCAGATGCAGACCCTGATGTGACGCATATACCCCAAAATCGACTATCCCACTTCCAATATATCCAGCAGCTTCAGCAGCATTTTTGGCCGAGATGGTCTCGCGAGTATATATCCGAGATGCAACAACGGTGCAAATGGACTATCCAACGTGGGACTCTCAAGGTAAACGACTTAGTTGTCATTAAGGAGGACAACCAGCCGCCACTTAAATGGGCTTTAGGACGGATTTTAACTCTTCATCCCGGAACAGATGGTGTGGCTAGAGTTGCCACTATCAAAACTGCAGGAGGCACGATCAAGCGATCCTTCGCGAAAATTTGTCCTTTACCTTTGGACACTTAGTGCAGTGATGGTGCAAGCTTTGTTTATTTTTTATGATGTATTTTATTTGAAAGTACCTAGCCCTTTCAAGGCGGGGAGTATGTTGCATATTTATGCTATAGATGTAATATAAAATCTCATGTTCATCTTAATAACTAGTTATTTTTGTAAAGAACACTGTGAAAGGTTGAACAGTTGTTCATATGTTTTGTAACCAACACAATCAATTTTTGTATACTTCACTTGATATACCAGTAAGAAATATAGTGCAATAAATTTAACAAGCAGTATTATTTCTCACGCAAGAAAAGAAAAACAGAACCAAAATACAGTCCACAGACAAACTCAAACAAGGATTGTGTATCCAATATATTTATTAACAAATTATCTTTGCTGGAAATCATAACCCAATTTTTGATATTAACTTTACTACTGATGCCTATGTTTTTTTTGCTACAGTAAGCTTAAAATTTATTTTAATTATTTTAGCCTTATTGGCAAATTATATAGGAATTTCAATTTAATTTTGGCTAGATTAGATTAGATTTATATAGGAGTCGACCCCCTGGCCTGGTCCACCGCGACTTAGAAGATCTATTGTGGCACTCCCAACCTATTTAGAGTACTCTGTCCAGCCCTGTGATGTGCATTATATAGTATAGCTGCGCTTTCAAAAAATGTTTGGTAAGCGCGATTCCAATGAATTTTTTTGTATATATTAGCTTCCTAGATGTACTTGTTGAACCTATTACGATAGTCCAGCTGCTAATCCTCAGCCTACTACGATTTTTTTCAATCAATTTTTTTTTTAAATTACTTTAGGGATTTAGGGATATAGGGGACTACTGTAAAGTATTGTTTTAAAGTTATTATTAATTTGTGAAGTAAGTGAAGGCACAGTATTCTAGATTAACAATAATTATTAGAGTTTCCAATGCCGGCTATATCTTTTAAGCGAAACACTTATTTACAAATTGACATTCTTCGATACAAATTGATGAAATTTGGGCCACAGGGGTTTTAAGTGATGCTGAAGAATGCCACGATGTCAAATTTTTCATAAAAAATTCCCTAAAGTAATTTTCGAAAAAATTGATTGAAAAAAAAATCGCAGTAGGCTGAGGATTAGCAGCTGGACCATCGTAATAGGTTCAATATATATATATATATATATATTAAGACATTCTAGATCTACTAAAAGAATTATAGGGATAAATATATGATTGATACATATGTAAAATGTTAGACACATGACAATATTTAGGCACAGTACATTTAGAAAAAGTAAAATAGAACCAGAGCTATTGACATATATTCAATCAGAAAAGATTAGAGTTTAAGATTATTAAATTTCAAAAGGAATGAATAAGTAATTGAGAAGTTATCAATGATTTATTAAAATTCATATATTGAATTGTGAGAATTAAGGACATTTAAATTATAATCAAATAAAAATTTGACATATAGTAACTAGATAAGAGAAGGTATTTTAAAATAAAATAAGGGATTTGTTTTAGAAAATAAGCATAGTTAAATAATAAATTAAATAATATAAATTTGTTAATTAAATAAGAGAGTAGTTTTAAAAGTATTAAAAAACAATTTAAAGTAAATTGAAGTGTTTAAGAAAAGACTTTTAAGTGCAAAAGAGTGATTAAAGACATGGGTAAAATCGAAGTTCCATGAAAAAGAATGAATTGAAATTGTTGCTAAGAGATAGGGGATAATAAATTTTGAAAAAACCGAAGCGGCGTCCTTTTTGAAAAATCAAGAAAAAAAGTGGAATTTTGACTAGAAATTGAGAAGGAAAGTTGTTAAAAAAATATATCGAGAGATAAGCAGGGATAACAAGATAACCTCAAAGTAAGTTTGTTTGTCAAATCACTTGCTTAAAATTAATGTACAGCTGGAGAAAAGATAGCAGAGATCTACAAGCAGAAATATTGAGATTATATTTTCATTTAATTGCATTAATAAGACGATTTTAAACATATAGCTATAACATATTATCTAGATATAAAGTCAGGCCTAAAATAGACAGGAGTCTAAATAAAGTACTTACCTTAAAAGAGATCCAGAGAAATGATCCAGAAGAAGAATAATATCCAGAATTTGTCACACAAATATGAACAATTTTAATAACAGTTTTGCATAATTAGTAATATTTTAGTTTTAGTTTAAGCAACATAACCTGTTTGTGCAGAATTTATATAGTTGAGTATAGTTATGTAAAGTGTTTAATAATAGATCTGCAAATAGTAAGAGGTTAGGCAACCCAAATTACATAAATTTGTATAGATCAGGTTTTGTCCACGGACATATGTTTCTATTTGATTAAAATAAAATAAGGATTGTTAAATTTAACTAGAGGTTTATTTGCTAGAACAAATTTACAGAATACTTTTAAAATTAAAAATAAAAAAAAAAAAAATTTATATTAAATTGAAAATATTACAGTCAAGTAAATATTTGTAATGAACCCCACCTGAAAAAGAGTCAATCATTGTTCCAAATTAATTAAACAATTCAATAGATTCAATTTCTAAAAAAATTTATTAAATTAAATAACTTTGAAATTATTTAAAATAAAAACAAAATAGAGTGAATATAGGTGAATAGCTGAAAAGAAGGAGTTGTAGATTAAGGAGGTAAGCATAATGTTTTCTTATGTATAACATGGAAGTTGATTAATTGAGAAAATTAAAAATTACGAAAATTTACTATAAACTAAAATATAATTTGGCGCCCAACACTAAACTCAAATTTAATTAAAATAAAATTAATTTAAATATTCAATAAATGCTATAAATAAGTCGAGGCAAATATAATTTAACCCTCAAAAATAAAGGAGTTAAAAATTTAAATTGAATTACAAACAAGTATAAGGGTAATAAAAATATTATAAATTGGCACCATCAACGTGGGGCAAATATTACAAATTTACCAACCAAGTGTGGTGATTGTAACAACAGAGTCGTGGTAAGGAAAATATAATAGAATAAAAAAAAAATGGATTTAAGAAACAGAAAAATTGGAGAAGAACAAGAAAATGATAGTAGTGAAGAAAGGACTATGGAGGAAAGTGATGAGCAGACATCAATAGTAACTGAGGGAACAGAAGTAACTCAAGCTACAGAAGAAACAAGACAGAAGGAAGAAGATATTTCATGGCAGAGAATGATGACAGAAGTATTAACAAACCTAAGTAAGACTACTAAAGAAATACAAGAAGAAAATAGAAAGATGGAAGAACAAATGAAGAAGAGGGATGAAGAATTGAAAAAGAAAATTGAAGAGGAAAATAAAAAGATGGAAGAAGAAATGAAGAAGAGGGATGAAGATTTAAAAAGGAAGATTGAAGAAGAAAATGAAAAGAGGGACGAAGAAATAAAAAAAAGAGATGAAGAAATGAAAAAGAGAGATGAAGAAATGAAAAAACTATTAACAGAAAATATACAGGATGTTTATAGAAAAATCGAAAATAGATTTGAACAAGTAAAAAAGGAAATTCATGAAGAAAATGAACAATGGAAAGAAACTATGGAGAAGAAACAGGAGGAAAATGGGAAGGAAATTAAGAAGTTGGAAATACAAGGTCAAATAGTGGCAGAAAATCAACAGATTTTAGATAAGAAATTAGAACAAGTAGAAAACAAAACAGAACAAAATAAAATCGAGATAGAAAAGGTAAAAGAAGACATAAAAATAGGGATCAGCTATAATGTAAGAAATGGAACAGAAGAGGATGAGAAAAGAGAAAAGGAAATACAGTCAATAAGAAAACAATTGCAAGAAATTAAAGAAAAACAAGAAATAGGCATGGGAAACACAAAAATGATAAGATGGGTTAAAGAAGACAAAATGAATAAATTTTCAGGAAATATTCACAAATTACATCCTACTGTATTTGTGAGATCATTAAAACGAAGAATGGAGAATATAGAAGATAAAGAAGATATGAAAGAAATAATAAGAGATAATTTAGAGGGAAATGCATTAATTTGGTTTGGGAGTAAAGAAGCGGAAATAGAAAATTATGGGGACTTTGAAAGAAATTTCTTAAAACATTATTGGGGTGAAAATGCACAAATGAATGTTAGGGAGAAATTATATTTTGGTAGATTCAATGAAAATTTATCAAATTCCATGACAGATTACATAATGAGAATATATGCTATAAGTCAGTATTTAACTCCAAAATTAACAGAATCTGAAATAGTTTTGTACATTGCTAGACATTTTAAGCCTGAGATATCGGAAACAATCTCAATTCAAAACATATCTAATATGGAGCAATTATATATTTATATCAGTAGAATTCAAAGAAATCAACATAATTATTCAAATTATAATAATATGGTAAATAATAATTCAAATAGAATAAATTCAAATAATAGACAGGATAATTTTCAAAATTTTAATGTAAATAATAATCGAGATAATAACCAAAATTTTAGATAAAATAATACAAATAACAGAGGTTTCAATAACAATAACAATTTTAGACAAGGAAATCAAAATAATAATAGATACCAAAATAATGAACGTAACAGAGGCACAAATTTTAATAATAATAACAATTTTAATAACAATAATGATAATAATTCTAACTATAACAGAAATTTTAATACAAATCAATATAGAAACAATGACCAAACTTACTACAGAAATAACAATGCACAACAGAATACAAATAATAACACAAATCACAATTCAAGATATAATTCACGTTACAATAATGAAAATTACAATAATAGACAAGATCATAATACAAATAATACACAAAATCACAACACAGATGCACAACACAGACGTGTAAATTTTACAGAAACACAAAACACACAAAGAGCTCGATCTGCTGATAGAGAACCAGTAGGGAATGTGAGGCAGGAGACACAAACAAGATCACAATCATTGAACAGAAATTCTGAAACACAAAATTTTCAATAAATTGCAAGCCTAAAGAATTACACAAAATAAGCCAAAATAATTATGTACATCCTAGAGAATTTATAACATTAGAAAATGATTTAACTTTTAATGATCAAGAAAATTTAATTTATATAAATGTAAAATATTTAAATAATGATATGCTTATGTTAGTTGATACTGGATCAGAAATAAGTATGGTAAATCAACAAGTAATAGAAAAATTTTCAAAATTATCAAGTAATATAGTTAGAATAAATAAACTAACATTAATTGGAGCAAATAATAAAAAATTGTGTGAAATAAATAAATCTATTAATATTACTCTAAACATGAATGACAAGCCTATTCAATTACAATTCTTAATAGTACCAAATTTACCAGCAGAATTTATAATAGGATCGGATGAACTAGCTAAAAATAAAATAATTATTAATTATGATAAGAAAATAGTCGAATATAAAGATGTTCAGTTACAATTTAAAATGGTGAAAAAAACAATGCAAGAGAGTATGAATGTATGTATAGTTAATGAAAGAATGGAATTTAATAATAATAAGGGGATTAATTATATAAATAATAATGATAATTTTAATTATAATGAATTAAATATTATATTAAACTGTGCACAAGAGCACAAAGAAAAGGTGGGAATTTTATTAAATAAGTATGGAGGATTGATAAAAGAAGGAACTCGATTTGCACAAAAATACACTCATCATATTAAAGTAAAAGACATTGATAGTTTTACAGTAAAAAGTTATCCGATACCCTATAAATATAAAGACGAGGTAAGAATATAATTACAAAGTTTATTTGAACAAGGTATTATAGAAAGGAGTACAACACCTTTTCTTAATCCAATATTAGTGGTAAGAAAACGCAACAATGAGATAAGGCTAGGTTTAGAAGCAAGAAATATTAATAAATATACGATTCCACAATACAAGAAACCACTTTCGATAGAAGCAATATTAGGCATAATCACAAAAGTAAAATATTTCACGAAAATTTATTTAAAACATATTTTGGCTTATAACATTGCAAACACAAACAAATACAGACTACAATACATTATTACATACAGTAAACACATGATTACACAGAGCTGCACAAAAATATCAACAAAGACAAATCAGAACACAAAAACACCATAAACAATTTCAAGAAGGAGATTTAGTCATTGTACGAAAGTTAAGAGTATCAGACAAACATAAAAAAATCTGTGCTAAGTTAATGTTACCTTATCATGGTCCATTTAAAATAAATAATAAAAATGGTTTGAATAGTTATGAGATTAAAGATCCAGAGAATGATAGAATAATAGGAATTTATAATATTAATCAATTATATGAATATAAAGAATAGTTAAAAGAAAAATAAGAAATTTGATTTTAGAAATTTGAAAATAAAAGTTTCCAAATTATCAAAAATAAAATTTGGGAAATTTAAGACATTCTAGATCTACTAAAAGAATTATAGGGATAAATATATGATTGATACATATGTAAAATGTTAGACACATGACAATATTTAGGCACAGTACATTTAGAAAAAGTAAAATAGAACCAGAGCTATTGACATATATTCAATCAGAAAAGATTAGAGTTTAAGATTATTAAATTTCAAAAGGAATGAATAAGTAATTGAGAAGTTATCAATGATTTATTAAAATTCATATATTGAATTGTGAGAATTAAGGACATTTAAATTATAATCAAATAAAAATTTGACATATAGTAACTAGATAAGAGAAGGTATTTTAAAATAAAATAAGGGATTTGTTTTAGAAAATAAGCATAGTTAAATAATAAATTAAATAATATAAATTTGTTAATTAAATAAGAGAGTAGTTTTAAAAGTATTAAAAAACAATTTAAAGTAAATTGAAGTGTTTAAGAAAAGACTTTTAAGTACAAAAGAGTGATTAAAGACATGGGTAAAATCGAAGTTCCATGAAAAAGAATGAATTGAAATTGTTGCTAAGAGATAGGGGATAATAAATTTTGAAAAAACCGAAGCGGCGTCCTTTTTGAAAAATCAAGAAAAAAAGTGGAATTTTGACTAGAAATTGAGAAGGAAAGTTGTTAAAAAAATATATCGAGAGATAAGCAGGGATAACAAGATAACCTCAAAGTAAGTTTGTTTGTCAAATCACTTGCTTAAAATTAATGTACAGCTGGAGAAAAGATAGCAGAGATCTACAAGCAGAAATATTGAGATTATATTTTCATTTAATTGCATTAATAAGACGATTTTAAACATATAGCTATAACATATTATCTAGATATAAAGTCAGGCCTAAAATAGACAGGAGTCTAAATAAAGTACTTACCTTAAAAGAGATCCAGAGAAATGATCCAGAAGAAGAATAATATCCAGAATTTGTCACACAAATATGAACAATTTTAATAACAGTTTTGCATAATTAGTAATATTTTAGTTTTAGTTTAAGCAACATAACCTGTTTGTGCAGAATTTATATAGTTGAGTACAGTTATGTAAAGTGTTTAATAATAGATCTGCAAATAGTAAGAGGTTAGGCAACCCAAATTACATAAATTTGTATAGATCAGGTTTTGTCCACGGACATATGTTTCTATTTGATTAAAATAAAATAAGGATTGTTAAATTTAACTAGAGGTTTATTTGCTAGAACAAATTTACAGAATACTTTTAAAATTAAAAATAAAAAAAAAAATTTTTATATTAAATTGAAAATATTACAGTCAAGTAAATATTTGTAATGAACCCCACCTGAAAAAGAGTCAATCATTGTTCCAAATTAATTAAACAATTCAATAGATTCAATTTCTAAAAAAATTTATTAAATTAAATAACTTTGAAATTATTTAAAATAAAAACAAAATAGAGTGAATATAGGTGAATAGCTGAAAAGAAGGAGTTGTAGATTAAGGAGGTAAGCATAATGTTTTCTTATGTATAACATGGAAGTTGATTAATTGAGAAAATTAAAAATTACGAAAATTTACTATAAACTAAAATATAATTTGGCGCCCAACACTAAACTCAAATTTAATTAAAATAAAATTAATTTAAATATTCAATAAATGCTATAAATAAGTCGAGGCAAATATAATTTAACCCTCAAAAATAAAGGAGTTAAAAATTTAAATTGAATTACAAACAAGTATAAGGGTAATAAAAATATTATAATATATATATATATATATACACTGTGTCCCATTCTCGATGGTAATGTATTTCTATCTCAGTTATTATAAGAGATAGAGAAACTGTTAAATTAGAAAAGTTTGTAGGATTTTGTGCTGATTTCAAATATCTTTTCTATTTTAGTCTATCTTTTTTAGTTTTTGAGATATTTGAGAAAAAACAAAAAACGCCGATTTCGTTTTTCCTCAATAACACAGTAGGCGTTCATTTGACAAGTTTTAGACTTGCACATTATTAGGACACTTTTTTACAAGAAAACTTTTGTGACCAATAGCAACTCCCAATCGTCTTTTGTTTTTCAGTTATATGTGTCAACTTTTGTTTTTCTTACGGCGGCCATATTAAATTTTTATTTCACGTGATCGCCCTTGAAAAAAGCTTTCCAATGATATGTCACTTGTTTGATTTATCCTTTATTTAAGGGACATAATTCGAGAAAAACGGTAACTTAAAAAAAAAGTAGGCTGTGGATGATTTTATTATAAAAATGGTCCAATTGTTTGATTGCCTAAAAAAATTACTTCTTACATTTCTGCGAAAAAAATAGTTTTAATGCATATTAAGTATACCTGTTAAGCCACACCAGACATTTATCCCAAACTTGTGTTGGAACCGTCTTTGTTCTTTTAACCTAGGATTTTCTCGTGACCAATAATGTCGGTTATGTCGATTGAAAACTCCACAATTGGTAAATCTTGTTTCATGTCCATATTACCTTCAAATGAAAATTTTAATCCGCCATACATTGTTGCTCATACCACCTACAGAACTGGAGTCTTCTAGGGTAATCATTTTCATTGAGGCTTTGCACTATTATAGGTTTATACGGATGGTAATGATTTTTCTTCAAACCGTGGTGAACTGTACTCTTTGGGATCCCTGTTTGTCTAGCAAATCCGCGAACAGAACTTGACGGATTCTGGTTTGCCACTTGTGCAACATGGTTCATTCTCTCTTCATTCTGACCCACTGCTGCAGGTCTTTTTGCAGTAAAACTACCATCATTCAATAAATTCAAAACTAATCTTCGAAATATTTTCGAATCTGGCTGACGTCTTTCGGGAAAATTTTCTAAATATGAGGTCAGAGCTGTTTCAGAATTACGATTTGCTCGAATGTAACATTCAAGCATATCAAAATATTCTACATTACTGAACATTGTCTTCCTACTTAGGTACTTGCACTTAAAAAATACACAATACTAATGCATTAAGTCTCAACAATGCTAAACTGTCAAAAGATACTACATTCTATTGTTGACATCTTTCATAGCCACCGTTGTTTATTAATCGATCACTTAGTTTGTATAATTTCATGTAATAAAATTATTAGTGCAATTATGTTTATTATTTTCGCTATTACATGACCATATTACACGAGTAATACGTGTTGTACCTGTTTCCTTTTTCTGTTCATTGGAATAAAATCATCCACAGCCTACTTTTTTTTTAAGTTACCGTTTTTCTCGAATTATGTCCCTTAAATAAAGGATAAATCAAACAAGTGACATATCATTGGAAAGCTTTTTTCAAGGGCGATCACGTGAAATAAAAATTTAATATGGCCGCCGTAAGAAAAACAAAAGTTGACACATATAACTGAAAAACAAAAGACGATTGAGAGTTGCTATTGGTCACAAAAGTTTTCTTGTAAAAAAGTGTCCTAATAATGTGCAAGTCTAAAACTTGTCAAATGAACGCCTACTGTGTTATTGAAGAAAAAAGAAATCGGCGATTTTTGTTTTTTCCCAAATATCTCAAAAACTAAAAAAGATAGACTAAAATAGAAAAGATATTTGAAATCAGCATAAAATCCTACAAAACTTCTCTAATTTAACAGTTTCTCTATCTCTTATAATAACTGAGATAGCAATACATTACCATCGAGAATGGGACACAGTGTATATATATATATATATATATATATATATATATATATATATATATATAAAATCATTGGAATCGCACTTACCAAACATTTTTTAGAAGGGTGTCCTGGCTCTTAATGGGCCACCCTATATATATATACACACACATAAAACCCGTATACCAACTTTGATTAAAAAATATTTACTAACTTTTTGGTTATTACATTTTGCAAAATATAATTAGTACCCATTCCATCCTGCCACAACAAATTTAATAATTTATTGGCGGTTCGCCAGACATTAATAATGACATATCGTGTATAGGTTTGTTATACTTTGATTAAGTGTGGCGTACGTGTATTGAATGATTAACTTACATTAACAATGGCGAACTATATATGAACATTTTGCCTTGCATGAACAATGGCATACTATGTATAGGTTTGTTGTAGATTAGCTATGGTGTAAGTGTATAGGATAGTTGTTACATTAACAATGCCATACTATATATAGGTTTGTTGTAGATTAGCTGTGACGTATGTGTATAGGATAGTTAAGTTACATTAACAACGGCGTACTATGTATGTATGGTCTGCCATACATTAACAATGGTATAGTGTGTAAGGAAGGTTTTTTGTAAATTAGTAATGACATATTTAATATCCATTGAATATCTTCGTTAACATGGAGTGTATCGAAAAACAAATTAGTGCTGCCATCTCCATTTTTTTACCCGAATCATACCACATATTCAAACTCAAGTACGCCATAGTTTGGTCCCACGGTACGTACGCCAGAATTATAGTGAAAACCTGTACGTGTGTGTGTGTGTGTTTTCATTATATGATGCTACCTGAGTGTGTGGTTCCCGCTTCACTCGAATTCGCACACTATAATAAATATTTGCTACCAGAGGATGGTTGATAACCCAGCTCGGATGGTTAAGATATAGCATTTACGTATGTTCATGCTAATTGTAGTGGTAGCAAAATATATAAAGGGACTTTAATAGTAAATAAACTACAACTACTTAGAAATGACCCTGTCTAACCTGATAAGAGATGCTAGCCAGCAATAAAAAATTATGTAACGAAAATTTGTACTTGTTAGTAGGTATACGGACGGTTGGGGCCAGGCTCCGCCCCACAGATGGGGCCCCCCTTAGGGCTCCGCTGGGGCCCTCAACTCTTAAAATCAAATTGGGGTTCTCAACTGTCAAAATCAAAATGGGGCCCCCAGCTTTCCAAAATCGGCCATCTATCCCAGCTGTCAAAAAAATCAAAAATGGGGGCCGGCCAAAACGGGACCCGGCTGTCAAGACCAAACCATAGACCTACAAATCAGAGCCTCGGGGGCCAAAGCTCCATAGAACTTCAAATCAAAATGAGAGCCTCTGGGGCCCTCAACATAACCTCACAGTTCAAATGGCCTAAGTCACAGCGCCGTTTGGACACAGTTCTATGATCTGGGGTATCAGGAAAGCAGAAAGCTAAAGGAGGTCGCACACGGCGCATCGCTACAGCGAATTATATAAAGATTACTTACTCTTTTGTGGAACAAGCACGACTGATCACCAACGCAGCTGACACTGGACTCGCGTACAACTGTGTGTAATATCTCATTGTTAAATGCAGAATTGTGTATCTCTACGATAGCTTCAGGTACACCACAACAACAACAAAAGGTCCATTGAAGAGAGCTTCAGGTATACCACAACAAAATATTTAAAACTTAAGCCAACTTTTTGTGTGAAACAAGCACGACTGAACACCGGAGCCCCCGTACGTAATATCTAATTATTATTAACTGCAGAATTATGTATCTCAACGTCGAGAACAACAGCAATTTAAAACTTAACCTAACTTTTTGTGTGTGGAACAAGCACGACCGATCACCAACACAGACCACTCTAGACTGAACCACATACGCCTGCGCGCGTAATATAATAAATATAATAATAATAATAGTAATAATAATAATAATAATAAATATCTATGTATCTCCATACTGACGAGAGCAGTAACTTAAACTTAACTTTTTGCGGAACAAGCACGACCGATCACAGACCACGGTAGACTGCATGTATGTAATATAATAATGCATAATTATCTCCATGCCGATGAGAGCAACAACAATTTGATACTCAATTTAGCACGCCCCGATCAATAACACTGAACTCATATACGAAATATCTAATCATTGCATATCTCCATACTGACGACGAGAGCAACAACAATTTAAAACTTAACCTAACTTTTTGTGTGTGTGGAACGAGCATGACCGATCACCAACACAGAACACTCTAGACTGAACCCACATACCTGCGCGTGTAATATAATAATAAAAATCTAATTATCTCCATACTGATGAGAGCGGCAACAAAATATTTGAAATCGTAGCAAGCACGACCAAGCACAGATCGTGGCAGACTGCACGCATGTAATATAATAATATCTATTGATTGCGTATCTCCATAAATTAACGAGCAGCCCGAGAGAGAGAGAGAGCGAGAGCGAGCATCTTATGACAACAGTAACTAAAGATATGTGTAGGGAATTGATCTCAAGGGAACGCCCCCCACGACGTATAGCCGCGAAACATCTAAATGCAGAATTGCGTATCTCCATAAATTAACGAGCAGCCCGAGAGAGAGAGAGAGAGAGAGAGAGAGAGAGAGCGCGTGTCAACAGCAACTACCTAGAAAGATATGTGTACGTAAGTGGTCTCACGGCAGCGTATTTTTTCGCGGCTTCTTGCTGAAATCTCTACCAGATTTGTTGCAGAATTTTCAACAAATCGAGCTCTGGTAACATTTACGAACTTGCGGCTGTAAAAACTACGAATAAATATTAATAATTTCAAACATCTAGTGTCTTTACAAAAGATATATCCTTGATGAAGTCACCAGGGCAAAATCTTATGATCTGGGTTATCAGTTACGGTGGTCGTAGAAGGCTGCTTGCAAAAGGTACTGCGGTGAATTAATCAACATCTAATATGTAATATATTATGATCTGGTGTCTCTGCAAAAAGATATCGGCACCACAGAGGATTGTTTACAAACTAAATACGTAGATTTAAAAAACATATTTTGAAAAAGATATCGGCGCCACAGAGGATTGTTTACAAACAAGCTCAAACCAAATACGTAGATTTAAAAAACATATTTTCGTTAACTTATTGTGGTCTCTATTACACCGGGCGTTCGATAAGAAGCCACGACCTTCTGCTGAGAAAGCCATGAATAAATATTTGTACTAATTTCGCGCGCTTACGATGACTACGTCACAACTAGTTTGCGTCACAACCTACGTAGGTATAAAGTGGATGACCCGGCCGATGTCTTATCAGACGCGTGCTTTATCACTCAGTTGAACCAGCAGTTATCTACTGAGTTTTATCATCAACAATAATTAGGCGCCTAGGTAGGTATGACGAGTTATATACCGAATTAAAGCTCGCGAGTTGCTTATTAATAACAAGTAATTGATTTTAATGCCGCGCGAAATTATAAAATTTCTTACCGGCAGCAATGTTTTAGCAATCATGATTTACCAAATAATTTATTTTCAGGTCCCTACATAGTCGCTCGCCGCTGCGTGGAAGTATTTTATCAACGACAAATCTTTGCTGTAGGTTGTAAAAATCAAATTTATAGAAAATTTCAAGCTGTCGAAAGACTATAGATCATCCGCCAGTAAAGCGAGGTGAGTACATTCCGGCCGCCAACATTGCATATAATTTTCAACTTTGAGGACCGCAGCCTAATCACGTGTTCTATTTTCAGGTATACCGAGGTTATAAATAGGGGTACCTGAAGCTCGTCAAGTCAATCTATCTTCAGAAGTTGAAGACACCACCGAAATTATTAATATGGAGAAATTTCAGATTGTTAAGGACATCGTGAAGAATGTGCGGCGTTTTAATCTCTCAGGACGTACGTTCGAGTTCACGCTCAGGCCAGTGCCGGCGGGCGAGGAACCTGTAGGCTGGGTTAAAGAGGCCATTAACGCGGTCATCACCAGAGGTACAGAGGGCCTCACCAGCGGTGACCAGGTCGGTTTCTCCTTCTGTTCCAAGGAATTCGCCCGCGGCGTAGGCTATGTGCGCTTCCGCCTCGTACAAGAGGTAAAATTCGAGGACGTTTGGGAAGTTATATCCGGCGTCTATCAGTCAAACTCTACGGGCCTCGACACTGCCACCTTCTACTTGGGAGTGACGTCTGTCAAGATGCCGGCCGGCAAAGGAAGTGACAGAGGACGGCGATATAACACCTTTACCGAAGAATGTGGTATGAGACGGAGTATCATCACCATTAATAATAAAGACAACACATGCCTACCTCATGCCCTAGTGGTAGCTATGGCCTGCGTTACCAAGGACTCTGACCAGACCAAAGTGCGACGCGACATCGGGAAGCTGCAGACCCAAAGAGCTCTCAATCTGCTACAGGCCGCCGGCGTGACCATACCCGAAGAAGGCTGCGGCATCCCCGAGCTGCAGCAGTTCCAGAAACACCTGCAAGAGTTTAGGATTGTGGTGTACAAATACGGTTCTAAAGGCAGGGACCTGATATTCAAGGGGAACGCAGCAGAAGGCCCTAACATCAACCTGCTGTACCATGAGGGACACTACAACGTCATCACATCCCTAACGGCCGCCTTCTGCTGTGAGTACTTTTGCGAGGCCTGCAGTACACCCTTCAACACAACAAACGACAAAATCCGGCGCAGGTACCTCCACAGATGTGGCGGTACCTGCGCCGCATGCCAACAATCTCCGGCCTGTCCTCAGACGCTGAAAATTACATGTGATGAATGCTACGACAACCACCTTATATTAGCGTCTTATAATCAAAATAGTACCATCTGCGAGACCATTAGACGATGCGAGCAGTGCTACAGTACCGCAAAGGCGGGTCGGCGACATACCTGTGGTGAGGTGTATTGTGAGGTGTGTAGAGCTGACGCACCACCCGATCACCTGTGTTACATGCAGCCCGACACAGGCAAGCCGAAAACAAGCGACCTACTCTTCGTCTTCTACGATCTGGAGACGAGGCAGGAGAAAGAGCTCGAAGACGAACCATCTACACGAACCCAATCTCTGCGTCTATAAACAGTGTTGTGATGTGTGCATAGACGAGAAGGGGCTGCATTTCTGCCAAAAATGGTTTTAGACAAGCGGTTCTTCAGAAGGGCGTAATTTCTTCATTTATGCACCACATTCTAACAATAAGAAAGAGGTTTAAGCAGGTGGTGGTTATCGCACACAACGGGCAGGGCTTCGACCATCAGTTTATTTTAAATTACATCCTCACGCAGACAGATCTAAACCCGGAGCCTATCATCATGCGTGGTATCAAGATAATTATGATGAGCGCAGGCAACGTCAAGTTCGTGGACTCCCTCAACTAGTTTCCCATGGCGCTGTCCAAGGCTTTCGGTTTTGGAGATGGGTTCAAGAAGGGGTATTTCCCTCACCTCTTCAACACCGCGGCAAACGCCAACTATGTCGGGCCCCTACCACCTGCCGAGTATTACAGCCCCGACACAATGAAGGAGGGCGACAGATCGACGTTTCTCAGGTGGTACGAGCAGCACAAGAACGGCATCTTCGACATGCAGCGAGATCTAGTGGAGTACTGCGAATCTGATGTGGATATTCTGGCCGCGGGATGTCTCAAGTTCCGCAGCCAGTTGTTTGTCCAGTAAGTGAGGTATGCACTATTGCCTCGGCCTGTAACAAGGTGTTTCGGCGTAATTTTCTGCAGCCAAACACCATAGATATCATACCCAATGGCGGGTACAGATGGCGGGACAACCAGTCCAAGATAGCAACCCAGTGGCTCGTGTCAGAGGAAAGAGCGAGAGAGCTAAACATCAGACATAGCGCGAAGCAGCAGGAGGCCATAGTACAGGGTGTCAAGGTAGACGGGTACTGCGAGGAAACCAAACAGGTGTTCGAGTTCCACGGTTGTTACTATCACGGCTGCACTGCGTGTTTCAAATACTGCAGAGACGAGCCCATGCACGACGACCCCGCCCAATCGCTAAACACACGACTTGAGGCCACCACCGCCAAGGCAGAGAGAACCATGGGGTATGACGTCATCGAGATGTGGGAATGTCAGTTTAGACGACAGCTCCAGCAGAACGAAGAACTCCGCACCTACACACAGCAGCATCCTCTGCTGGCCAACTCGCCTCTGAATCCTCGGAACGCCTTCTATTGCGGGCGCACAGGCAACACCGTAGAATACTACAAGTCTGGTCCTGGGGAGAAAATCAAGTACGTGGACGTGTGCAGCCTCTACCCATGGGCCTGCAAGTATAGCAAGTTTCCCGTCGGCCACACCACAGTCTACGTGGGTGACGACGAATGCCCTAAAGACATCCACAGTTTAAACGGGGTGATCAAGTGTAAGATTTTGCCTCCGCAAGATCTTCAACACCCCGTTCTACCTGCCAAGATGAACAATAAACTTATGTTTGTCCTCTGTCGTACCTGCGGCGAACACATGGACCAGGGCGTCTGCACACAGGACGAGCGGCGCTAACGGGTACGTGGATTGTGGACGAAATTAAAAAGGCAACGGGGAAGGGCTACAAACTTATCAAAATTTTCGAGGTGTGGAATTATCAGATCGACCAGTTTGATAAGGCCACAAAGACCGGTGGGCTGTTTACGGACATAATGAACAAATTTATCCGCGTTAAGCAGCAGGCGTCGGGCTGGCCCTCCCACTGTACCAACGAGCAGGAGAGAGACCGCTACATCGAGGAGTGCTGGAGGAAACGACAGTGCTTTTTGTAGGTGGCAATACAACTTGAGCACGACCCAGACAGAGTGTTGTCTGGTTGAATGGAGGTTTAGGCGAAGCTTTTCATTTTCATTTTGAATATCTTCCGCCTCATGAAGCACACTTGTTCTCGAATATATATATATATATATATATATATAGAACATACCCTGCTTCTGCGTAGTAATTCGATAGCCGCAGTAGAGATAAGATGTACCAAGCCGGGGTTAAAATCAGGACCTATCGATCAGCTCTTGTAATTGTAAGACGACGACAGATCGACCTTTCAGAGGTGTGATTTTGATTGTAACACGTATTAGTTAAACTATATATATATATATAAAACATACCCTGCTTTTGCGTAGTAATTCGATAGCCGCAGTAGAGATAAGATGTACCAACCCGGGGTTAAAATCAGGACCTATCGATCAGCTCTTGTAATTGTAAGACGACGACAGATCGACCTTTCAGAGGTGTGATTTTGATTGTAACACGTATTAGTTAAACTATATATATATATATAAAACATACCCTGCTTTTGCGTAGTAATTCGATAGCCGCAGTAGAGATAAGATGTACCACTACACGGCTATAGTTTTTCTCTATATACTCAAACATGCCGCAGCCGCCGACAAATAAAAGAATTACTGGGGCGACTTGCAACCTATGAAAACGTGTAAGGAACAGCTGATGGTGCAATAAAACGCCACATAAATGACACATCACGACGTTAACGTGTCGCTAGGTTAGGGCTAACAAGGATGACGAGAATAACTTCAGGATAACGTCAGGATAATTTCAGGATAATCAGGATAACTTCAGGATAACTTCAGGATAAGCTCAGGATAACTTCGGGATAACTTCAGGATAAAGTAAGAGCCGCCACCGCCGTTGGGTCATATGGTGATGGCGCCTGTTGGAGTCAACGTAAATATGAACGCTAAATTCGCGCGACATGTAGACAGAGACTAATTATTATAATTAAACGGCCGCGATTAGGATTGTGCGACGAACTATTGTGAGCCGAAGTTAAGGGTTTATGTTATTACAGACCAGCTGTGGCACTTATTTACGTCACGGTTAGCCTTATTTTGCGTGGTGGTTAGCCTTATTGACGTCACGGTTAGCCTTATTTACGTCACGGTTAGCCTTATTAGCGCCACGGTTAGCTTTATTTTGCGTGGCGGTTAGCCTTCTTTACGGCACGGTTAGCCTTATTTACGTCGCAGTTCTCCTTATTTTGAGCCATGGTTAGCAAAAAGTATTTAAGAGTATACGCCCCAAGTACATACCCATTTACCGTCTGCTATTGAAAGCGTAAACATGTATGTATGCAACATTTGCTCACAAACTTTCTCACATAGAAGTACACTTAATCGCCACACTATCAAATACAAAGCTGTTTTATTCCCCTGCAATTTGTGTGGCAGGAAATTTACAAGAGACAACCTAAATTTTCACAGCAAAAACATTCATCGGCCAGATGATAAAATTCCATACAAAACAAAAACCAATGGGGCACGAAACCTTAACGATGTCATAATATACCGCCCTCAGAAAGATGGCAGCAGCAGCAGTGAACAAACCAATAGAAAATATTAGTCTGAAAGTACGTCTGCCGATGTAAATAAATATCAGCAGCCTATCAGAAAATATATTTATCGGCCTGAAAGCCTCAATATGAATCAATATAATAGAAAAGTCGCGGTACTTGCCTGGGATAACATTAATGATCCTAACGACCTAGTTGACGCAATAAAAATATCCGTGTGTTTAGGGCAGGATTATTCCGTATATATAAATACTTTACGTGACATGGGCTTGATTATATAGTGTATATGCCGTTTTATTAACCGCTAATTTACAAAAAAGAACACGATAGAATAAAGGTGCTAAGCAACGATAACTGCACACGCCTTAGACCATGTCTGCCAACACCGTACATACAAAAACATTCTGGAGTTAATTAAGATATCATCTCGAGCAACCCTCACACCTTATAGGTGTAGTGCCGTCGTCAGTTGTTTCAGTTACGTTCAACTGCCTGAGGTGTTAAGACGCAATGACGACAGTTATCAAATTCTTTTTTTAATCAAAAGGCCTGAGAGAAATAAAGAAGCTTAAACTATGCGATATGTTCGTTGAACAGTGGTATCTAGACAGGCAACACTCCTGTTACATAATCTACGTGGATTGTAGACCTGTGTCGTTTGCCCTGCTGTCAAATATGGACTATGACCCATTAAACCAGCATTCGAACCCAAAGACGTTCAACTACATCTACACATTACTTATTATATTATTATTATTATATTATTATATGCAGCGCTTCTGGTGGAACATATCAAAAAGCGAGAGCAGTTTTCCGTATTTACCTCGAACGAAGCAGCAGAAAATTTATTTAAAAAATGTGGCTGTATAGATTGTGATGAAATGTTCAGATATCCTTAATAAATCTTTTTAAAGTTTGGTTTTCCGTTTTATTTCCAATCATAGCATTTCCCCATCATAGCCCTGATAGCCGGTAAATGAGGATGTGGTAGATATCAACAACAAATTTTAGCGTACAAGGACGTAACCCGTTCAAGAATAGCTTGTGTTTTAGTCATATTTTGAATCGATAACTAAAAAGGTAACTGAAGAATTGATAAAGGTTCCAAACGATTGTGCGTAGGTCTATAACCTGTACCCTACCATCATTCATTAACTGCCGCACCCCGTATACTAAATTTGAGATTTAGAGTTGTTGTCTCTGTATGCTAAGCTTAATTGTAGGTTTTTCTATACATATCTGTCTGAAGACAGAAAAAAAAGCCTACCGCTGCAGGGTACCTCGAGGTTCTATAGGGGCGGCTTCTTCGTTCGGCAGAAATTGTTATGTTAACACACATGGTTATCTGCAATTTGTTCAGGTACAAACTGAGGGAGGTGAAAATTGCAGCGTTTTGACCGCCTTTATGTGAGATCTATTAATTGAGTTACAGCGTTTTTAAATTTCATCAGATTGATATAACGGGTCCGCTTTTACAACTAAAGACTACCTGCGGCTTGGTCACATATAAATATTCAACAATTAATATCTAGATCTTACATAAATGTGGTATAAAACTCAAAGTATTAAAATTTCTAACAGAAGTTTTGTCATATCTGAGGCATCACCCTGTACACGTTGTACTGTCCAACTAGCCAGTAGGTGTTATTTTTTTCTAATTGAGTTTTTGCTATTGTTTGTTCATTTGCTGTATTAAAAATTCTAACATAAGTACAAAGGGTCGTTTATCATATCTGTGGCAACGCCCTGATTTTTATATTTTGTATCTAAATTGTCTTTTTGTTATCACGCTGTATACCTAATATTAAAAAAAATGCTAATGTTGTACTCACATATATGTTCCAAGCAATCAGATTTCACCTACACAGAAAAAAACTTCGCTTTAATTGTTTCTGTACGGGTTTTTCTAACACAGTGAATGAATTAACAATTCAGCGTTCAGACAGACTTAACGTGACATGATATCAACTTCCTTTTTCCAGTTTATCGCGGCTTCAACACATTTTGATTCTAGAAAACACAGTTGATTGAGATAATTCAGATACCTACAAGTATTATCTCAATTTGGATCGGGTTTCGTCCAATATTTTTTTTAATAATTATTTAATATTGTTTTTGTACGATATCATATGACCTAAGGCGCATTACTTATTGAAGCCGCCGAAACCGTACTACGCCCTAGATGCGGCCTCCAAGAGTCAGGTTAAATATTTTGGAGCAAGCTCATCATGGCCTGAAATATACCGGTGGATTCGTTGAATATGATATGTTGGCTGAAATATTGAAGACCCACCTGATAGATGATAAAAGTATCTGTATGATATACGTTAAAGGACATCAAAAGGCGGAATTTCTGAGACAAAGGTTGCTGGAATTGGAGCCCACAGTATTAACGGCGAAGACTATAGTTAACGCGGAGAATCTATACTGTAATACTTTTGGACCGCCACCTGTTATTTAGTAAAATTAGTTCATATTGTTTTTATGATTGTACACCTACAAGTATGTGTAGTTTAACAAACTGTACGGATCTCTACAACTGGTTGTTTGCCGGTTTACCTAAATAAAATAATTTTTAACAAATATTTATGCTATTGTATTATCCCCTCCCCTTGTTCCCATTCCTAATGAAAAGTATATAAAACATAATAGCTATAATTTAATTCAGTATTACATCTACTGTAACTCCTAAAATTTATAATGTTAAAAGTGAGGTTAGAGCAGCAGCATATTTGTCTATTGCGAAAGGCTATTGTGGAAGATCGCCAATTTAATAGTTTCGAATTTATTGATATTGCACCTATGGTTGTTGCCAATTTAATTTATTAACTGCTATATAGATTGATGCAAAATGATGGTTGCAACACTTGCGCGATGAGTCTCGATAAGTTTGGCAGATCTCCAGTGCAACACTCTGGCGGAGGTGCCGGTTTCCTCTCAAAGATTGTGGCAAGTTACCTTCAACAGCTTCTAATGAAAGTTGCGGCATCAGGCGCCTTATAGCTACGTGGGTTGTGACGTAAACTAGTTGTGACGTAGTTGTCGTAAGCGCGCGAAATTATTACATTGTATTAATATTTATTCACGGCTTTATCGGCAGAAGGTCATGGCTTCTTATCTGTAAGAGACCACAATAAGTTAACGAAAATATGTATTTTAAATCTACGTATTTGGTTTGAGCTCGTTTGTAAACAATCCTCTGTGGCGCTGATATCTTTGTCAAAATATTTTTTTTTTAAATCTACGTATTTGGTTTGTAAACAATCTTCTGTGGTGCCAATATCTTTTTTATTGCAGAGACAACAGATGATAAGATATTTGAAATTATGACGATTATTATTAGATATATTACTTATTAGATGTTCAATAATTCACCGCAGTACCTTTTGCAAGCAACCTTCTACGACCACCGCAACCGATAACCCAGATCATAAGATTTAGCCCTGGCGGCTTCGTCGAGGTTATATCTTTTGTAGAGACACTAGATGTTTGAAATTATTAATATTTATTCGTAGTTTTTATAGCCGCAAGTTCGTAACTGTGACCGTAGCGCGCTTGGTTGAAAATTTTGCAACAATCTGGTAGAGATTTTAGCAAGAAGCCGGGAAAAAATACGCTGCCTTGAGACCACTTACGTACACATATCTTTCTAGGTAGTTGCTGTTGACACACGCTCTCTCTCTCTCTCTCTCTGGCTGCTCGTTAATTTATGGAGATACGTAATTCTGCATTTAGATGTTTCGCAGCTGTACGTCGTGGGGGGTGCTGCCTTGAGATCAATTCCCTACACATATCTTTAGTTACTGTTGTCATAAGATGCTCGCTGTCTCTCTCTCTCTCGGGCTGCTCGTTAATTTATGGAGATACGCAATTAATAGATATTATTATTATATTACATGCGTGCAGTCTGCCGCGATCTGTGCTCGGTCGTGCTTGCTACGATTTCAAATATTTTGTTGCCGCTCTCATCAGTATGGAGATAATTAGATTTTTATTATTATATTACACGCGCAGGTATGTGGGTTCAGTCTAGAGTGTTCTGTGTTGGTGATCGGTCGTGCTCGTTCCACACACACAAAAGGTTAGGTTAAGTTTTAAATTGTTGTTGCTCTCGTCGTCGTCAGTATGGAGACATGCAATGATTAGATATTTCGTATATGAGTTCAGTGTTATTGATCGGGGCGTGCTAAATTGGGTTTCAAATTCTTGTTGGTCTCATCAGTATGGAGATAATTAGATATGTATTATTATATTACATACATGCAGTCTACCGTGGTCTGTGATCGGTTGGAATGCGGAGGCGGCGGCGCCTTCCTTTGATGCCCCGACAAAAAGTTCACAGGCTGACCCGCCGCCATACCTACTCTTGTTAATAAGTTAATCAATATTAATACATCTTTTTACAATATATTATTTAACTGTCTTTGAACCTACTATATCTATACAGCGACTAAGACATTTACATAAGCTTGATCGACTTTCTCCAACAAATATGGTTAATTAACCTTAAAGGAAAAAAAAACGTACTTAGGAATTAGCTGAATTATTGTCTCAAAACTCTATTGAAATTATTATTTGGCTAAATGCCAGTCTAAAAGATCTAAGTTTAAAAAGAGGTTTCAATGAGTATAATGTAGTTCAAAGACAATATCTATAAAAGGTCTTAATCATTAAACCTATAATTGAACCTAACCAAAAACAGAACGCAGACACGTGGCGTCGAGATTCACAAAAGAATCCAAGTTTCCACTAAACTGGAATATAAGATAATTAATTAAGTGCTTATTATAACGAACAATGCAAATGTTTTTTTAAACACTAAGGATACCTATCTGCTGTAAGTAGGTATGGGGACGCGTTGGGCCGGGCTCCGCCCCCAGATGGGGGCCCCCTTAGGGCTCCGCTGGGCCTCCAACTCTCAGAATCAAAATGGAGCCCCCAACTGTCAAAATGGCGCCCCCAGCTGTCAAAAAAGCTGTCTAGACCAAAGACCCATAGACCTACAAATCAGAGGGGCCAAAGACCCAAAGACCTACAATTCAGAAGAACTACAAGCCTCTAGGGCCCTCAACATAACCTCAAAGCCATAGCGCCTTATGGGCATGGTTCTAAAGCAGAAAGCTAAAGGAGGTCGCACACGGCGAATTATATATAAAGATTACTTACTCTGTTGTGGACTAAATCAGCTGGCACTGAACTCACGTACAACTGCGTGTAATATCTCGGTGTTAAATGCAGAATTGTGTATCTCTACGAGAGCTCCAGGTATACCACAACAAAAGGTTCGTCGAAGAGAGCTTCAGGTATACCACAACAAAAAACTTAACCTAATTTTTTGTGGATTTTGTATCTCAACGACGACGAGAGTAACAACAGCAATTTAAAAACTTAACCCAACTTTTTGTGTGTGGAACAAGCACGATCGATCACCAACACAGAACACTCTAGACTGAACCACATACGCCCGCGCGCGTAATATAATAATAATAATAATAAATAACTAATTATCTCCATACTGGCGAGAGCATCAACAATTTAAAAACTTAACCTAACTTTTTTGTGTGGAACAAGCACGACCGACCACCAACACATACCACTCTAGACTGAACCCACATACCTGCGCGTGTGTAATATAATAATAATAATAAATATCTATTTATCTCCATACTGTTGAGAGCAACTTAAAACCGAAGCAACTGCACGCATGTAATATCTATTGATTGCGTATCTCCATAAATTAAAAGAGAATTACGTATCTCCATAAATTAAAGAGCAGCCCGAGATGATTGCGTATCTCCACAAATTAACGAGCAAACAACAGTAACTAAATATATGTGTGTGTGTAGGGAACCACGACGTACAATCGCGAACTATTTAAATGCAGAATTGCGTGTCTCCATAAATTAACGAGCAAGACAGCGAGCATCTTATGACAGCAGTAAATACCTAGAAAGATGTGCCCGTAAGTGGTTTCAAGGCAGCGTATTTTTCCGGCTTCTTGCTGAAAGCTCTACCATATTTGTTGTTACAGATTTTCAACAAAACGAGCTCCGGTCACAGTTATGATCTGGGTTATCAGTTGCGGGGACGTAGAAGGTTGATAGGTACTGCAGTGAATTAATGAACATCTAATATGTAATATTTTATGATCTGGTGTCTCTGCAAAAGATATTGGAACCACAGAGGATTGTTTACAAACGAGCTCAAACCAAATACGTAAATTTAAAAACATATCTTGACAAAGATATCTGCCCCACAGAGGATTGTTTACAAACCAAATACGCGGATTTAAAAAAACATATTTTCGTTAACTTATTGCGGTCTCTATTACATAGGGTGTTCGATAAGAAGAAGAAACGCGGCCGCAGCCGCAACTGATTGCACACACACACCTATAAAAACATGTGTTGTGGTCTTCTTTAATCACAAAAAAAAAATGAACCTGTCGGATGGTTAGTATAAGTTAGTGTACGTAGTCGTCATATCGAATAACAGTTTTCTATTACAGAATTAGCCAGGGCAGCTGTAAAGGCGGCGCGTGCGTGGTGCCCGACACTAGCCGTAAGGAAAAAAATTTTGTTTTTACATTTAAAATTACGTGCTTCATCGTAGGATATGAGGCTTGTCGTTTTGCGACATCGTCAACCACCACAAGAGGCCATATCAATTGGCGCTATTATCACCCCCGAAGGGACCGTCGCCATGCACGTAACGCTGGAGGTACCGCCTGGGCCTGTAGAGCCTTCGGCGACTTTATGGCTGCGTAAGTACCACTCTAAACAGTTAAAAACCTAAGCTACAGTATATTCTTTCTTTTTATGCTCTCACGCTACGATTGCTGCTGCTGCCTGACTCGATCTTTGAAACAAAATAGATTAAATGTATAATAGTGCCTGTCTGATGGATTTATTATTACAGTATTATTAGAATAAGAAAAAGTGAATACAAAGAAATAATGTAAAGAGTGTACATATTTTCGTTAACTTATTGTGGTTTCTGTTACACCGGGGCGACCGATAAAAAAACCACGAATAAATATTAATACGGCGTAATTAGTTGATACCAGGGGCTCTTCCGCACAAGAAGAAGAAGAAGACACCACATACATACATACACAGGATACACGTGATAGGACTTATACCCGCAGCTGATTGCACGCACATATAAAAACGTTTGCTGTGGTTTTCTTTAATCATAAAAAAAATGAATCAATCTCACGGTCAGTATAAGCTAGTGTAGGGTGTTATTTCGAATAATAGTTTTATCTATTTTCAGATTTAGCAAGAGCAGCCGTCGCGGCGGCGTTGATAGCCAGGCCGCAACTAGCCGTAAGTAAAATTTTTTGTTTTTTTTTTACATTTAAAATTACATGCTTCGTTGTAGGAGATGACACTCGTTGTCTTACGACACCCCCCACCTTCCGGGGCCGCCCCTGTGGGGGTTATTTTCCATTTCGGTGAGGTAAGAATTTACCTCACCATAGAGGATCCTCCAGGGGCCCTAGAGCCATGGGCAACGCTGTGGCTGCGTAAGTACCACTCTAAACTGTTAATAACCGTACTTATAGTATTTTCTTTCCATGTTCTTCCCTACTATGTGTGTGTGTGCCGTCTGACTCATCTATGACATATTACCTATACGTTGTTAACGCTTTGAAACAAAAATAGATTATATTGCCATCAGGTCTACTTGTTTGATTATTCACCCTTACTAAAAATTGTGCTTAATAGGTGCAGGCAGATCACTGGGCTTGTACAAATCAAGGTAGAATATAATCAAATATTGAATTATTCTATGTATCCTCACCAATATTCTAACTCTGTGTAAAAACGACATAGGTACCTAGAGAAGTATAAAAGGTGAGATCACTGGCAAAGGTAGAAAATAATCAAATATTGAATTATTCTATGTATCTCCACCAATATTCTAACTCTGTAGTACGTCTATTGATATCAAATAATAGTTTGACGTACAAAAATGTATACTAATTTATTCTATGTGTCTCCATAAGGCCTGAACACCAAAAATTGTGCTTAATAGGCGTATACAGAGTAGAAACACCATACCAAGGGAAGTATATAAGGTAAACCCAATCAAATCATTACTCTTAATAATAAATTAATTTATACTATGTATCTCCACAAATATACGAGTTCTGTAGTAGGTCATATGATATCGTACAAAAACAATATTAAATAATTATTTAAAAAAACAAAAGATTGGACGAAACCCGCTCCATATTGAAATAATTTCTTATAGGTATCTAAATTATATCAAACAACCTGTGTTTTCTAGAATCGAAATGTGTTTATATCCTACCACGTTCAGTCTGTCTGAACGCTGAATTGTTAAGTTTTTCACTGTGTTAGAAAAAAGCCGTACAGAAACAAATAACACGAAATTTTTGTGTTTGTAGGTGCAATTTTATTGCTTAGAACATATAGTGAGTACAACATTGGTATTTTAAAAAAAAAAAAATTAAACAGCGAGTTAACAAAAAGACAATTTAGATACAAAAAAAAAGATAGAAATCAGGGCGTTGCCACAGATATGATAAACGGCCCTTGTATGTTAGAATTTTTACTACGGTAAATATACAAACAACGGCAAGGACTCTATTAGAAAAACAATAACACCTACCGACTAGTTGAACAGTACAATGAGTAAAGGGTGTTTATGTGGAACCTTTATCGGTTCTTCAGTTACCTTATTCGAATATTAAACAGCGAGCTAACAAAAAGACAATTTAGATACAAAAGATAGAAATCAGGGCGTGGCCACAGATATGATAAAACGACCCTTGTATGTATGTTAGAATTTTTACTACGGTAAATATACAAACAATAGCAAAAACTCTATTAGAAAAACAATAACACCAGCTAGTTGAACAGTATAAGGAGTACAGGGGTTGTTGTGGAACCTTTATCGGTTCTTCAGTTAGTTATCGATTCAAAATTTGACTAAAACACAAGTTATTCTTGAACGGATTACGTCATTGTACGCTAAAATTTGTTGTTGCCGATATATACCACATCCTCATTTTAGCGATAACAGGGGGCTATGATGGGGAAATGCCATGATTGGAAATAAAACGGAAAACCAAACTTTAAAAAGATTTATTAAGGATATCTGAACATTCCATCACAAGCTATAAAACCACATTTTTTAAATAAATTTTCCGATGCTTCATTCAAAGTAAAATCGGAAATTTGCTCTCGCGTTTTGATGTGTTCTACCAGCTGCGCTGCAAAACCTCTTCTACGCTCTTGTGGTAGTGTGTAGATGTAATTGAACATCTTTGGGTTCGAATGTATGTTGAATGGGTCATAGTCCATCTTTGACAGCAGGGCAAACGATACAGGTTTGGAATCCGAGTAAATTATATAACAGAAGGGTTGCCTGTCTAGATACCACTGTTCAACGAACATATCGCATAGTTTAAGCTTCTTTATTTCTCTCAGGGCCTTTGATTTAAAAAAGAATTTGATAACAGTCGTCATTGCGTCTTAACACCACGGCTAGTTGCACATAAATGAAAACAACTGATGACGGACGCTACGCCTATAGGGTGCGTGAAGGTGGTGGGGTAGCTTGAGATGATATCTTGATTAACTTTAGCTAGAGAATGTTTTTGTATGTACGCCTTATTACAAATATTACATATATACGTTATCCTGAAGTTACCCCGAGGTTATCCCTAAGTTATCCTGAAGTTATCCTGATTATACTGGTGTTATCCTGAAGTTATATTTGTTATCCTAGGGTTAGTGTCCACGGTACGTCGACCCTGCGTGACGTAGGGTCGGCCCTGCGTCGAAAAAAATGTCGAAAAACGTCGCGCAGGGTCGACCCTGCGTGACGTTTTCGACATTTTTGACGTTTGACGTTTGACGTTGTACGACGCTATAAAACGTCAAAAACGTGACCCTGCGCGACGTTTTTCGACGTTTTATGACGTTTTCGACGGTTTTGACGTTTTACGACGTTTTTTTTGACGCCTTACACGTTTTCATAGGTTGCAAGGCGACCCAATAAGTCTTTTATTTGTTGGAAGACGCTTGGTTGAGGACACGTGATGCCAAAAAGAGCTAAGTCAAACCGTCCGGCCTTCGTTACCTTTCTGGTAAATTCATCAAACTCGTAGTATGTGTCGTTTCTGAAAAAGTACAAAAGCCCGTTTGTATATCTGAAAGCTCCGGTTACGTCATCAGGAATGCCGGGAAACATATCTCGTATCAGCCCGTGTTTGCGAGCCACTTGGGCACAGTCGTCAATCTTTGTATAAAGCCGATTGTCGTAAAATATGTAAGTTTTTCCAATGTACGTGTTGAATACGGCGTTAATTTTCTCTTTAAAACGAACGCCCATGGCGTCTACGCTACCTCGTGCCTGTGTTATAGTAATAGAGGGAAGCCCGACCGCGTAAACACGGCCGCTCCCCGTCACCAACATAAGTTCGTCGTTGCTTTTTTGATAGACGTGTATTTTCGACGTAGTGGGTATTGATGGCAGATAATCCGTAATCCGCACAGGCCGACTGTGGTAGGAGTTTTCACCCAGGGCCAAGATCCACAGCCACTGTTTATAAAACACATGGTGATGACCGGTAGAAGTTATCAGCATGTTGTCTGGTGCTATTCTACATAAATCTAATTGCTGTTGCGGCGGACCTGTCAAAGGAGGGGGCTGAACTGTAGTTGTCGTCGTGCTGATAGCGGGTGGTTGAACGGGGGCGCCGTAGAGCGATTGGATAGCTAATATATCGTCTTCCGCAAGGTCAAATGCGTCTTCCTGATACCACGGGTACATGATAGCGCCCTCTTGCGACGTGTGGTGCAACCCTAGGGCGTGACCTATCTCGTGAATCATTACAGCCAGCAGGTTAACTGCACTTCGGGCGTTGGCGCGTGCAAATCCTGATACCACTTCAGGTCTCTATTTAAATGGATTTCTCTACAGGTGTCTGAGGCGGTGGGCAAAGACGCGTGTGCAAGAACGCCCTTCGGAAGGGGGTATGAGCACCTGCCTCTGTCCTCACAAGTAGGGTACAGAACATGGCTGCTTGGACCTGTAGTAATTACAATGTCTGGGTGATTATGATTATAGGAAAAGCGTAAATTTGTCTTGGCCGCCCATACATCGAAAGCCCGTGTAACGACCCTTCTTTGGACAGTGGAGGTTAGCGGAAAATACCAACGTAAATTGGTCTTTTTCCATTTGTCACGGTGAAGTGTGAAAGCAGTCGGGTGGTCAACGACCCCACATCGCGGTTTTCTCATCAGTTCCTCCGTCTCGGAGTTCATGTCACCCGTTACGGGCAGTTGAAAATACTCCTGAAATGTGTAGAGGGTCTGAGAGACGTCTGTCAGCCCGTTTTCGGTGTTGTTGTTTAGGTAACCAAACCTCGTTAGATATTCGGTGTAGTTGACGAAGGTGGTGTTGGTGGTGGTGGAAGCCGCCTGCAAATATTCTGTATAGTTGTTGGCGGCTGCGACATGATTGGTTATATAGAGAAAAACTATAGCCGTGTGGTGGTGGTACATCTTGTCTCTGCTGCGGCTGTCGAATTACTACGTAGTAGCGGGGTATTTTCTATATATATAGTTTGACTGCTATGTGTTACAGCCAACCGGGGTTGGTATTCATGTAAAACCCAAGAATGTCAACTTTTTGACCTCGGTGGAGATACATCTATTTTTCATATATATTAGGTGTTACCAAAAATTTACAGAATAATAATATTTTTGCATATTTATGTTTAGATAGCTTTGGATCTCGTTTTACCAACACACCCGCAACTACCAAAATCAAGCCGTCCAAGCATTGAAATTAGCCCCTTTATGCTACGCCATTGGAATAACATCTGCCGTGGCGCTTTGGTTATCAGCCAACGTAAGATTATCAATAAAACAACAAGGTCGAGTCCCATATCAACTCGTATTTATTTATAGCGGTCGTACACAGGACACCAGCAAATTGAATTTGGAAAATAGTAAACAACGTAGATATAATATTTTTATTTTATAAAGCAAGAATAATAAGAGCCACTAATAATTATAATATACAGGGTGATAAAAACATAATAATAAAGTTATACAGAGCAGGTAATAATACAAAAATGTTGTAAAATATAATACAGGGCGCTAAAAAACAGGTCAAGTTCTGGGCATTTTGAAGCCAAACGGTTCAGATGTGTGATCGGCGTGGAATTTTCTCTTGGTAGAGCGAGGTCTATATATTTTCGTTTCCTGCCGCGTCACCACCTCATGCTCCTTTGTTCTTCGAATATGGCTTGCTGTGATGTATACAGGGTCGGAGGGGGCTAGAACCATCTCCTTTATGCTGGCAAAGTTTATTAGCTGGTTGGCCGCATAATTAAGCCCTATGCCCTTAACTTTACACACTATCTTCTCGTCGTTGTCTCGTGTGCAGAACACCTTGTACGTATAATTTTTAGGCCCGCCGCTTACAAACTCTGTGATGTAGCTCCCTCGACCATATCCTTCCAGCTCGTCGGTCATATCCCCTATAAATTCGCCTGTTGGAACGTCATATTCCCCATCTCTCGACACGTAGACGACGGAATCCGTATCATAATACAATACCCTATTGCCCAGCAGCTCGAGGTAGCTGTACAACTTGAGCCGGGCCTGTGTTGTAACGTAGGCGGCTATGACGACGTTCACGGTGGTCAGAGGGTCGTATGCCTCGTCTCGGTGTTCCCAGCTGACGACTAGAGTGTCTTCGTTGATTGGCAGTGCACTATTTACGTAGATTGCGGGATTGGAAAGCATGCCAAAGAATTGGTCGGGGTCCCGTACAACACTGGTTTTGGGCTGGTTTTCCCGCTGTCCCAGCTTGCCCCAGAAGCTGTTTAATATAAGTTTTGCCAGAGAGCGAAGTCCTGGGTTTTCCGTTATTTCGGCGTACTCCAGCCGAACGTCTTCTCTGTCCAGGAACTCTTCGATGTAGCGGTCTCTCTCCTGCTCGTTGGTGCAGTGGGAAGGCCAGCCCGACGCCTGCTGCTTAACGCGAATAAATTTGTTCATCATTTCCGTAAACAGCCCGCCCGTCTTTGTGGCCTTATCAAACTGGTCGATCTGATAATTCCACACCTCGAAAATTTTCACAAGTTTGTAGCCCATCTCCAGCGCCTTTTTAATTTCGTCCACGATCCACGTACCTGTAAGAGCACGCTCCTCTTGGTTATGCGTGCAGACGCCCTGGTTCATGTGTTCGCCGCAGGTGCGACAGAGGACAAACATAAGCTTGTTGTTCATCTTGGCAGGTAGAACGGGGTGTTGGAGATTTTGTGGTGGAAGAATCTTACACTTGATTACACCGTTTAAAGTGTGGATGTCTTTTGGGCATTCGTCGCCCACGTAGACTGTTGGGTGGCCGACGGGAAACTTGCCATACTTGCAGGCCCACGGGTAGAGGCTGCACACGTCCACGTACTTGATTTTCTCTCCAGGACCGCACTTGTAGTATTCTACGGTGTTGCCCGTGCGCCAGTTAGCAGGGTTCTCCAGGAGTTATTCAGATAAAGAAACGACACCTTGCATTTCTCCCCATTCGGACTCTAAGAAACTGCACCGAGAACGTCACTTCGGTCTTGGTACGTCGTCGAGCATACATATAATTAAACAAATATAACTCTGTAATATTTTATTCAAAAATTAAAAGTTTATAAGTTTGAAAATAATTTTTTAAAAAATCGTTAAACCGGCCACGCGGTTTATCTGGCGCAGTCTTGTGGATAGTACCCAAAATTTTTCGAAAATCAAAAATTTTGTCCGTATTGACGGTTAAGGTGCTACGAACCAAAACGTCCATTTGAGGACCTGTGAACCAGGGGACCATCAATCCATCGAGGATAGCGAGCCAGCAGTCTATCGCAGACATTTAACGGAAAATCAAGAAAGAAAAGGACCAATGAAGTCAGCAATCGCAGCGATATTATTATTGTAAGTAATATTGATCATTCCGCTTTTCCCACAAACCTTCCCTTCCAGAACAAATTTGAAAAACTTTTTCCCAAGCATTTTTGAATTTTTACATTAGCAGTGAAAATTCATCTTTTCAATTATTTTTTTTTCCAAGATTTATGAGTATTGCCTGGATCGAGTAGGGCAAGAAAATAAATCCCAACATAACTGGCTTAACACTAACAACTTAGTATAAGTTTAAATAAAATCTTAAAACCACAAGCCCCGTTAACAAAATATTCACAGTCTATAACTGAAGTCGTGCTGTGTAATTACGCAAGTAATTTATATACGGCGTGTCCTAGGTTTTGGTAACCGTGAATATAGAGTTACAATAAAATCAACGATAAAATAAAAGTGATATTACTAACCCATTTATGAGTTTAATCGACCAACTCGCCGATCAACTAGCTAACATACCAACTGTTCGCCAAATTAATTTAACTTCACATAGAGAAGATCAAAGAAACATGGCCTTACCACAAATTAATGTTAGAGATTATCTGGATTTAATCCCACCATTCGATGGGGAACCTTCAAAATTATCTACATTTATTAATGCCTGTGAAAATGTAATACCACTCATGGCACCAGGAAACGAAGCAACAAGAATTACATTCACGATGCTTCATATAAGAAACAAGATAATTGGCAAAGCAGCGACATTAATTTCAGCCAGAACATTTACTACCTTCCCAGAACTAAAACAATTACTAATTAATTTATTTGGTGACCAACGAAATGAAGAATCTCTCCTTGCCGACCTTAACACTTTGAAACAAAGATCCAAAGAGACACCACTACAATTTGCAGACAGATGTATTGATTTACGATGTCTGTTATTATCAAAACTATCGTGCGAAAACACATCAGTACAAATAAAAACTGTTAAAACACAATTGTACAATAACAGTACATTACGAGCATTTTTAACTGGTACTAATGAACAGTTAAGTCACCTTTTAAGATGTAAAAATCCCACTACAATAGAGGAAGCTGTACAGATGGTTATCGACGAAGAAAACATTAATTACCACCGAGCAAAAATTGTCAACACCCCGCAAGCAAGTTCAGTCAATAACATGAGGACATCCCAATTAAGAGTAAATCAACCACAAATGCGAACAACAAACAATCACTTTCAAAATCATTTTACACATCAGCCGCAACGTCCTCCAGTGAATAGGCCCATGTATCAACAACCAAATTGGACACCGAGACCATTCCCAAGCAGGAACCCTAATTTCCCAAATCAGACAAACTCAGGCCAGTTCCGGCAACAACAAAACGTATTTATGCCAAGAAATAAACCTTCTACATATACACCAACACCTATGGAAGTCGACTCTGGAAGAACACGGCTCACTAACAAGACAAGATTCACATCAAATAATAATGTAGTACAACAGAGACAACAACCGAATTTTAAATTCGAAGAACTACATCTCCAAAATTCAGATGAAATTGAGGACAATAACTATTTATCCCCTGAAGACACATATACCGAACAAGAGAGCTACGATGACGAATTTGATTACCAGGATCATTATCAAGAACATGAAGAACAAGAAAACGCAAATTTTTCTACACGAGCCTCGGAGACAACAGACAAACAGAACTAATAGAAGTTCATATGTCAACAAACAATAGATTACCATATATAAAAATCCCAGAAATAAACGCCCGATTTATGATCGACACCGGCTCAACAAAAACATTTATTAACGAAAATCTAGCCCAAAATTATTTCAGCAACTACATAAAAGAAGACCCGTTTTGTATCACAACACCCCACAATACAACAATACATCGCTATAGTGCAGAAATACCTTTATCAGAGATATTCGGAAAAACAGATTTAAAACATAAGCACTACATATTCGATTGTAATCCAAATTATGAAGGATTAATAGGAACAGACCTACTACTAAACCTAGAAGCAACTGTAGATTTTAAAAAGGGACTTTTAATTACCCCACATACAAAAATTCCGCTTTATATTTGTGGAAATTTAATGACACCACAACAAGAAATTGAAACATCTCCCAAGCAGAAAAAATTAATTAAAAAAATATTTAAAGAAATTTCAATTCCGATTCCACCAAGAACTGAAAAATTTATATCCATCCCGGTACATACAACTTTACAACAAGGATTATTGGAATACAGAAAATTTTCAAATAAACTAGAAATACCTGCATCTCTAGTAAAAATCGAAAATAACCATGCCTCAACAACTGTTATTAATAACTCTGACGAAATACAATACTTAAAGATAACAAGTCCATTCTCCGTATTGGAAGTGTTAACGAACGAAGAAATACAACAATCCGAACTTGACCCAGTCAGCTGTGAATTTGATACCTCTACGCTGGACCGTATTCAAAAGCAAAACTTAAAGAATATAAAATTGCAACATTTAAACAAAGAAGAATATTTAGCGATAAGAAACTTGTGTTACGAATACCGAGATATATTTTACACCGATAAATTACCACTGACATTTAATAATCAAATCAAACATCACATTAGGCTAAAAACCGATGCTACACCTATATTTACCAAATCTTACAGATACCCACAAATACACAAACAAGAAGTACAGAAACAGATAAGCTCCATGCTACAACAAAACATTATTAGGCCATCGACATCACCTTGGTCGAGCCCAGTGTGGGTTGTACCTAAGAAAATGGACAATTCTGGTAAGAGAAAATGGAGAGTCGTAATAGACTATAGAAAACTTAATGAACAAACGGTAGATGACAAATACCCCCTACCAAATATCTCGGACATCTTGGATAAATTAGGACGAGCTCAATATTTTACAACACTTGACCTCGCCTCCGGCTTTCACCAGGTACAAATGAACCCCGAAGACATAGAAAAAACGGCCTTCTCCACAGAACAAGGACACTACGAGTATACAAGGATGCCCTTTGGCCTTAAGGGAGCGCCATCGACTTTTCAACGTGTCATGGACAACATCCTGCGCGGCATACAAAATGAAATATGCTCTGTGTATTTAGACGATATAATTGTTTACTCTGCTAGTTTACAAGAACACATTGAACACCTAAGAAAAGTATTCCAACGATTAAGAGAGACTCAGTTTAAAGTACAACTCGATAAATGTGAATTTTTAAAGGACGAAGTTGCATACTTGGGACACATAATAACACCAGATGGAGTCAAGCCAAACCCGGAAAAAATAACAGCAGTACAGAAATATCCTATACCTAAAACAACTAGGGAAATAAAAGGATTTCTAGGACTCGTAGGCTATTATCGCCGATTCATCCCTAACATGGCAAAAATTGTAAAACCTATGACATCCATGCTAAAGAAAAATGTAAAAATTGAACATACCCCAGAATTTATAAAAGCATTCGAAACATGTAAGAAATTATTAACCGAAGCACCGATTCTACAATACCCGGACTTCTCAAAACCATTCATTGTCACAACAGATGCCTCCGGCGAAGCTATAGCAGCTGTATTATCTCAAGGCATCGTAGGTCAAGATAGGCCAATAGCATATGCTTCTCGAACCTTAAATGACACAGAAAAACGCATGGCAACCACCGAAAGAGAATTATTAGCCGTAGTATGGGCAACAACAAAAATATTTAGACCATATCTATATGGACATAAATTCACCATATATACAGATCATCGCCCGTTAAAATGGTTATTTAATCTAAAGGAACCCACGAACATGAAATTAACCAGATGGAAATTAAAATTAGAAGAGTTCGATTACCAAATCGAATATAAAAAGGGAAAATTAAATACCAATGCTGATGCATTGTCAACAATTCATATACACCCAATAGATTCGGAATCACTACTCGTTAACGTCGACCCTGAACTAGATGCCCTACTGACAGAGTTTGATAAAGTCAACAATACAACACGCGACCTAATTACACCTACACTTGAGGAAGTACAACAAAATTTAAGACCACCGGACATTCTACCATCACCCGCATCGACAGCACACTCTATAGCCGATGACAACCCAACAAATGGTATACAAATTCTAGATGAACCAATCAATACCAAAAGAAGCCAATTACATATAAAAACTGTATTTTTAAATCCCGCAGAGACAAAGACTATCAAACGAGGACAGAAAACCATAATTGAAGCAGAAGTTCAAAGAGAAACAATAAAAGATGATTTATTCAAATTAATTAGGGATTTTACAACAAGCAACAAACAATATTTTGTTTACATCGACTACGAGGACACATACAAAAAACTCTGCGAAGTGTATACAAACAAATTTACCAACGACGGCCCAACATTAATAAGATGTACAAAGAAATTAACAGATGTACTAGATAAGGAAGAACAAATATCCTTAATGAAAAATTATCACGAAGGAAAGACCAATCACCGTGGAGTAAAAGAAACTATAGCCCATTTAAAGCTAAGGTACTACTGGCCAAATTTCCAAAATGACATAGAAGAATTTATAAAAAATTGTGAAATTTGCAAAAGATGTAAATACGAGAGAACACCTGAACATATTCCAATGATGTTAACAGAAACACCTACTAAGCCATTCCAAATATTACATATGGATACATTTGTAATGGAACAAAAAATATTTTTAACAATTATTGACGCTTTTAGCAAACTAGGACAAGTATTCGAAATTCCTGCAAAAACAGCTGTCCATGTTGCCGATCAATTAATCACATATTTTACATTCTATGGAACTGCAGAAAAGATAGTAGCAGATAACGGTAAGGAATTTGACAACGATATTGTAAAGGAGCTACTAAAATTACACAAAATTAACATTCACTTTACCACGCCAAGAAACCCACAAAGTAATGGATTAATCGAGAGATTCCATTCTACTATATTAGAACACATAAGAATTCTAAAAGATGTTAACAAGGATCCTATTTCAACCCAAGTAAAATACGCCGTTTTAGCATATAATAGTTCCATCCACTCTGCAACAGGATTAACACCACACGAGCTTACCACAGGACACACGGCTAGTCGCGACCCTTTCGAAATACACTATAACCAGGACATATATAGCAATTATCTGGATGAACATAAAACAAAAATGAAACGTTTATACGAAGATGTTCAACGAAGACTACATGAGTCTAAAGAAACAGTTCACAGACAACGAAATGACAATGTAAAAGACCCCCAAACCACTTACAAGCAAGGACAAACTGTCTATGTAAAAAATGCAACAGCAGTTAGACATAAAACTAAAAACAGATACGAGGGACCATTTATTATCACCAAAATAAACGATGATAATACATGCGAAATTACAAATAATAAGTCTACAAGAAAGACACATTTAAGAAACCTAAAAAGGCCTCTTGTTACAGATTCTTCACCGCCACCCACGGAGGAGATCGAATCCGAAAATTAACTGATAATCCCGGCTTACTACCAATACCTCTAGGAAGCTGTAAAAATATTATTGATAAATGGACACTACTAAAAAGCATCGATCTACAACCATTACTAGATGAATACAACAGATTAAAACAAAACATTAATTATTTGGAAGATGTACTACATATGAATGCAACCATCAAAAAGGAAGTCAAGAATTTTGTTACCATAACAACATTTTTATTCGATGAAATAAAAAGAAAATTCAATCAGTTAATACCACAAACTCGATATAAAAGAGGAATAATTAATGGCCTAGGCTCGATATGGAAAGCAATCACTGGAAACCTAGACAACGAAGATGGCGAAAGAATCCAGAAACATTTAGAACAACTCGAAAAAAATCAGCTGACTCAGAAACAAATACAGGAATCACAAATTACATTAACTACAGAAGCTATAGAAAAATTTGACTCATCAATAAAGAATTTAACATCAAACCAACTTATCTTACACTCAAGAATTTTACAAATAGAACAAGCTGTTAAAGAGGAAAACATTCAATTATACCACACTATACAATTTAATAACATATATACACAAATAAATACTATGGCGCTAAGTATATTGCAAACCCTGGAAACAATCGAGGAAGCCGTTACATTCTCAAAAATCAACATAATGCACCCCTCAATTATGGAACCCGAGGACTTAATGGATAGTATCCAAAAAATTGGAAAACAAGTAAATTTGCCATTTCCTGCCACCAAAGAACAAATTTTAAACTTCGAAACATTAATAAACATTAAGGCCTATCAAATCACGACAAAAATTAATTTCATTCTAGAAGTCCCAATTGTCGAAAATACCCTGTATAATGTATATCACTTATACTCATGTCCAGTACCTTTAAACCATACCACCTTCCAATTAATAATCCCAAACCATAAATATCTCATTTTGTCCGATCAATATTACAGTTCCAGTAACGAACTATGTACATTTGTAGATACAACTTATTATTGCAATAACATGGATATTATTAATGTAAAAACAGACATACCATGTGAAGTTCAACTTTTATTAGCTAAAAGACCATACTCAAATTGCCAAATTCATTTAATTAAATTAAAAAATGTTAAAGTCCAAACTTTAGAATTTAACCAGTTATTAATTATAAATCCTGACGAAGAACAAATTAAATTTAATTGCAAGAAAATCTCTGAAACCAGGATGCTAGCAGTAGGAACATATATTGTAACAAACTTGGATAATTGTATTACTGAAATTTCAAATCAAAAATTTTTAAATAGGCAAACAGATATTTCAAATAATGTTGTCAATACTTATATACCAACACTGGATTACAAAGTAAACCTCTCTTATCACCATGAAATAAAAAACATTAGCTTGCTTCAAACTAATTTGGATGATTTAAAATTCATTAAATATGGTATGGAACAAAATAAACAAAATTTAAATTCAATAAGCACCGCCCCACATTGGTATCACCCCAGTGTTTGGACAATCATACTTTATATTTGTATACTATGTTTTAGTATAATTGTTGGCATCAAGATAAAAAGAAGACGTAAATCGCTATCAATCAACCCTCCGCAGGAACCATTCAGGACTTCAGACACTGCCTAAAGTCCAATCTAAGGGTGGAAGAGTTAGCAGGGTTCTCCAGGAGTTATTCAGATAAAGAAACGACACCTTGCATTTCTCCCCATTCGGACTCTAAGAAACTGCACCGAGAACGTCACTTCGGTCTTGGTACGTCGTCGAGCATACATATAATTAAACAAATATAACTCTGTAATATTTTATTCAAAAATTAAAAGTTTATAAGTTTGAAAATAATTTTTTAAAAAATCGTTAAACCGGCCACGCGGTTTATCTCGCCCACCATAGAAGGCGTCTCTGGGATTCAGAGGCGTGTTAGCCAGCAGAGGGTGCTGCTCTGTGTAGATGCGGAGTTCTTCGTTCTGCTGGAGCTGTCGTCTAAACTGACATTCCCACATCTCTACGACGGCATACCCCATGGTTCTCAGTCTCTCTGTCTTGGCCGTGGTGGCCTCATGTCGTGTATTTAGCGATTGGGAGGGGTCTTCGTGCGTGGGTTCGTCTCTGCAGTATTTGAAACACGCAGTGCACCCATGATAGTAACAACCGTGGAACTCGAACACCTGTTTGGTTTCCTCGCAGTACCCGTCCACCTTGACACCCTGTACTATGGCCTCCTGCTGCTTCGCGCTATGTCTGATGTTTAGCTCTCGCGCTCTTTCCTCTGACACGAGCCACTGGGTTGCTATCTTTCTCTGGTTGCCCCGCCATCTGTACCCGCCCTTGGGTATGATACCTATGGTGTTTGGTCGCAGGAAATTACGCCGAAACACCTTGTTACAGGCCGAGGCAATAGTGCATGCCTCGCTTATTGGACAAACATTACCGGTGGACAACAACTGGCTGCGGAACTTGAGACATGCCGCGGCGAGAATATCCACCTCAGATACGCAGTACTCCAGTAGGTCTCGCTGCATGTCGAAGGTGTCGTTCTTGTGTTGCTCGTACCACCTGAGAAACGCCGATCTGTCGCCTTCCTTCATTGTGTCGGGACTGTAATACTCGACAGGTGGTAGGGGCCCGACATAGTTGGCGTTTGCGGCGGTGTTGAAGAGGTGAGGAAAGTAGCCCTTCTTGAACCCGTCTCCAAGACCGAAAGCCTTGGGCAGCTTGGACAGCGCCATGGGAAAATAGTTGAGGGAGTCCACGAACTTGACGTTGCCAGCACTCATCATAATTATCTTGGTACCACGCATTCTGATAGGCTCCGGGTTTAGATCTGACTGCGTGAGGATGTAATTTTTTTCTGATCTGACTGCGTGAAGATCTGACTGCGTGAGGATGTGAGGATGTAATTAAGCACCACCTGCTTAAACTTTTTTCTTATTGTTAGAATGTGGTGGACAAGCGGGGAAACGGGGTCGGCACACTTTAGTATTTGCTGTCTTGGGCCGCATTTTTGGCAGACTTTCACTTCGGTATCCATACAGACATCACAATATTGTTTGAAGACGCAGAGATTGGGTTCGTGTAGATGAGAGCCGTCTTCGAGCTCTTTCTCTTGCCTCGTCTCCAGATCGTAGAAGACGAAGAGAAGGTCGCTTGTTTTCGGCTTGCCTGTGTCGGGCTGCATATAACACAGGTGATCGGCAGGTGCGTGGGTTCTACACACTTTACAATATATCTCACCACAGGTATGTCGCCGGCCCGCCTTTACGGTGCTGTAGCACTGCTCGCAGCGTCTAATGGTCTCGCAGACGGTGGTCTTACCACCTGATCCGGGTTTCAGGTGATTGTCGTAGCATTGCTGGCCTCTGAACGATCTCTTGCAGTCGTCGCATGTGATTTTCAGCGTCTGCGGGCAGGCAGGTGTCTGTTGGCATGCGGCGCAGGTTCCTCCACATCTATGTTTATTTTTTGTGTTGAATGGTGTGCTGCAGGCCTCGCAAAAGTACCCACAGCAGAAGGCGGCCGTCAGCGACGTAATGACATTGTAGTGGCCCTCGTGGTACAGCAAGTTGATGTTGGGGTCTTCTGCTGCTGCGTTCCCCCTGAATATCAAGTCCCTGCCTTTAGAGCCGTGCTTGTATACAACAATCCTAAAATTTTGCAGGTGTTGCTGGAACTGTTGCAGCTCGGGAATGCCGCAGCCTTCTTCAGGTATAGTCACACCGGCGGCCTGCACCAGTTCGAGAGCTCTCCGGGTCTGCAGCTTCCCGGTGTCGCGTCGCACCTTGGTCTGGCCGGGGTCCTTGGTAACGCAGGCCATGGCCACCGCTAGGGCTCGAGGTAGGCACATGTTGTCTTTATTCTTAATGGTGATGATGCCCCGTCTCATACTGTCACAACTGTAAAAAGGACATAAGAAATTAAGTAGCTTATCAATAATTCAATACTTTAAAATTGGTAATTTTATTCATAATAAAATGTCACCCTGTATGTCAAATATAAAAATAAAATCAATTAATTCCTAAATTGCTGATTTGCTGCATCTGCAATAATTGCCGACGAAAGTTAAAGTCCAATGCCAATGAACTGGCAAAACTGTAGAGTCAGGAAAAATTGCGGAACAATTGGTTCCTAACCAAACAGGGTCATAAACCGGGCAGGGTAGTTCCGTGCTGGCTTTCTAAGAGTGACCATCTCCCCAAAGTGCCTCCAAAGTCTGGAAAGATGTAAGTAGGACTTTATAGTGGCTGTATGATTACTTCTTCTACCTTCACTACTTTGTCAACCACACCAGTAAATTAAACTAAAATTTAAATGATTGTATTGCAAGCCAATAATCACCTTTTTATAATTAAATAGTATTTTTATAATAAAGCAAGTGTTTTACTTCTAAGTTACCCCCTTGTGCGCCTACGGCGTAACATTTGGTGGAGGCGCCGATCTGGACAATATTTCCCAGGGTAAATTTCTTTGTACCTTTTCATATTATTAAATTTAATAAAATTTATATGATATTGCCTTGCAAAGTAATCTAGTTTTCGATAGAATAACTGAGAATAAAAAAGTTAATCATAATTCAATAAATTTTTATTTTTGGAAGATAATTTACTGGTGGCTCAAAAAAAAATTCTAAATATGATATGCAGTAGAATGGATGGAGCTATAGTACCTTTTTCATGCGAACAAGTAAGGTTTGTTGTACTGTAAAGGCAACAATACCGAGTACGTTCTCGAAATAGGATCTACGGAGCCTATTGAAAATAGTATTATAACTCGAGTAAATAGGTGAAAGTAATATTTAGAATTATATCGATCTAGTGAAAAGTAGTTGTACTATAAAAAAAAAATTTGAAAAATAGACTCCTTTTTGCTTCCATAAATAATTTGTGTTAATTTTATAAAATATTGACATATAAATACGCGAAAATTTTTCACAAATCGATAAACAAAGTAGAAAAGGTACCAACATACTTAATTAAGATAAACATGAATGAATAAGGCCGTAAATATATTTTTTTTTCTTTTCGTCTTAAAAAATCTGTTGTTAATTGTTAATTTGGCATACTTAGTTAACTTTATTCATTCATTATATTTCAAGGAAAATTTTAAAGAATAAATAAAAGGTAGTGTACAAAATATAAATCTCAATGTCTCCTCTATAAAATAAAATATTAGTGTGTGTAAGTGGGCAAGTTATTGTCAAGAGCCAGGTACTACATGAGCAACCAAAAAGATAAAACTGTAACGAAGAGAAAGTACAAGCTCACAAGAAGAGAAGAACAATAAGAGGAATCCAAGACCATGAACAAGAAGCCGGCACAGAACTCACAGAACTCACAGAACTCACAGGCTCACTCACGGGGCAAAAGCGAAAGCTACTTTTACGATGGTTTGGCCCATATAAAGTAGTTAAGAAGATGAGTGAAGTCGACTATCTCATCCAGAAGGGGCCCACGATAAAATCTAAACGTGAAGTAGTACATGTAAGCCGAATAAATAGAAGGAGAATTAGGTAAAGTGGTGAGCACACTAGAACGATATGTAGTATAATAAGAGGAGACATATGAATAAGTATTATTTACTAAGGTTATGGAAAACGAGGAATAGTTATTAGTATAATTTATAATGAAAATTATAAGAAGTTTACAGAGTATGAGTATAAGTAAAAAAGTAAATAAAGTAAATAATAATACGATTTTCCCCACAGGTTTTGCATTGTTAATCATTTTATGGGTCATTCCCAGGCCAGATGCACAGCATGTAGAGGTCACTGGAGGGGGTTTTTGGAACGTACTACCATCAACGGTGACGTACGAGGCGACAATCTCAATGATTTACGAAACCATATGAGAGAAGAAGTAAAGTTGAACATGACATTTACTTTTCATTAATGTGTATAGGTCTCATATTGTTTATTCTATACATCATCATAAAATTTTTTTTAATTTTGAGATATAAGAAAAGACCAACGGATAATGGTCCTAAACCAACAATATCCTGGGGCATCCCCTTGAACCAACCTCACCCTCAACGAAAATTTTTATTACACATAGGTAGCGAAATGGAATTGAACTCTCTTCAACCAGAACACACCATAGATTGTGTGTTGGAGCGAGTCGAAGTACACAATAGTCACATACATGGCTCGGAGACAGGTGTATAAAGAGAATGAATGCTATTTACTTCATTTTGAAAAAAAAAATATTTTTTAAACTGAAAGTATAATACCTATATGCCTAAATTAAGATTTACCTGAACTGAAATGCAGTGCACGGTATTTCAGGGTAGGAATCGTTAGAACAAAACTGAAGGAGGGTCTGGTTCTTTTTTCTCCAATAAACCTGTAAAATAAGACAGTACATATTATATACAGGCACACTCCTACTATGGGTAACAACACAACGTTGCTTGGCAATTTAAGCTGGCGGCATCGTAAAGCCACCAGATAAATCGCTAGTAAATTAGTGGAATACCTATGGTGGATTAGACAATATAAAGTAAAATAACGAACAGGTTCCCTTCCGTCAGTGATAAATTCCAACAAAGTAAATTTATTAAACTAATATATTATATAGGCAGGTATATACAAGCAAGTAAAATATCAATTTGTTGAAGGAAACGTATTCTCAAAAAAAAAAAAAAAAGAAAAGGTTCAGGTACCCCTATTTATAACGGCGGTATACCTGAAAATAGACCACGTGATTAGTTAGCTGTTCTCAAAGTTGAAAAATATATCGGCGGCAGAAATGTACTCACCTCGCTTTTTACCGGCAAATGATCAATAGCCTTTCGACAACCTGAAATTTTCTACCTATTTGGTTTTTACAACCTACAGCAAAGATTTTGTCGTTGATAAAATACTTCCACACGGGTATATTAAATCACCTGAAAATAAATTATTTGGTCTAAAACATTGCAACTGGTAAGAAATTTTATAATGTCATGCGGCATTAAAAACAATTACTTGTTATTAATAAGCAACTCGCAGGCTTTAATTCAATATATAACTCGCCATACCTACCTAGGCGCCAACTTATTGTTGCTGATAAACTCAGGTGATAACTGCTGCTGGTTCAACTGAGTGACAAAGCATGTGGCTGATAAGAGACAACGGCCGGAGTCATCCGCTTTTATACCTACGTGGGTTGACGTAGACGTCATCGGAGGCTCGCGAAATTAGCACAAATATTTATTCATTCATGGCTTTATCAACAGAAGGCCGTGGCTTTGTAAGAGACCACAACAACAAGGTGACAAAAACATGTTTGCAATAAGTTTGTTGTTGCGTTTTTATCGATGAGGGTTCTTATCTGTCAAATTTTTAGTCTGTAACAAATACTATTATTATATATATATATATATATATATATATATATATATATATATATATATATATCGGTTTTGCATCTAAGTGCCTCAGAATGCGCCTATTTAGCACAATTTTCGGTGTTCAGACCTTATGGAGACACATAGAATAAATCAGTATACATTTTTGTACGTCGAACTATTATTTGATATCAATAGACGTACTACAGAGTTAGAATATTGGTGGAGATACATAGAATAATTCAATATTTGATTATTTTCTACCTTGATTTGTACAAGGCCAGTGATCACCCCTTTTATACTTCTCTAGGTATGTCGTTTTTACACTGCCTGCACCTATTAAGCACAATTTTTAGTAAAGGTGAATAATCAAACAAGTAGATCTGATGGCATTACTTTGTACGTCGAACTATTATTTGATATCAATAGACGTACTACAGAGTTTAAATATTTGTGGAGATACACAGAATATTTCAATATTTGATTATTTTCTGCCTTGATTTGTACAAGGCCAGTGATCGCACCTTGTATACTTCTCTAGGTGTGCCGTTTTTACACTGCCTGCACCTATTAAGCACAATTTTTAGTAAAGGTGAATAATCAAACAAGTAGACCTGATGGCATTACTTTGTACGTCGAACTATTATTTGATATCAATAGACGTACTACAGAGTTAGAATATATCTATTCCAAATTAAATACAAATATATCAAATGATGTGAAGATTTGGACTTCAAAAGTTGGACCACCCTATATGTTATTTTTATGTCAAACACAGACCAGCTAAATTTGAAATATTGACGTTTTGACACCCTATATGCTATACGTAAAATTCGCAAAGAACTGATGTTGTTATTTTAAAGTGAATAGTCTCTCTCTCAAAATTGAACACCCTATATGCTATGCGTAAAATTCGTTGGCTTTAATTTTAGTGTCCTCTTTGGATCGTGAGCGCGCGCGAAATTAGTACAAATATTTATTTACGGCAGAAGGTCGTGGCTTCTTGTTATCAGTACGAGGCCACAGCTAACGAAAACATGTTTTTTAAATCTACGTAAATCGCATCTCTGATAGATTCACACTTCCTGTAAATATTTTGTTACATTTGCGGACCTGCGGTTACAGAGATAGATATATCGACTCTCGGCTGGTTTTTATGCAAAAATAATATCATTCTAGTTTACTGTTTCACGTATGCAGGTCTTATAGTGTGTGTGCTATTAAGTTCATAGAAATGAAGGGCTGTTGTTACACTGCGCTGTCACATTTAACAACCCGAAACACGCCACCAAGGTGTTTGGAACGATATTTGATAGAAAAGTAAGTTTCATATATATTTGCATTTATAATTCGTATTAATAATATTCATTCTTAGTAATCTAATGGATGAATCAAACGATGAATCCTTGAGATGTCCCGAGTGCCGAGAACTGTTTTTGGGCTTGGACCTGGATGTTGTTGTTGACGATGGTATATGCTCGGCGTGCCACAATATTTTTTGTTTCTGTCCAGAGACGGTAGCAAGGTTGATGGAGACCAACGACAGCGAACATATTGGGCTGCAACCTTATGATACCTTAACATATCTGGAATGTAAGGAATCTATGCCGAGATCTCCAGACGACGACGAGGCTGCCACCGAAAGAGAGGAGAACATTATATTGATGTGAGTTTATTATTTTATTATCAGTATTTACATAATTTCATTTGTAATTCATACAATATCTATACTGTCGTGCTAAAATCAAGCACAAATGTGGTATCTTCGCGCCACTAGTTGAAAACGCGGTAAGTACAATATACTGCATTTGTTTTTTTTTTTAGTATATTGTAGTTGCCGCTTTTTCACTAGGAGACGCTAGCAGTGGCAACTCTGTATTATTATATTACAAAACTTCATATACTTGCAGATTTTATAAAGTTTAGATTTTTCTTTATAAGAAAGGGCAAAAATAGGTAATTACCTTTTTAGTAATTATTTCCCTGTGAATGCTAAGCTAGACTGTCGCACTGCGTTTTAAATTAATATAACATATAGTATGTACACAAATATTTTTAACAATAATAGTCGTATCGGATTTGTAGTATGAACTTTTTAAAAAATTAAACATTATCGATTCTTTGCTACCCGTAGTTGCCGCGTTTGATTTTAGCACGGCAGTATATAAGTATTGGACTGTAGCGACGTAGAAACTTTTAGTATGTTTTAAATAAAAAAAACATTTGTTAATTAATTGTCTATTTTGGTTGTTTAGTTATTATTATTATTTTTACAGTAGTAGCCCCCTGCCTGGTCTAAGCCAAGACGATTGTTTGCTACTCGACGAGCTGCATGGTCGATTACTGGCTGTAGAGATTCTACCTGAAGAGTTTAATTTATCGCTACCATCGCCTCTGCAGACACCCCCACCAGCTTCAGAGTTGCTGAGGTTAACCGAGCCTGTACCATACAACTTTCGAATAATGGCTGTTTATGATGATGAAGATAGATTTATTGAAAGACATGTCTTTGTTCAGATTATAATTTTATATTAATTGTATTTTATATTGCATTTAAATTGTGAATATTTTAGTTGTCTCTTGTGTACATTTACAGTTTTTGAAATTATTAATATTTCTTTGTAACTGTGACCGGAGCTCGTTTTGTTGAAAATTCTGTAATAACAACACGTCGCCTTGAGACCACTTACGGACACATCTTTCTAGGTATTTACTGTTGTCATAAGATACACACAAAAAAGTTAGGTTAAGTTTTTAAATTGTTGATGCTCTCGCCAGTATGGAGATAATTAGTTATTTATTATTATTATTATTATATTACGCGCGCGGGCGTATGTGGTTCAGTCTAGAGTGTTCTGTGTTGGTGATCGATCGTGCTTGTTCCACACACAAAAAGTTGGGTTAAGTTTTTAAATTGCTGTTGTTACTCTCGTCGTCGTTGAGATACAAAATCCACAAAAAATTAGGTTAAGTTTTTTGTTGTGGTATACCTGAATCTCTCTTCGACGAACACCGAGATATTACGCGCAGTTGTACGTGAGTTCAGTGCCAGCTGATTTAGTCCACAACAGAGTAAGTAATCTTTATATATAATTCGCCGTGTGCGACCCCCTTTTTGCTTTCTGCTTTAGAACCATGCCCATAAGGCGCTATGGCTTTGAGGTTATGTTGAGGGCCCTAGAGGCTTGTAGTTCTTCTGAATTGTAGGTCTATGGGTCTTTGGCCCCTCTGATTTGTAGGTCTATGGGTCTTTGGTCTAGACAGCTTTTTTGACAGCTGGGGGCGCCATTTTGACAGTTGGGGCGCCATTTTGACAGTTGGGGGCCCCATTTTTCATTTTGACAGTTGGGGGCCCCATTTTGATTTTGAGAGTTGGGGGCCCAGCTGAGCCCTAAGGGGGCCCCCATCTGGGGGCGGAGCCCGGCCCAACGCGTCCCCATACCTACTGCTGTAACTTCACTTGTCAAAAGTGACAAAACATTGTCAAAAGAATTAAAACTGTCTTGTTATTAAGATTTAATATTTCTTGATCATTTTGTTTAAAAATTAGGTTACTTTTTGCCAAAAAAATTATGTAAGTATGTAATACGAGTCAGAACTCTAGTTACATAAAATCAAACTTTTGCTAATTGGTTACATAAATAGTTATTAAAGAATGAGGTTATTCCTTTGCATGCCTAGGTTATAGGAAAATAGTAAGGGAACTTATAACTTCATTAAGTTATAATATTTGTCTAATACCTACTATAACATAGGTGTCTTATGTCTTACTTTATGTTTTTTGGCTATCTAAAAATAAAAATGAAGGTAAACGAAACCAGGATATAATTTTCTAAATTATCTACATTTTATTCTTTCACAACAGCGACATTATTATGAAATTGAAAAAACAATTGTAAATTGCAAGGATTATTTTTAGAAATATGTGTTTGTTTAGAATTGCTTACCTGTCATTAGGGAATTTCTCTGAATTATAGGAAATAATATCTCTGAATGTATATAATATGATTTACCTTTTAGCCTTAGTTTATATTTCGTCATTTATATTTAAGTAGGATAATTCTAAGAAGTATTTACAAGATACAGTGTAGTTAATTGCTCGAATTAGAATAGGGTAGTATTTAGGGTATTATTATTTGAATGTTATATCAGCTAGTAACTATCCTTCCGGGTATAATTATTATTATGAATTTTATATACGGAATTTCCCAATGCTGACCAATAGGGTCCCTCTTTGCGATGATTAAGAGGGGGCAGCAAGGGGGATCTCCGGTTGCAACGACAAGATGAAAAGGAGAACTAATATAGATTTCGGGGGATACAGTTGTTCACCATTACTTATAATATGTGTATATATTTTTGATTGTAAGTTTTTCCTTTGTAAATATATGTTTTGGAACGAACAAGTGAGTTTGTTTCTGGTCCTTCGAGAATTCAATTTAGATGTGGTACAGCAGTGCAACAATTGATTATTAATTTAATAATCAAAATCAAAACATGGTCCTTCGAGCCGGATCAGGAAATCAGCCAGAGGAAAAACTGTAATTAAAACAAGCATAACGAGTGCCACATAGCAGGGCATCAAGTTCGAGAACGAGTGCGACATTACAGCGCATCAACCCAAGGGAGCATCTGTAGTCCTGAAAAGAAAATATCAACACAAGTAAGTGTGCATCCTTCATATAGTATCCTATTAACCTATCACATACAACCTAGCTTCGATTAGATTGTCACAATGGAAGAGTTAAAGATCGAAAGAGAGCAATTAAAATTAAGTTTAACAAGGTTAGAGAATTTTTTTAATCAAATGTCAAAGAAAGAAATAATCAGTAATAGCGACTTAAGGGAGCTAGATGAGCATTTTTCCGGTAGAGAAAATTTGTTAAAAGATTATAATATTATTCATTTAAAAATAATTAAGAAATCCAAGGATTTAGCTTCATTCGAAAAAGAATTAACGTTATTTGAAAATGCATTTTATGCAGTCAGATCAAAAATTAGGGATTTCTTAGAAAAACACAAAAAATTAAATACTGATGAAAATAAGCCAGTAAAGCTCGAATCTTCCGAATTAGGAGAGGGTATGTTACGATTACCTAGTATAACGTTACCGTCGTTCAATGGCGAATTTGAAAATTGGTTAGAGTTTCACGATGCCTTTGATTCTCTCATTCATAAAAATTCAAAATTATCCAGTATACAAAAACTTTATTACTTAAATTCAACACTAAAAGGGGAGGCGGCCCATGCAATAAGTTCATTAAAGATTTCAGCTGAAAATTATGAAGTTGCGTGGAAAATGTTGTGCAAACGGTTTGATAATAAAAAACTCATTGTACAAAGTAAAATTCAAGCACTTTTTAATTTAGAGTATAGCCAAAGGGATTCATATATCTCCTTGCAAAGACTACTAGATAATATTCGTAAGCTTATACAATCCCTAAAAAACTATGAACAGCCTACCGCAGACACCTTACTAATTTATATTATAACAGCTAAATTCAGTCATACCACAAGAAAGGAATGGGAATCTTTTGAGCCCGCCAGCGAGTTTCCTATAGTAGAGGAGCTTTTAGATTTTCTTGAAAAGCGTTGTCAGCTTCTAGGGGCATTAGAAGCAAATAAATCATGTCAAAGTTTGTTGAATCCAAGTTCAAATCAAGGTAAACCCAATAATAGAAATATCAATTCGAATCTAAGCACGTATAAAATTATATGCAGCTTCTGCAAAAATTCCCATGCAATCTACAATTGTGACTCATTTTTAAAATTAGAGGTAAATAAAAGAATTTCTGAAGTGAAGCGGTTGCAACTGTGTTTAAACTGCTTAAAAAGAAATCATTCAGCTAGAGATTGTAGGGGACAAGGTTGTATTAAGTGTAATAAAAAACATAATAGATTGTTGCATTTAGAATACGCATCTAATGAACCTAATGTTAGCAATAATAATAATCATCCAGGTACGAGTCAAAATACTGATCCAGTTGTAAATAATATAAATGAGCCTATTCCAGCTAATTCTCAAATTACTTACTCAAATCATTGTGCAAATAACCTACAAATTTTATTATCAACTGCAAGTATTGCTGTTTGTGATATACACGGAAATACTCATTACTGTAGGGCGTTGCTAGACTCAGGGTCGCAATCAAATTTTATAACCAATGACTTATGCAATCGATTAGGTTTACGTAAATTTCGTTATAATTCCATCGTTTCAGGCATAAGTCAAGTAACTTCAAATATAAATTTTAAGACAAATGTAATTTTTAAATCTCGCATAAATAATTATCAGGGGAAAATATCATGTCTCATTTTAGATAATATCACTAATTGTTTGCCCGTAAATTCATTTAATTTGGCGAAATTAGATATACCCCAAAATATGCGTTTAGCTGATCCGAAATGCAATGTAACTGGTAAAATTGATATGTTATTAGGCACAGATATATTCTGGGAATTATTATGTGTTGGACAGCACGAATTAGGTAAAAATAAACCAATATTGCAAAACACGATGTTAGGATGGATTTTGGGAGGAAAATTAATTGAGGAAAATAAAGTAAATCACGTGCATAGTTCACTAACGTATTTCGGTAGCGTTGCAGAGGCACCTATCGAAAAACAATTAGAAAGGTTTTGGGAATTAGATGAATGTGATAATAACTATAATAAATACTCATCAGAGGAATGTTTATGTGAGGAACATTTTTTAAAAACCACTGAGCGCGACAATACTGGGCGATTCATTGTAAATATCCCATTCAATAAAATGATAGATAAACTTGGGGATTCAAGGCAATCTGCCTTAAATAGATTCTATTCATTGGAAAGAAAACTAAATAAGAATTGCCATTTAAAGCATGAATATGCGCAGTTTTTGGCAGAATATGAGGAGCTAGGACATATGACAAAAATTTCGGAAAATTCTTTAGACTCTCTGAATTACTATTTACCGCACCATGCTGTGATAAAGGAAGCAAGTAAAACGACTAAGGTTCGAGTAGTTTTTGACGGATCTGCTAAAACGACGACCGGGGTTTCTTTAAATGATGCTCAATATACCGGTCCAATAATACAAGACGATTTATTTTCTATACTGATAAGGTTTCGTAAGCACACATACGTTTTAACAGCGGATATCGCGAAAATGTACCGGCAGGTATTAGTACAAAATAGTCAGAGAAACTTCCAATTAATACTATGGCGGTCTAATGTGGAACAGCCAATAAGTTGTTATAAATTAAATACTTTGACATATGGCACAACTTCTGCCTCATTCTTGGCGATACGCTGCCTGAAACAATTAGCTCTTGATTGCCGGGATGAATATCCGAATACCTCCAAGATAATTGAAAAAGATTTTTATGTTGATGATTTATTAACAGGGGCAAATTCATTTGATGAAGTTTTCACAATTCAAAATCAGATTTCCAGTATATTATTAACAGCCGGGTTTGAACTTCGTAAATGGTCTTCAAATAATATAGAATTATTAAAGAAAATTAACTTAGGTGATAGTCAACAGCAGGAAAAATTTCAGTTTAATAGTGATTCACAGAATAAGACGCTCGGTATATTGTGGGATCCTACTTCGGATTATTTATTGTATGCAATTCAAGAATTCCCAAGAAAATTGCAGGTCACTAAGAGATCTATTCTGTCCATAACCGCCCAAATATTTGATCCTCTTGGGTTGTTAAGCCCGGTCATTATACACGCAAAATTAATTATTCAAAGGTTATGGCAGCATAAATTGTCATGGGACGAAGCTATACCTCTCGTTTTAAACACCATGTGGTTAAAATTTCGGGATGAGTTGCACCATTTGAAATCGCTGAAAATTCCTAGGCATGTTATTTGTAAGGACGGGCATACTGTTGAATTACATGGGTTCTGTGATGCTTCCGAGAAAGCATATGGGGCATGCATATACATTAGAAGTACCGACGAAACAGGTCTGAATCATGTTAAATTGTTATGTTCCAAATCCCGCGTAGCTCCATTAAAAAATGTCACTTTGCCGCGTCTGGAATTATGTGGTGCATTATTATTAGCAAGATTAACTTGTAAGGTAAGGAAATGTATCAGCATCAAATTTGATAGTCTATTTTATTGGTGTGATTCGACGATCACATTAAGTTGGATACAAGCACCTCCGAATAAATGGAAGACCTTTGTAGCAAACCGTGTTTCAGAAATACAGCAATTAACAAACTCCAACGATTGGAGGCACATAAAAGGTAGTGAAAACCCCGCAGATCTTATATCCCGCGGCATATATCCTGATCAAATAAATAAGGCGTATTTATGGTGGAATGGTCCCACGTGGCTAGCAAAAAACAAGTTACAATGGCCGTTAAATGTTCTAAAAGATGAAAATAATTTGCTGGAAGCTCGAACAGTCGCGGTTAGTGTAACGAATACTGAGCCACTGGATTTATTTTCCAAATATTCATGTGTAAACAAACTTAAACGTATTATGGCATATTGTTTGAGGTTCGTAAACAATACGAGAAAGTCTGATAAAATATTTAAGGGTCCTCTCACGGTTACTGAGATGGAAGGGTCTCTGAATAAATTGATTAAAATAAGTCAACGTGAGGCGTTTTCTCAGGAAACAAAAAAATTGTTAGAAAATAGGCAAATTGATGCTAGAAGTCGTTTATTATCACTCAATCCCTTTGTTGATGACGAGCAAATGTTAAGAGTGGGAGGCCGCATTACGCATTCAAATTATAAATATTGCAAAAAACATCCGATAATATTGCCTCCGGCTCATCATCTCACTTATCTAATCATAAGGAACGAGCATGCTCGGTTGCTCCATTGCGGTGCAAATCAGCTTCTAGCATCCTTGCGAGAGAAATATTGGCCTATCTCAGGAAAAAAAATAGTAAAGAAGGTAATTCACCAATGTATTAAATGTTTTCGAGCTAAACCTAAATTTAATATCCCTATTATGGGAAGTTTACCAAGATCTCGCACAGAATGTGCTCCGCCCTTTTATAATTGTGGCGTAGACTATGCTGGACCTATATTGATTAAAAATAAAAGGGGTCGTGGATTTAAACTCATAAAGGCATATATTTGTATATTTGTTTGTTTCTCCACGAAAGCTCTTCACCTTGATTTGGTCACCGACCTTAGTACAGAAACTTTTTTAGCTTCATTACGAAGATTTATTGCTAGGCGAGGACAACCAGCAAATATATATTCTGATAATGGCACAAATTTTGTAGGTGCAGCCTCGGAATTAACTGAACTAACTGAATTCCTAAATAATGATGAGAATCAGAGGCAAATAGTTAACTCCCTAAGTAATATTAATATAACATGGCATTTTATACCGCCCCGTTCTCCTCATTTCGGAGGCCTTTGGGAAGCTGGCGTAAGATCAGTTAAAATTCACTTAAGGCGCATAGCTTCTAATGTAAACCTAACGTTTGAGGAGTATTATACATTGTTGACACAAATCGAAGCGGTTTTGAACTCCCGTCCTATTAGTCCCCTATCCTCAGATATTAATGACCCAGAACCTCTTACCCCTGCACACTTTTTAATTGGAAGGAAACTTACTTCTGCACCTGAAAGTAATCTGGCAGAAATACCGGAAAATAGGCTAACCAAGTTCCAGCACATCCAAAAAATTACGCAACACTTCTGGCAGCGCTGGCGAAAGGAATATGTAAGCGAATTGCAAGTTAGAACCAAATGGAAGAAAAATCATAGCAATTTGTTAAGTGTCGGCGTGCTGGTAATCATTCAAGAAGACAATCTACCCCCATTCAAATGGCGGCTTGGTCGCGTGGTTGAACTTCATCCCGGAGCAGACGGTGTTATCAGAGTTGTATCCATAAGAACTAAAGGTGATACCATTATCAAGCGATCAGTGTCTAAAGTTTGTGTTTTGCCTGTGTCTGACTGTGGATCGCAGTAGTAATCAGTGTTGGCTTAAGAATACGGAGACATTCATTTGGATTAAGGTTAAAATTAGCAAGGGAAACTTTAATTTCCGTTATAACCCTAGTTGAAAGTACTATCTTTCAAGGTGGGCGGCATGTTTGTTTAGAATTGCTTACCTGTCATTAGGGAATTTCTCTGAATTATAGGAAATAATATCTCTGAATGTATATAATATGATTTACCTTTTAGCCTTAGTTTATATTTCGTCATTTATATTTAAGTAGGATAATTCTAAGAAGTATTTACAAGATACAGTGTAGTTAATTGCTCGAATTAGAATAGGGTAGTATTTAGGGTATTATTATTTGAATGTTATATCAGCTAGTAACTATCCTTCCGGGTATAATTATTATTATGAATTTTATATACGGAATTTCCCAATGCTGACCAATAGGGTCCCTCTTTGCGATGATTAAGAGGGGGCAGCAAGGGGGATCTCCGGTTGCAACGACAAGATGAAAAGGAGAACTAATATAGATTTCGGGGGATACAGTTGTTCACCATTACTTATAATATGTGTATATATTTTTGATTGTAAGTTTTTCCTTTGTAAATATATGTTTTGGAACGAACAAGTGAGTTTGTTTCTGGTCCTTCGAGAATTCAATTTAGATGTGGTACAGCAGTGCAACAATTGATTATTAATTTAATAATCAAAATCAAAACAATATGTACTATAAAAATTTGCGAGAAGCTTATATATTTTACTAATAATACAAATAGGTACCTCATTCAACTACTCATAATTACTTAGGAACCTTAAGGGTCAAATGTTCTCATTTCTGCGGACTGAATTGCAGGCGTTTACGCGAGATAAACCGCGTGGCCGGTTTAACGATTTTTTAAAAAATTATTTTCAAACTTATAAACTTTTAATTTTTGAATAAAATATTACAGAGTTATATTTGTTAAATTATATGTATGCTCGACGACGTACCAAGACCGAAGTGACGTTCTCGGTGCATTTTCTTAGAATCCGAATGGGGAGAAATGCAACGTGTCGTTTCTTTATCTGAATAACTCCTGGAGAACCCTGCTAACTCTTCCACCCTTAGATTGGACTTTAGGCAGTGTCTGAAGTCCTGAATGGTTCCTGCGGAGGGTTGATTGATATCGATTTACCTCTTCTTTTTATCTTGATGCCAACAATTATACTAAAACATAGTATACAAATATAAAGTATGATTGTCCAAACACTGGGGTGATACCAATGTGGGGCGGTGCTGATTGAATTTAAATTTTGTTTATTTTGTTCCATACCATATTTAATAAATTTTAAATCATCCAAATTAGTTTGAAGCAAGCTAATGTTTTTTATTTCATGGTGATAAGAGAGGTTTACTTTGTAATCCAGTGTTGGTATATAAGTATTGACAACATTATTTGAAATATCTGTTTGCCTATTTAAAAATTTTTTATTTGAAATTTCAGTAATACAATTATCCAAGTTTGTTACAATATATGTTCCTACTGCTAGCATCCTGGTTTCAGAGATTTTCTTGCAATTAAATCTAATTTGTTCTTCGTCAGGATTTATGATTAATAACTGGTTAAATTCTAAAGTTTGGACTTTAACATTTTTTAATTTAATTAAATGAATTTGGCAATTTGAGTATGGTCTTTTAGCTAATAAAAGTTGAACTTCACATGGTATGTCTGTTTTTACATTAATAATATCCATGTTATTGCAATAATAAGTTGTATCTACAAATGTACATAGTTCGTTACTGGAACTGTAATATTGATCGGACAAAATGAGATATTTATGGTTTGGGATTATTAATTGGAAGGTGGTTTGGTTTAAAGGTACTGGACATGAGTATAAGTGATATACATTATACAGGGTATTTTCGACAATTGGGACTTCTAGAATGAAATTAATTTTTGTCGTGATTTGATAAGCCTTAATGTTTATTAATGTTTCGAAATTTAAAATTTGTTCTTTGGTGGCAGGAAATGGCAAATTTACTTGTTTTGCAATTTTTTGGATACTATCCATTAAGTCCTCGGGTTCCATAATTGAGGGGTGCATTATGTTGATTTTTGAGAATGTAATGGCTTCCTCGATTGTTTCCAGGGTTTGCAATATACTTAGGGCCATAGTATTTATTTGTGTATATATGTTATTAAATTGTATAGTGTGATATAATTGAATGTTTTCCTCTTTAACAGCTTGTTCTATTTGTAAAATTCTTGAGTGTAAGATAAGTTGGTTTGATGTTAAATTCTTTATTGATGAGTCAAATTTTTCTATAGCTTCTGTAGTTAATGGAATTTGTGATTCCTGTATTTGTTTCTGAGTCAAATGATTTTTTTCGAGTTGTTCTAAATGTCTCTGGATTCTTTCACCATCTTCGTTGTCTAGGTTTCCAGTGATTGCTTTCCATATTGAGCCTAAACCATTAATTATCCCTCTTTTATATCGAGTTTGTGGTATTAACTGATTGAATTTTCTTTTTATTTCATCGAATAAAAATGTTGTTATGGTAACAAAATTCTTGACTTCCTTTTTGATGGTTGCATTCATATGTAGTACATCTTCCAAATAATTAATGTTTTGTTTTAATCTGTTGTATTCATCTAGTAATGGTTGTAGATCGATGCTTTTTAGTAGTGTCCATTTATCAATAATATTTTTACAGCTTCCTAGAGGTATTGGTAGTAAGCCGGGATTATCAGTTAATTTTCGGATTCGATCTCCTCCGTGGGTGGCGGTGAAGAATCTGTAACAAGAGGCCTTTTTAGGTTTCTTAAATGTGTCTTTCTTGTAGACTTATTATTTGTAATTTCGCATGTATTATCATCGTTTATTTTGGTGATAATAAATGGTCCCTCGTATCTGTTTTTAGTTTTATGTCTAACTGCTGTTGCTTTACATAGACAGTTTGTCCTTGCTTGTAAGTGGTTTGGGGGTCCTTGACATTGTCATTTCGTTGTCTGTGAACTGTTTCTTTAGACTCCTGTAGTCTTCGTTGAACATTTTCGTATAAACGTTTCATTTTTGTTTTATGTTCATCCAGATAATTGCTATATATGTCCTGGTTATAGTGTATTTCGAAAGGGTTGCGACTAGCCGTGTGTCCTGTGGTAAGCTCGTGTGGTGTTAATCCTGTTGCAGAGTGGATGGAACTATTATATGCTAAAACGGCGTATTTTACTTGGGTTGAAATAGGATCCTTGTTAACATCTTTTAGAATTCTTATGTGTTCTAATATAGTAGAATGGAATCTCTCGATTAATCCATTACTTTGTGGGTTTCTTGGCGTGGTAAAGTGAATGTTAATTTTGTGTAATTTTAGTAGCTCCTTTACAATATCGTTGTCAAATTCCTTACCGTTATCTGCTACTATCTTTTCTGCGGTTCCATAGAATGTAAAATATGTGATTAATTGATCGGCAACATGGACAGCTGTTTTTGCAGGAATTTCGAATACTTGTCCTAGTTTGCTAAAAGCGTCAATAATTGTTAAAAATATTTTTTGTTCCATTACAAATGTATCTATATGTAATATTTGGAATGGCTTAGTAGGTGTTTCTGTTAACATCATTGGAATATGTTCAGGTGTTCTCTCGTATTTACATCTTTTGCAAATTTCACAATTTTTTATAAATTCTTCTATGTCATTTTGGAAATTTGGCCAGTAGTACCTTAGCTTTAAATGGGCTATAGTTTCTTTTACTCCACGGTGATTGGTCTTTCCTTCGTGATAATTTTTCATTAAGGATATTTGTTCTTCCTTATCTAGTACATCTGTTAATTTCTTTGTACATCTTATTAATGTTGGGCCGTCGTTGGTAAATTTGTTTGTATACACTTCACAGAGTTTTTTGTATGTGTCCTCGTAGTCGATGTAAACAAAATATTGTTTGTTGCTTGTTGTAAAATCCCTAATTAACTTGAATAAATCATCTTTTATTGTTTCTCTTTGAACTTCTGCTTCAATTATGGTTTTCTGTCCTCGTTTGATAGTCTTTGTCTCTGCGGGATTTAAAAATACAGTTTTTATATGTAATTGGCTTCTTTTGGTATTGATTGGTTCATCTAGAATTTGTATACCATTTGTTGGGTTGTTATCGGCTATAGAGTGTGCTGTCGATGCGGGTGATGGTAGAATGTCTGGTGGTCTTAAATTTTGTTGTACTTCCTCAAGTGTAGGTGTAATTAGGTCGCGTGTTGTATTGTTGACTTTATCAAACTCTGTTAGTAGGGCATCTAGTTCAGGGTCGACGTTAACGAGTAGTGATTCCGAATCTATTGGGTGTATATGAATTCTTGACAATGCATCAGCATTGGTATTTAATTTTCCCTTTTTATATTCGATTTGGTAATCGAACTCTTCTAATTTTAATTTCCATCTGGTTAATTTCATGTTCGTGGGTTCCTTTAGATTAAATAACCATTTTAACGGGCGATGATCTGTATATATGGTGAATTTATGTCCATATAGATATGGTCTAAATATTTTGGTTGTTGCCCATACTACGGCTAATAATTCACTTTCGGTGGTTGCCATGCGTTTTTCTGTGTCATTTAAGGTTCGAGAAGCATATGCTATTGGCCTATCTTGACCTACGATGCCTTGAGATAATACAGCTGCTATAGCTTCGCCGGAGGCATCTGTTGTGACAATGAATGGTTTTGAGAAGTCCGGGTATTGTAGAATCGGTTACATGTTTCGAATGCTTTTATAAATTCTGGGGTTTGTTCAATTTTTACATTTTTCTTTAGCATGGATGTCATAGGTTTTACAATTTTTGCCATGTTAGGGATGAATCGGCGATAATAGCCTACGAGTCCTAGAAATCCTTTTATTTCCCTAGTTGTTTTAGGTATAGGATATTTCTGTACTGCTGTTATTTTTTCCGGGTTTGGCTTGACTCCATCTGGTGTTATTATGTGTCCCAAGTATGCAACTTCGTCCTTTAAAAATTCACATTTATCGAGTTGTACTTTAAACTGAGTCTCTCTTAATCGTTGGAATACTTTTCTTAGGTGTTCAATGTGTTCTTGTAAACTAGCAGAGTAAACAATTATATCGTCTAAATACACAGAGCATATTTCATTTTGTATGCCGCGCAGGATGTTGTCCATGACACGTTGAAAAGTCGATGGCGCTCCCTTAAGGCCAAAGGGCATCCTTGTATACTCGTAGTGTCCTTGTTCTGTGGAGAAGGCCGTTTTTTCTATGTCTTCGGGGTTCATTTGTACCTGGTGAAAGCCGGAGGCGAGGTCAAGTGTAGTAAAATATTGGGCTCGTCCTAATTTATCCAAAATGTCCGAGATATTTGGTAGGGGGTATTTGTCATCTACCGTTTGTTCATTAAGTTTTCTATAGTCTATTACGACTCTCCATTTTCTCTTACCAGAATTGTCCATTTTCTTAGGTACAACCCACACTGGGCTCGACCAAGGTGATGTCGATGGCCTAATAATGTTTTGTTGTAGCATGGAGCTTATCTGTTTCTGTACTTCTTGTTTGTGTATTTGTGGGTATCTGTAAGATTTGGTAAATATGGGTGTAGCATCGTTTTTTAGCCTAATGTGATGTTTGATTTGATTATTAAATGTCAGTGGTAATTTATCGGTGTAGAATATATCTCACAACTTGTGTAATATAACAACGATAAGAAACTTGTAACACAAGTTTCTTATCGCTAAATATTCCTCTTTGTTTAAATGTTGCAATTTTATATTCTTTAAGTTTTGCTTTTGAATACGGTCCAACGTAGAGGTATCAAATTCACAGTTGACTTGGTCAAGTTCAGATTGATGTATTTCTTCGTTCGTTAACACTTCTAGTACGGGGAATGGACTTGTTATCTTTAAGTATTGTATTTCGTCAGAGTTATTAATAACAGTTGTTGAGGCGTGGTTATTTTCGATTTTTACTAGAGATGCAGGTATTTCTAGTTTATTTGAAAATTTTTTGTATTCCAATAATCCTTGTTGTAAAGTTGTATGTACCGGGATGGATATAAATTTTTCAGTTCTTGGTGGAATCGGAATTGAAATTTCTTTAAATATTTTTTTAATTAATTTTTTCTGCTTGGGAGATGTTTCAATTTCTTGTTGTGGTGTCATTAAATTTCCACAAATATAAAGCGGAATTTTTGTATGTGGGGTAATTAAAAGTCCCTTTTTAAAATCTACAGTTGCTTCTAGGTTTAGTAGTAGGTCTGTTCCTATTAATCCTTCATAATTTGGATTACAATCGAATATGTAGTGCTTATGTTTTAAATCTGTTTTTCCGAATATCTCGGATAAAGGTATTTCTGCACTATAGCGATGTATTGTTGTATTGTGGGGTGTTGTGATACAAAACGGGTCTTCTTTTATGTAGTTGCTGAAATAATTTTGGGCTAGATTTTCGTTAATAAATGTTTTTGTTGAGCCAGTGTCGATCATAAATCGGGCGTTTATTTCTGGGATTTTTATATATGGTAATCTATTGTTTTTTGACATATGAACTTCTATTAGTTCTGTTTGTTTGTTGTCTCCGAGGCTCGTGTAGAAAAATTTGCGTTTTCTTGTTCTTCATGTTCTTGATAATGATCCTGGTAATCAAATTCGTCATCGTAGCTCTCTTGTTCGGTATATGTATCTTCAGGGGATAGATAATTATTGTCCTCAATTTCATCTGAATTTTGGAGATGTAGTTCTTCGAATTTAAAATTCGGTTGTCTCTGTTGTACTACATTATTGTTTGATGTGAATCTTGTCTTGTTAGTGAGCCGTGTTCTTCCAGAGTCAACTTCCATAGGTGTTGGTGTATATGTAAAAGGTTTATTTCTTGGCATAAATACGTTTTGTTGTTGCCGGAACTGGCCTGAGTTTGTCTGATTTGGGAAATTAGGGTTCCTGCTTGGGAATGTTCTCGGTGTCCAATTTGGTTGTTGATACATGGGCCTATTCACTGGAGGACGTTGCGGCTGATGTGTAAAATGATTTTGAAAGTGATTGTTTGTTGTTCGCATTTGTGGTTGATTTACTCTTAATTGGGATGTCCTCATGTTATTGACTGAACTTGCTTGCGGGGTGTTGACAATTTTTGCTCGGTGGTAATTAATGTTTTCTTCGTCGATAACCATCTGTACAGCTTCCTCTATTGTAGTGGGATTTTTGCATCTTAAGAGGTGACTTAACTGTTCATTAGTACCAGTTAAAAATGCTCGTAATGTACTGTTATTGTACAATTGTGTTTTAACAGTTTTTATTTCTACTGATGTGTTTTCGCACGATAATTTTGATAATAACAGACATCGTAAATCAATACATCTGTCTGCAAATTGTAGTGGTGTCTCTTTAGATCTTTGTTTCAAGGTCTTAAGGTCGGCAAGGAGAGATTCTTCATTTCGTTGGTCACCAAATAAATTAAATTAATGTCGCTGCTTTGCCAATTATTTTATTTCTTATATGAAGCATCGTGAATGTAATTCTTGCTGCTTCGTTTCCTGGTGCCATCAGTGGTATTACATTTTCACAGGCATTAATAAATGTAGATAATTTTGAAGGTTCCCCATCGAATGGTGGGATTAAATCCAGATAATCTCTAACATTAATTTGTGGTAAGGCCATGTTTCTTTGATCTTCTCTATGTGAAGTTAAATTAATTTGGCGAACAGTTGGTATGTTAGCTAGTTGATCGGCGAGTTGGTCGATTAAACTCATAAATGGGTTAGTAATATCACTTTTATTTTATCGTTGATTTTATTGTAACTCTATATTCACGGTTACCAAAACCTAGGGCACGCCGTATATAAATTACTTGCGTAATTACACAGCACGACTTCAGTTATAGACTGTGAATATTTTGTTAACGGGGCTTGTGGTTTTAAGATTTTATTTAAACTTATACTAAGTTGTTAGTGTTAAGCCAGTTATGTTGGGATTTATTTTCTTGCCCTACTCGATCCAGGCAGTACTCATAAATCTTGGAAAAGAAAATAATTGAAAAGATGAATTTTCACTGCTAATGTAAAATTTCAAAAATGCTTGGGAAAAAGTTTTTCAAATTTGTTCTGGAAGGGAAGGTTTGTGGGAAAAGCGGAATGATCAATATTACTTACAATAATAATATCGCTGCGATTGCTGACTTCATTGGTCCTTTTCTTTCTTGATTTTCCGTTAAATGTCTGCGATAGACTGCTGGCTCGCTATCCTCGATGGATTGATGGTCCCCTGGTTCACAGGTCCTCAATTGGACGTTTTGGTTCGTAGCACCTTAACCGTCGATACGGACAAAATTTTTGATTTTCGAAAAATTTTGGGTACTATCCTACCGACTGCGCCAGATAAACCGCGTGGCCGGTTTAACGATTTTTTAAAAAATTATTTTCAAACTTATAAACTTTTAATTTTTGAATAAAATATTACAGAGTTATATTTGTTAAATTATATGTATGCTCGACGACGTACCAAGACCGAAGTGACGTTCTCGGTGCATTTTCTTAGAGTCCGAATGGGGAGAAATGCAAGGTGTCGTTTCTTTATCTGAATAACTCCTGGAGAACCCTGCTAACTCGCGCGAGAAACGTGGAAGAATTGAGACTTCTAATTTAACCAAAATAAGTTTGAGAATACAAAGCAAGGTTTGCTCTACTACACAGCAACGCCATTTTTTAGAAAAAAAATTTTTCCGAAATGTAAAACACGTCACAAAAATAGGTAACTTTAACCCTTCAGTGCGCAGCTATAAAAAGAAATTTTGAGAAAATACCTTTAGGTCTCCTACATTGAACTTTTATCTAAAAGATGTTATTTACAAATTTCATTTTTTTTAATTAACAACTTCAGAATTTGTCTTCTACGAAAGCAATTTTCTGTATAGAAATTGCCTAACTTCAGGGGTTCATATTTGTATATTCTACTAAAGTGCGAACGCAATGACCGGAAAAAGAGTAGATCTGTGTTGTCACATTTATTTCTAAAGTATTCTTATTTAAAACAGGAAACGTATTAAGTACCTTATTTACCCATTTTTTACTTGTCTTTAACGTCCCTTATCCCTATTGTACTTTATTAAAGCAAACACAATGTTTAATTTGTCTTTTACTTAATAATATCACCGAACATAAACAAAGATTTTGTTTATGTTCGGTGATAATATCAAGGAATTTCCGAATATGTGGCAACTGCGAAAGCTGTAAAGTTGACGACAAGCTGTTCATCCTTATTTAACATACATATTCTTGTATTTCCGCTTTCTTTTTCTCTGAGCTTCAACGACGTTGATTGGTCGAATCAGGAACCAATGGGAACCAACAAGCGACTGCGCTCGATGTAGTAGGGAAACAGTGGCTTGATATTGGGTTATTTCGCGCGCGTTTCTTAACGGTAAAAATTTGTGGTAAAATTATCAGTATATTTATTCTTTGTGTCAGTGTTACTGTTTATACTTATTTGTGTTAGTTAAAAAAGTGGAAGTGCATTAAGTGTGTATTATTTCATTTGTTATTATTATTTATTGTGAGATATGGTGTTTTCATAGTGATATTGAATAATGGAAAATATACCGGGACCAGCAATAGTTAAAAGAAGATCGCCTTTATCCGTTGGAGAAAAGAAAATTAGAGCCCAAGTTTTTAAGTGCCTTGCAAGGGATCGTCCGTGCTCAAAAGATGGATTAGTCGAAATATGTGCGGAGTATATAGGTACTACAAAATATGCTGTTTATAAAGTTTTGAGGGAAGAAAAAATATATGGAGAGTTGCAGAAGCCTAAACTATATGAACGAGGTAGAAGAAAAGTGGAGATTGATGGAGATGCAATGAATGCTATACGAGGCGGTGTTCATAGCTTTTTCTTTAAAAATGAATTGCCAACATTGGATAAAATAATGCACGTCATCCACGACAATGAAATAATTCTTGAAATTTGCTTGATAATGATAATATAAATTGATAATAGGTACCTATATTACATTTTTACATGTATACATTAGTTTTTTACAGTTTTCCACTGAAATTTTTCGGTAATTATTTACTTCAGCGTAAAACTATCAAAATTTTATGAAATTTTGTCTACCACCATTTTCGTAAATTCTCAAAAACTACATTTGTCTACAAAAAATAACTTTAGATTTGTATTCAGCATACCCGAAAATAGGGGGATAGGCAAAATTTCAGGACAATTTTAGTGTTTTACGCTAAAGCAAATAATTTTTCACCTGACAAATCTATATTCTAAAATGTCTATATTAACTAGACATTTTTAGATTTGTATTTTTTTTACCACTGGGCATATTTCAGTTAATATATAGGTACTAGAAGTATTCTATAGAATAATATACGAGTATATATTAACTGAAATGTGCCCAAAGGTAAAACAGAATACGCACGCCCATGCTTCACTGCATTTTACCAGATCGGGGAGGTCATTCCACTTTGCTTAATTCTGGTTCCCACTTTAATAATTTTTTGTACCCATCAATTTTGTTGGGTTCCTGGCCCAGCTACCTGCTACACTGTAAAATTTTAATACTCTTGAAGTGTCAATACCTTCCCAAGATTTTAGGATATTTAAGATGTATATCATCCATTTCAGCGTTGATTGAAATTGTAAATATTAATTTTAAATTAAAACTATCGTTTATATGTAAGCAATAAAAAATTTAATTAGGAATACAATGATGAATAATTTGTTATTTCCTGGATTTATTTATTTAAAGATAATGAGATGAAATATATAAATTGACTAAAATTCGTAGGTATAAATTTATATACCTAGGTACCTTAGACAAAGAATATCATGTAAAAATTATATTTTTGTAGATACATACTGGGTGTTCCACGTAGACCTTTCATTAAACGTTTCTAGAATACTACGCGTAGTGGAATTCTGAAAATTTATATATAGGCCAGTCATATAGTAGGTACACTAGAAATCGCTAAAATCGCAAACTAACGGCTAGTTCTGATTTTTTAATATGTTGTTAGGACTACTACCAGTGGTGTATATCCAAGTTTGCAGCTTCGAAAGACCTGTGCTAACTTCGTAGCACTCAAAAAACCGCGAAATTTTCGCACTTTTCTCGGTGTTGTCGTTATATCTCCTAAACTATGCGTTTGTTCATAAAACATGTTCATGACGTTTTTAAAGTAGATTAAATTTGCTACAATTGGAGACCAGAACCAGCTTTGCAGGTACAATAGTTACCAAGACACAGTCCTCCAAAAATTGGCAATTTTTTCCAAAAAAGTGAAATTTTACGGATAAAGTCATAGGAGGAGATGTTGTAGCGAGTGTAATTAGCTTTAATTTAAGCAAATAACAACGTCCGTAGGTCTGATAGTTTCCTCACAATGCTTAAAAATCAAAAAAATGGGAAAACTGCATTTTTCGCAAATTTGCTCTATTGAGTTCTCACGATGGTTTGAGGGTAGCCTGAAAGGAAAACGCATGTACAGCCACAAGAAATATATATATTTATCCTATTAATAATATATTTACAATGTAATTAATTCAACATTTTTATTTATTGATATATATGTATATGCATATTTACAAGAGATATTGTTGGGTTGGAATAGTTCATTTTGCCGGCTTCGTGGGTGGTTCGAAATCGTCCGATTCAGCTTGAAAAATAGGTCTCTCCTTCTTCGGCAATCAGAATTACGCCGACGTTTTGGCAAGAGACGCCGGAGCAAAATTTGCAAAGTGCCGTGCATTTGTGGTCTGCTTTTAGGCAGGTACAGCCGCCTCTGTACTAGCCGCAGCTGCTGACTGTGACATCGTCAGGCTGGTACTTGACAAGAGCACCTCTTTTCAGTCAGTGCTAATCATTAGATAGGATGTGGACCTCCTCGTCCTTCTCAATGGTTTGGGATCGGCGGTGAAGAGGGTTTTTTTTTTTCCAGAAAAGTGACAGAGGTGACGCTGACCCCTTGCAATATTCATCAATCTCATTCAATCGTGGAGATTTGGGAGTTCCCCCCAGGCTTCGAGTTGTTTCTCCACGCCTTCACTGGGTGAGACACCACCTCTGCCCTTTTCTGGTATGGGAAGATCAAATTATGGAGCGCCATCCAGAAATACCCTCAACTCATCACCACAGCTGAAGTGTTCCTCCAACCAACTTCAACCCACCAAGCCATGGCAGATGCCGGAGCGAAGTGCCTAGTAGCTCTGCATGGAGGACTACACTGAGAATGCCCTCCAGAGCCTGCGCTATAAAATTTTTATGAAAACAGTCGCCTCCGCTTGCCTTGCTATTTTTCAAGTTGAATCGGACGATTTCCAAGTGGGCAAAATGAACTATTCCAATCCAACAATATCTCTTGTAAATATGCATATACATATACCGGGTGTTCCACATAAAAGTCCTCAGCCTCGTATCTCGGTAACGGAAAAATATACCTTGATTTTGAAAAATACAGATGATAGAGCTCATCTATGGCTTCATCACGGAGTTCAACTTGATTTTTTTCAGAGCAAATTGGAGATGGCGCTGAAGTCGAAAGAAATGTTTCGTTTGCAGGAACTTTGTAACAAGGATTATCCGATACTTTGTACAATTCTAAACAATTTTAGTTAAATGACTTTTTCAAAAACTTAATAGTTTCAGATATATCGGTCTCTTCGTTTGGTAAAGCCCAAACTCAAGCGTATTTTAGAGTCTCGAATTAGTACCTTATACAATGAAACAATAATTATCCAAGTCAATTTAATAGCTCTAGCTGTTTAAGGAATAGTTAAATAATATTATTTCTATAAAATATGGTAAGAGTTTTTTAAATACCTAATTCATTTTGAATAATAATAATTCATAATTTGTACGCTTGTCCCAAAATAAATCCTGAATGTATGTATGTACAAAATGAATTAGGTATTTAAAAAACTCTTGCATTATTTTACAAAATACATATTATTCCACTATTTCTTAAAAAGAGCTATTAAATTGACTTGGATAATTATTATTTCATTGTATAAGTAGTTATCATAATAGAGTTTAAACCCAATCCAAGGTCATCCATCACTAGGTGCCATCAGGAGCTATATTCAGGCTAGAATCTCAAGATAGAACATGAGGGTAAGAGGTTATGGGGATGATGTCCACGTATGGGGTCCGTGGGTGTATGTTGGAGGCCAGTGGTGGTGCAAGAATCATCTGGGGAGCTGGGGGTTGTGAAGTTAGCTACGGGGATGGTGTCCATCATCAGTAGGTGTCATTCAGAGGGTGGTGCGGCTGAAGGAGGGTGGATGTGGATGTTGTGTGCGCGCGCTGAAGAATAAAGATGGCGTCTAGCAGTTGTTAGGTAATAATGAATAATTAAAAATATTAGTTATAATTAAGAATAAAGTGTGTGCTTCACGAGTTGATTTCCGGTGGTGATTTATGATATGTAATTAAGATATTAATATGATTGATGTAATTTAATATTGGAAAAGTATGTAAAAAATAAAGCTGATTGTTGGAATTGATAAAGAATAAATGTGTAGGTCTTCGGGGAGCTGTAGGGGGACGGTGTACTTTGATTTATGTGAAAAAATTGGTCGCTTGATATTTGTGTGCGAGGAATAAACGTTTAGCATAGGCACCTATATCAAACTTGTCGAGACAGGCATCACATCTGACGAAAAACATATTGCGTAACATTTATCATTATTGAATTTAACTTGATTACCTAGAATAGCGGTTTGAATCGAATGTCAGATTCTAAATACAGTAATGAATTAATACATAAATGTCGACATTGTCCTCTGTCGGCAATGATAAAATACCATGTTTGTTTATATAAATAAATATATATTAATTTCTTTCAAATATGCATTATTTCTCACTCAATGTAGATATATACTTATGGGAGATAAAAACGTACGTTTTGTTTTTACCAAGATTCACAGCAATGTAGTATATTAAAATAACTTATTACATACAGAGCGATATGTTTTAAGTGGACAGTATTTCATAAGGAGTAGGTATTATTATTATTTGTGTTTCGTTTTGTATGGTTTTATATGGGAAAATGTAGCCACCCAGCAGGAAATGTACAAAATGCATTGGTTTAAATGGAAAACACGAACAAATTGTATAATTCACGAGGCCTTTCTACCATCATAATTTTCTTAGATAGTTCGATTCCAGGAAGTTCATGAGAGGATACATGATGAATTATTGTTTACGTTATGAGTCATTTCTCGATTCCTCATAGATGTTTAGACTTGTTTTCAACACTATATTTTTGCAGATGCTATCACGTGTTTGGTCAATTAAGGTAACGTGATAAGTAAATATGACAAATGAATTTCATTGATATAAATTATAATATAAAAAATCTAAGACGCTGCTGGTTTCAGACTTCTGGAGAGTAGGTGAAGAGTAGAGGGGTTGGTGCTTCATAATAGGATATGTTTTGTTAACCATAACTAATATTAAGAGATCAAATACATGTGAATAATCTAAAGACATAAATTGTATATTAAAATAATTATTATGGGATCAAGCTGGCTGCAAATTATTTCATAAAGAAAAAATATTATTTTTAAATGTCTCATATCATTATAAGAGAACAAAGGTGATTGATCATTAAAAATATTAATAATCCTTCTGTACGAGGGTGTACATGTTAAGGTATTATTTCTGAATTAAATACTTAGGTAATTTATAGTATTAAAAATAAACAAAAAATTCTATTGGGTCTAATATTGATTATTGATACTGGAGATTATGTATGTTGTGTGATAAGTAATAATAGGTGGTTATGGTTAGCAAACTGCACATTTTAATAATGGTATCATCTTGAGATACTACAAGTTGGTAATACATATATCCAGAAACTTTAGCTACGGAGATGATGTTCAGGTGCGTGGATGTCGGAGCTGGATGTTTCTCGCTCAAAAATCAAGATAGTTGCTAGCCGTTGATGTGTATTAATAAATAATTAAAAATATTAATTATTAATTAAGAATGATAGGTATGTACCTGCGTCTCTCGAGGTGAGTTAGAGAGTGATGATACAATATATGAATTAATGTAGTTTTATCGACACCTAGTTTTAATGAAAAATTATTCAGGTTCCATGGATATGTAAAAAAATAAATTTGAAGGTTATCTACTGTTGAACATTTTTATTTTATATTATACATGCGCACTGAGATTAATCTTAAACACCATAGAGTTCTTTGTACTAAAAGGCACGATCACTTTCAGTCACCTTGTGTGTCGGTGAGATGTAATTTTGAACAAAAGTTAGTTGTAATCTGTTTGGTTTTCTGTTTAATAAAGTCTGATAAAAATAATACAAGATTCTTACCTTACCAGTGACGATAAAAATAAATTATTTAGCAAGAAAAATTATTTAGGTCTGATTATATGGATTTTACATCTTTTTAAAGAAAAAATTATTCAGGTTTCCTGGAAATGTAAAAAAATAAAAATGGAGGTTACTGAAAAAATAAATAAAAAGAAACCAAATTTTATATATATTTTTTTATTTTTATAACAAATAAGTACAGTGATATATTAATAATAATAATTATAATACATAATAGTACATGTAAAAAATATATTAAGCAAAATAACTTATCAACCCAACTGTTGTGATAACTAGCAAGTCCAAGCCATTTCATGAAAACGATATATACATTAAGATGTTTGGCTTTCTTCATACCTTAGTAAGTCCCGCCCTTTTATGTATTGAACTTGAAAATCTTTCAGTAAGATGTGAGGACGCGTTCAAAATTTTAGAATTCATTACTACTACGAAGTTGACTGCTATGCAATTTATAACCGAGATTCAAGAGAAATTTACGATTTTCCACTGTTAACGGTTTGAAGATTACAGATGACCTGAGGGGGTGGCGGACTCCTGCCTTCTTGTTATAATGGTTGGGAAATCTAAGACCCATTTCTCTTCAGGTGTAGTTATCGTTACGACTTCTCCACGGAAAATGACAAGATCACCGTAATGATCCACTATTTTAACTGTTAGACTGTATATGCTACGCTTGTTTACAGGCAAATAAATCACATTAGTAGGAGACTCCACTATTTTATAGCCTGGAGTCACAGTTGGGAGTTATGTGAACTAGCATTACGAATAGCGATACACATTTAGAGAATATCAATTTGGTGGATACGCTTGGTGGATACGTTTGGTGGATACGCTTGGTGGATACGTTTGGTGGATACGCTTGGTGGATACGCTTGGTGGATACGTTTGGTGGATACGTTTTGGTGGACACGCTAGGTGGATACTTCTTGGTAGATACGCTAGGTGGATACGTTTGGTGGATACGCTTGGTGGATACGTTTGGTGGATACGCTTGGTGGATACGCTTGGTGGATACGTTTGGTGGATACGTTTTGGTGGATACGCTTGGTGGATACGCTTGGTGGGTATAAAAGAATGTAGTGCAGTCGAGTTTGTATCATTGACTAATATAATCTTAAAGGGTTAAGATGTATTCATGTCAAGTGTGTGAAAAAGTATTTTCCTGGTCTAGTGGCTTAAGGCGTCATAATAATAATGTTCATTCAAAAAAATCATATAAGTGTGATTTTTGTGGAAAAATGTTTAAAAGACATGATATATTAAATAAACATATATTTAGCAAACATAATTCTGAACTTCCATCTAAGAAACTCAATCAAAAATACAGTGATGTATCAAGCAAACCCAAGTTGGATGCTTTAGAGCTACAGGAACAGACAATAGAAAAATCATTTACACCTATTCCAATACATCTGGGTTCGACAACTAAACATGTTAATCGAGAAATAAATGATTATGACACAGACTTCGGTGATAAAAAGACAAATGTAAAATTTCAGCGAAAAATTAAACCAAAAGATGAGCTCGAGGTGATTAAACAGCATGGAGATGATTATCCTTTATATAACAATGATGTTGTCAATGATGACTATGATTATGATTCTAATGTTACTGAGAACTCTGATGATTATGATTCTAATATTACTGAGAACTCTGATGATTCTAATATTAATGATAACTCTGATGACTATAATTCTAATACTAATGAGAATACCAGTGATGTTTATTTAACCAAATTTAGTGGATTACCTATAACTTCCATACTGATGAAATTGAATAATAATCCTGTCGATTACATGTTCTGGAATGATCCAAACGAACTTGTAAATCGGCTAAGACTTTTAATAGCTTATCAAGAGGCTAGAAATACTACTCGTAGTAATGAAATCAACTTAATTGTACAGGAACTTGTTGATGCAAAAATAATCGAGCCTCATGACTAATTGTTAAATATATACACTATTGAATAATTATTTTAAGTTTTAAATGTATGCTTATTTTTTAATATATTCAATAAACCAAGTTATGCTGAATACGAATGTTTCATTTCATGGTTTGAAGTGGGAGAGAGGTGGTAGTGGGGTTATCTGAGAACCGCTCGAAAACCGGTCAAACCGCTCATACTGGTATCAGAGAACCGTTCGAGAACCGGTCAAAACGCTCAAACCGGTATCACAGAACCGCTCGAAAACCGGTCAAACCGCTTTAAACCGCTTTTTAAACAGCTCTAACCGCTGTAACCGGTTTGAGCGGTTTGAGCGGTTTCAAAAGCGATTTAAAGCGGTTATCGAGCGGTTTTTCGTAAGCGGTTTTAGCGGTTCTCAGATACCGGTTTGACCGGTTTTAAAAAACCGCTCTGTATCCACCAAGCGTATCCACCGTCAAACATAATACTCAATGAACACTCTGTTCTATTAACATTGACAGAGATGGACGCTACCATTACATTAATTTAGTAATGTTTTGGCAGCCCTGATTTATTTACTATGGTAGAATCGTACACTGATTCACTATAATGTCATCTGCCATTTTTTTAATATTGGTAACACTGGTAACACTAATCACTAGTTGTGTGTGAGTAATATCATATATCTTTATTATTTTTTGATAACAGTATTTCAGTCTAGAGCTGAATAATGATAAATTACTAATATATCAATCAAACACACAATAATTTTAAGCACTGATATATTTTTATTTTATTTTTGTATAGTGGGATGTGTGAAAAGGAAATAAAAAACACATAATTAAGCTTTAATTAATTTTGTTAATAATATATTTAATATTACAATAACTACATATATATATATATATATATATATATATATATATATTGCTTGAGAGCTCGTTACCACATCCGTATGACACAAGAGACGTCCTCACATCCGGGTTTTCCCGTTTATATACCCATATATATTAGATATATTCTTGACGAGGGGATCTTCCAGAATTAGAATCTCAAGCGAGGGGAAACAATTTCCCCTTTATTTTTTTGCGATATATAGTGCACACTAAGGATACGTTATCACTTCCAACATCTATATATGAGTAGAGACTGGTACGTTGTTGTCACCTCCAGCGACGTTGCCAAATCTTCGGATGTTACAGAGCACCTTCACTATCTTGTACCGTCAGTTAGCCGAATCTCGGAATCGGAATCTACTTGGGCGTTATTCGTGAAAATTTGTTCTGGGGGTTGAAAGATATTTTGAAAGTATTTTCAACCGTGGCGCACTTCTGGTTCTACTAGAAACTCAACCACCAAAGTTTATGTATACTATACCTAGTTGTTTATTGCAATGGTAATATATTTTAGCGTTGAAATGCGTAGATCATAAACTTTAAAACTCTATAACAAACTTTAAATTAAACAACTATACATAGGGTGAATAGTTACCTACATCATTTACTAGCTATTAAAATTAAGCATTTTCATAGTTGAGTTTAATCTGGTTGAAGTGAAGTTTGTTGTCCACTCACTTTGGCTTTGCACTTTTCCCGTAAGCTTTGTACATCTAGGTCTTTCTAATCTTTGCTCATACTGTCTTATTTCAAATGGAACAACCTGTTTATAATAACATTTTTTAATTGTACATAAAATTTTAGGCGCACATTCAGCAGAAAACAGTATACTTTGTCTCAATGGTTTTTGAGAAAATCGTAATTTTCATTTTTTTTTTAAACAATGTCAACCTTAAAAACTATACAATGGTTTCACAAAATATGTAAATGAAACTGTTATTTCCCTGTTATTGACACTAACGTTTCTGCTATTTGTAGCAATATTAATATTAGAAACACATTTCTTTAAATAGGAAACCCTTTAAATATAATAAGATCAGTTAGGTGCAGCAGTTAATTGTGTACAAAGTATTTTAGATATGCTCTTATATAACTCTTTTAGTTTTTGCGATGTTGTTATTAATATTTTGGTTTTCGCTTATTTTATTGAACCTAGTAAGCTTTGACCTTTCTGTGAAATTTTATATCATACTTTGCATAACACTTTTCGTGAAACTGAACTAAAACTGAGCGTATAATTAATAATAATAATAACAATAATAATATAATAATAATGTCTCTACCCCTATTTTAATCACAAGGATTAGCCCAAAATTCGGAGACGTGCGTGGGAAGGGGCGGCATATTATTATTTCGCGGCCCGCATTTGCGCCTCAAGACGACGCCTAGACGACTTCGTTAGTCGGGGGCATCAACCGATTTTAATCTGTCACACTAACACCAAGCTCACATCCTTGCCATCCTAGGCCATCGCCAGGATGGTTGCCAACCCATCCCTGCGAACAAGCTTTATTCTGCGAGTAGATTATTTTTAAAAATTTTCTGGTGGAATGGGGAACCCACGACCTCTGGGTTGAGCGATCGAGACATTAAACCCTGAGCCACCTGCTCGCCGGCAATTAAAACAAATTATTATATTACAGGGTTTAGATATATTATATATTTCGTATTTCAAATAATAAAGTTAGTATGAGATTCCGGTAGAAGCGGAACTGAGTTACAGTTCAAAATATTTTCATTGAATTTAAAATTTGTTAAAGCCCCTTGTTCAAATTTTCACGTCCAACTAGATTCCGAGATTCGGCTAAATGACGGTGGTTCAAAAACACCTTGTATATATGTATACAAGATGTATAGTCATTATTGGCCTCATTCTCTGCTAAAAATGGCACGGTTTCAATCGTATAAAATCGTATATTCAATAAGTGTTCTACTGCACAAAAATAGTAGGTAATTGCTCTTTTAGAGGTTCTTATTAAAATTATTCTAAAGATGTGATTGGAGCACAAACCTACCAATAATAGTATCAAAATAGTAAATGTACTGAATCTAGTACAATTGTACTAATTTTGGAAGCCCTACGTACGTTACAATATCATTTTTTGTAGAAAGTATTTCAATACATAACAATAAACAATGCTGCAGACATCTGTACAATATAAAATTTGAACTTTTTTCTTTCAAATCTAATACTCCTGGATTTGTTAAACTAGTTTGTTTATATTAACCAAATGCGTCGCAAAATCTAGATCCCATAATATAATAGCAAAGTACATCATAATAAAAGTATCCGATATTAGTGCTTAAGCACGTAGTTAGTTTCTAACAATATATTTGTATTTCGTAATAAACCAAATAGGTAATGCTGTAAAATGTAGAAAACTATGCTAATTCTTTATTACAATGTTTAACGAACGACCTTAAATACCTGGTAATTCTCCACCTGGAATGGATGTAGTATTGTGCAAAGGTATATAGCCCTAACGTTAGTAATTTTATTACATTTACTGTTTATTTATATATCTGCATATTGCAAAAAGTATTCAGTTCAGTATTTGCGACTTGAGCGATTTGGTTGATTTTCTGTTATATTCGTGTATCTTGCTTTGTGGTCCTTATTGTATATGTAGAAAGAGCCAAGATAAGAATAGATGAAACCTGTATCAAGTGGAAAATTGGTAGTTGAGTTATGCAACGGAAATAATGAGGGTAAGTGATTACGTATTGCATGAAAAAAATATTATTTTGTTTCGTTTGTCTTAATAGCACTATATTATATGTATATATTACATATACTTAGCTAATAAGTCCTATTATTTACAGATTTTGATGGTGAAAATAAACGTGCCAACAACATATATGTTATAGTTTATGTAATGTCAAATGAGACTGTAAAAAATATTCCGACAAAAGAAACACCTGCACCTCGACGACTGCCTCTTTGTTTACGCACGTGTGTCGTTTGTCGGAATTTTTTATGCAGTTTCAATTGAGATTATAAAGACTATACTAAAAAAGAATGTATAAAAAAGGGGTTTAAATAAAACAGAAACATTTACAGTTATGTTAAATTACTTTTAGGGTAGACTAATAAGACAATTGGATCCATAAAAAATGAGTTTGGTTCTTTCATCGACAAGAAACTTTCTCTTCCGCTAAAAAAATAAAACAATTTATAAAAAAAAGAAATATAAATCGAACCGTTTCTTTTCTACATACAAACCTTCAACTGTTGATGAAAATATATGATTACCTAAATACTACCTACTTGATCAAATGCTCCAGTGTAATATAGTGAACTGAACGTTTTGAGAAACAAATAATATTTTACATATTTTATTTTTAAAACAATTTTAGTACCTGCTCATATTGTAAAAGTTAAATATTTAGTACCTGCTCATATTGTAAAAATATTATTGTATATATATTTCAGAACGGTAATCATTGCTTATTTTGTTTATATTTATATGATTAGTTTTAGATTATTTACTTAAATAAGGATTTGTATTATACGCAATTTACTTTTAGTACCATTATAATTAAACCTTTTACTATAGTAGAAATAGTAAGAATGCCTTAAAAACGATTAGAAAGGTACAGGATTTTTCGTTGCCTCAACTAGTTCTTGACCGTATATTATGTTTGTTTTTAAAAGGTGCTTTCAATCCAAACAAATGGTCTCTCAGTTAACCAGCGCAGCGATCCTCTTTTATGCCACGAACAATATATTTCAATTTATTAAATTAACAGATTAACAATTAAATTTTGTATCAATGTTACAAATAGAAGATGACAGTGTTAAACACTTAATCAATATAACAGATACCTATAGAGTTTAAATATATAATATAATTTTTTAAATTAAAAGGATTTATTACCTACTACATAGTACTAAAATAAGCAAATCAGTATTAATTTATACCACCCATATCATACAAGGAACTAAATAAAACACAATCGCCTCTCATATTTCTCTATGCTTTAGAAATAGTTTCCTTGAAGGGGGTTGGAGCCTTTGGTGTAAAGATAAGACTGACGTAGTTTTCCACATAATACCAAAACACTATTCTGCCCTCGACGCGCGTTACATCAACGAAGTTGGCATCATCTGGAGATAATTAAAATACATCAATTTTAAACTTGAGCAAGTTAAAACTTGATGATTTTTAATTATCTCCAGATGATGACAACTTGGTTGGCGAAACGCGCGTCGAGTGTAGTATAGTAGCGCACTAATCAAGTTTAAACTTGATCAAGTTAAAATGTAATATGATTTTAATCATCTCCAGATGATGCCAACTTGGTTAGCGAAACGCGCGTGGAGTGCAATTAAATGTTTTGGTGTTATATGGAATACTACGTCAATGTTAAATAATTTTCTATAAAATATAAGGCATGTTCCGCACGAACATTTTAGTTATCAAGTTAAAAAATAACTGAAAAGAAAATAATTATAATTGCGATAGCAATAAATAATTACAACATTTTTCCTTAATTGTAACTAAGAGCGCGTTAATAAACTTCGCTCGCTCTAAAGCGTTAATAATAAACACGTGTAATAACAAATATCATTTTACAGTTGATGACCACAATTCCACAGACGAAAGAAAAATATTTATAATTGTTCATATTCAAATCCTTTTTATTTGTATTATTGTATTTATATTTTTGTGTTTGTATTAATAAAATTTAATTAATTGTAGGTATTATGTTCTACTTATTTATAGTAATGTTATAATATTTTTATAATATATTTCTAATATTATTTATTGGCTTATTTAACTGTGTACATCTTTCATTATATAGGAATTAACTTAATTTAATTAATTTTAACTTTTTGGCTTAATTCCTATATAAAGAAAGATGTAAAATGTTATAATAGTTATTAATCTAACAAGATATTAAACAACGTACCTATTCAGCAATTGTTAATAAAGTTTTGAAATCATACTCAAAGAATACTTATTTTAACCCGTCATTTTAAATTTAAAAAAATGTCACTCAACGATTTAACTATTTACACGTATTAAGGCAATAATTAAACTCGTAGGTAACTCATTATCTTAAGACAATTGCCAATTTTTATTTAGAATATTAAGATGTCAGTCTGCAATACACTTTTTAGATTACTTGAATTATCTGTTTTACAAATCTAGGAAAATTAACAAGTTCTAAAAATATTTTCATACTAACACATTAATTTTTTATATACCTGCAGAAACCTAAATATCTGAATGTTTATCAAAATTGATCAAGGCAATAGTAGTAACTTAAATTATGGTTATAATATAAGTTATGTATCCAAATTATAATAATCTCAAAATTCATAACTAAAGTAAAAAATAATGGACTCCGTCCGAACCACGTTCGAACGGAGTTAACATGATTTTGGACGAAATCGTCTTTATCTGAATGAACAGGCATTTGCCAATATCTGGCACGCGACGTTGCCAATATCTGGATGTAACAACATGCCTTATACAGGGTGATTTTTTTAACTTGCCCATTAGAATATTTTCAACTGCCGATAATGCTAGAGGTCTGAAAGTTGGTACACGCATATTAGTGACTATGCCAAATTCGGGGAAAATATGTTCAAGATGGCGGCCCTTCTGTCAACCCAAATATCGACGCCATATTGGATTTTTTAAATTGCAACCCCCATTTTTTATTCGATTTTTTAAATCTGCGCTCTTTTGCGGTTAAAATGAACCCAATGTGTCTAATACTTACTTTTTATAGTTTTTGAGATATGTTACTTTTTCTGTTAAAATTTGCGTTTGCAGAGGTTGTTTAAAAAATTCATAACTTTTTCACTATTGACGCAAAATTAAAACTGCTTGGTTCAGTCGATAGCTGAAGGTTTGTAGAATATTCAGGTATGTTTCAAAATAGTTAAATGTTGTTTGGTATACCTGCAATAATTTTTTAAAAATGAAGTTGAAAAAGTGTCAAAATTTCAATTTTTTTAAATGGCACGACCACATTCTACCATCGTCACTGGATAGGAAACTTAATTCAAAAGGCACTTTTAATAACAATCCCTATACCTATTTGCATTATTTTCGAAGATATTTGGATTTATTTGGAATTTTCTACCAAATATCGTTCACGCGATGGACGAGTAGGCCATGAACTTTAAAACAATGCCACTATTGTGTCAACGCTAACTCTTGTTGTCAACCTGACAGCTTTCTTACAAGTGTTTTGCAAATATTTGATCATATTACGACGGATATTACGGACAAGGCAAAATTTGCTCAACGGGGTGTATTTAATAAAAGGAATCGCCATTTTGAGAAAATAAAGGTTCCCATTTGGTCATACATGTGGAAAATCAAATTCAGTTTTCAACAAATGTATTTCGTTTGTTAATGGATAATCATCGAGTACAATGGTGGGTGCATGTCTGAAGAACATAACCAAGAACAACATAACAAACATAATAACACAAAAAAATATAAAAACAATAATAAAACTATGGGATACTATGGTTAAACTATAATAGTCTACACGTGTTCAATGTGCCTCCCATTTTTATGCAAACATTCAGTAACACGTTCTTGTACTGCGGCGATTGTGGCTCTTCTTATTTCGTTTTGGTCCAGAGAGTTCATAGCTCGTGTAATTCTTCCGATTAAATGTTGCAATGTTCTTGGTTCTGTTTGGTAAACTTACTTACTTACTTACTTACTCTTATCATATCTAGCAAGGTACTGAGTGAACATGATAGAGATTAAAACATTTTATAAATCAGTGCGATGCTCTTGTAGAAAATAAAAAAATATTAATTAAATCAATATATTTATTTAGATAAACTAGAATACAACCAATTATGAAGCTTAAAACTATTTCTTAAACTACACATATATTTCTTAGAATTATTAATATGATTTAAACAATGTGGTAAATCTTTACAGAAATTCGGTGGTTGTTCCATAGAAACATTAAGATGTTCAACATTAACAACAGATGGCGTTGCAGATGATTCATCCAAGTTCTGTAGTCTTTTTTCAAGAAATTCCTGTTTCTGATATCCTTTTATGTACACAATATCGGTAATATCGTTAAGCAGGTGATTACGTAATATTTCATTAAGGTCATCGTCACTCACATAACCGCTACTGTACTTCAATGCATGATGGTTTCTTTCTAAATAATTTACATGTTTTTTGACGTCACAGCTTAACTTAGCGTATGGCACTGGAGGTTTCAGCAAATAGTGGCTATTTTGTTGACCATCAACAAATGATATTTCCTTGGGATAAAATTCGGGGAGATTAAATCCTTGAATAACCACAACAACCAGCTTCATGTTCCCTGATCCGTAGCTTGTCTGATACTGAAGTAATATATTTTTTTATTCTGTTTTCTATCTGTAACTTAACATTGACGGTTGAAGATTTTATAGAATCATTTCTTTTCTAGCAATCAATAATGAATAATGCTCTACTACTAAAATCGGTATAGTCAATTTACATTCACTCCTACTACCACCTCTCTCCCACTTCACAACCATGAAATGAAACATTCGTATTCAGCATAACTTCGTTTATTGAATATATTAAAAAATAAACATACATTTAAAACTTAAAATAATTATTCAATAGTGTATATATTAAACAATTAGTCATGAGGCTCGATTATTTTTGCATCTACAAGTTCCTGTACAATTAAGTTGATTTCATTACTACGAGTAGTATTTCTAGCCTCTTGATAAGCTATTAAAAGTCTTAGCCGATTTACAAGTTTGTTTGCATCATTCCAGAACATGTAATCGACAGGATTATTATGCAATTTCATCAGTATGGAAGTTATAGGTAATCCACTAAATTTGGTTAAATAAACATCACTGGTATTCTCATTAGTATTAGAATTATAGTCATCAGAGTTCTCATTAATATTAGAATAATCAGAGTTCTCAATAATATTAGAGTCATCAGAGTTCTCAGTAATATTAGAACCATAATCATAGTCATCATTCACAACATCATTGTTATATAAAGGATAATCATCTCCATGCTGTTTAATCACCTCGAGCTCATCTTTTGGTTTAATTTTTCGCTGAAATTTTACATTTGTCTTTTTATCACCGAAGTCTGTGTCATAATCATTTATTTCTCGATTAACATGTTTAGTTGTCGAACCCAGATGTACTGGAATAGGTGTAAATTATTTTTCTATTGTCTGTTCCTGTAGCTCTAAAGCATCCAACTTGGGTTTGCTTGATACATCACTGTATTTTTGATTGAGTTTCTTAGATGGAAGTTCAGAAATATGTTTGCTAAATATATGTTTATTTAATATATCATGTCTTTTAAACATTTTTCCACAAAAATCACACTTATATGATTTTTTTGAATGAACATTATTATTATGACGCCTTAAGCCACTAGACCAGGAAAATACTTTTTCACACACTTGACATGAATACATGTTAACCCTTTAAGATTATATTAGTCAATGATACAAACTCGACTGCACTACATTCTTTTATACCCACCAAACGCATCCACCAAACGTATCCACCAAGCGTATCCACCAAGCGTATCCACTAAGCGTATCCACCAAACGTATCCACCTAGCGTATCCACCAAAACGTATCCACGAAACATATCCACCAAGCGTATCCACCAAGCGTATCCACCAAACGTATCCACCAAACGTATCCACCAAATTGATATTCTCTAAATGTGTATCGCTATTCGTAATGCTAGTTCACATAATTCCCAACTGTGACTCCAGGCTATAAAATAGTGGAGTCTCCTACTAATGTGATTTATTTGCCTGTAAACAAGCGTAGCATATACAGTCTAACAGTTAAAATAGGGGATCATTACGGTGATCTTGTCATTTTCCGTGGAGAAGTCGTAACGATAACTACACCTGAAGAGAAATGGGTCTTAGATTTTCCAACCATTATAACAAGAAGGCAGGAGTCCGCCACTCCCTCAGGTTATCTGTAATCTTCAAACCGTTAACAATGGAAAATCGTAAATTTCTCTTGAATCTCGGTTATAAATTGCATAGCAGTCAACTTCGTAGTAGTAATGAATTATAATATTTTGAACGCGTCCTGACATCTTACTGAAAGATTTTCAAGTTCAATACATAAAAGGGCGGGACTTACTAAGGTATGAAGAAAGCCAAACATCTTAATGTATATATCGTTTTCATGAAATGGCTTGGACTTGCAAGTTATCACAACAGTTGGATTAATAAGTTATTTTGCTTAATATATTTTTTACAAGTACTATTATGTATTATAATTATTATTATCAATATATCACTGTACTTATTTGTTATTTTTTTATTTATTTTTTCAGTAACCTCCATTTTTATTTTTTTACATTTCCAGGAAACCTGAATAATTTTTTCTTTAAAAAGATGTAAAATCCATATAATCAGACCTAAATAATTTTTCTTGCTAAATAATTTATTTTTATCGTCACTGCTAAGGTAAGAATCTTGTATTATTTTTATCAGACTTTATTAAACAGAAAACCAAAAAGATTACAACTAACTTTTGTTCCAAATTACATCTCACCGACACACAAGGTGACTGAAAGTGATCGTGCCTTTTAGTACAAAGAACTCTAATGGTGTTTAAGATTAATCTCAGTGCGCATGTATAATATAAAATAAAAATGTTCAACAGTAGATAACCTTCAAATTTATTTTTTTACATATCCATGGAACCTGAATAATTTTTCATTAAAACTAGGTGTCGATAAAACTACATTAATTCATATATTGTATCATCACTCTCTAACTCACCTCGAGAGACGCAGGTACATACCTATCATTCTTAATTAATAATTAATATTTTTAATTATTTATTAATACACATCAACGGCTAGCAACTATCTTGATTTTTGAGCGAGAAACACCCAGCTCCGACATCCACGCACCTGAACATCATCTCCGTAGCTAAAGTTTCTGGATATATGTATTACCAACTTGTAGTATCTGAAGATGATACCATTATTAAAATGTGCAGTTTGATAACCATAACCACCTATTATTACTTATCACACAACATACATAATCTACAGTATCAATAATCAATATTAGACCCAATAGAATTTTTTGTTTATTTTTAATACTATAAATTACCCAAGTATTTAATTCAGAAATAATACCTTAACATGCACATCCTCGTACAGAAGGATTATTAATATTTTTAATGATCAATCACCTTTGTTCTCTTATAATGATATGAGACATTTAAAAATAATATTTTTTCTTTATGAAATAATTTGCAGCCAGCTTGATCCCATAATAATTATTTTAATATACAATTTATGTCTTTAGATTATTCACATGTATTTGATCTCTTAATATCAGTTATGGTTAACAAAACGTATCCTATTATGAAGCAGCAACCCCTCTACTCTTCACCTACTCTCCAGAAGTCTGAAACCAGCAGCGTCTTAGATTTTTTATATTATAATTTATATCAATGAAATTTATTTGTCATATTTACTTATCACGTTACCTTAATTGACCAATCACGTGATAGCATCTGCAAAAATATAGTGTTGAAAACAAGTTTAAACATCTATGAGGAATCGAGAAATGACTCATAACGTAAACAATAATTTATCATGTATCCTCTCATGAACTTCCTGGAATCGAACTATCTAAAAAAATTATGATGGTAGAAAGGCCTCGTGAATTATACAATTTGTTCGTGTTCTCCATTTAAACCAATGCATTTTGTACATTTCCTGCTGGGTGGCTACATTTTCCCATATAAAACCATACAAAACGAAACACAAATAATAATAATACCTACTCCTTATGTAATACGGTCCAGTTAAAATATATCGCTCTGTATGTAATAAGTTATTTTAATATACTACATTGCTGTGGATCTTGGTAAAAACAAAACGTACGTTTTTATCTCCCATAAGTATATATCTACATTGAGTGAGAAATAATTCATATTTGACAGAAATTAATATATATTTATTTATATAAACAAACATGGTATTTTATCATTGCCGACAGAGAACAATGCCGACATTTATGTATTAATTTATTACTGTATTTAGAATCTGACATTCGATTCAAACCGCTATTCTAGGTAATCAAGTTAAATTCAATAATGATAAATGTTACGCAATATGTTTTTCGTCGGATGTGATGCCTGTCTCGACAAGTTTGATATAGGGGCCTATGCTAAACGTTTATTCCTCGCACACAAATATCAAGCGACCAATTTTTTCACATAAATCAAAGTACACCATCCCCCTACATCTCCCCGAAGACCTACACATTTATTCTTTATCAATTCCAACAATCAGCTTTATTTTTTACATACTTTTCCAATATTAAATTACATCAATCATATTAATATCTTAATTACATATCATAAATCACCACCCGAAATCAACTCGAGAAGCACACACTTTATTCTTAATTATAACTAATATTTTTAATTATTCATTATTACCTAACAACTGCTAGACGCCATCTTTATTCTTCAGCGCGCGCACACAACATCCACATCCACCCTCCTTCACCCGCACCACCCTCTGAATGACACCTGCTGATGATGGACACCATCCCCGTAGCTAACTTCACAACCCCCAGCTCCTCAGATGATTCTTGCACCACCACTGGCCTCCAACATACACCCACGGACCCCATACGTGGACATCATCCCCATAACCTCTTACCCTCATGTTCTATCCTGAGATTCTAGCCTGAATATAGCTCCTGATGGCACCTAGTGATGGATGACCTTGGATTGGGTTTAAACTCTCGTATGATAACTACCTGTATAAGGTAATAATTCGAAACTAAAATAGGGTTGAGTTTGGACTTCGCCAAATGAAGAGCCCGATATCTCTGAAACTATTATGTTTTTGAAAAATGTCATTCGACAAAAATTGTTTAGAATTGAACAAGGTATCGGATAAACCTTGTTACAAAGTTCCTGCCAACGAAACATTTCTTTCGACTTATGGGCTATCTCCAATTTGCTCTCAAAAAAATCAAGTTGAACTCCGTGACGGAGCCATTGATGAGCTCTAACATCTGTTTTTTTCAAAATCAAAATATATATATTTCCGTTGCCGAGATACGAGGCTGAGGACTTTTATGTGGAACACCCGGTATATCAATAAATAAAAATGTGAATTAATTACATTGTAAATAAGTTATTAATAGGCTGAACATATATATTTCTTGTGGATGTACATGGGTTTTCCTTTCAAACTTACCCTCAAACCATCGTGAGAACTCAATAGATCAAATTTGCGAAAAATGCAGTTTTCCCATTTTTTGGATTTTTAAGCATTGTGAGGAAACTATCAGACTTACGGACGTTGTTCTTTGCTTAAATTAAAGCTAATTATACTCGCTACAACATCTCTTCCTATGACTTTACCCGTAAAATGAGTATTTTCCTCGATTTCGGGGACGAAAGTTGACCAAATCTTAAAATTTCACTTTGTTGGAAAAAATTGCTACTTTTTGGAGGACTGTATGTTGGTAACTATTTGTAGCTACAGAGCTGGTTCTAGAATCTGATTGTAGCAAATTTAATCTACTTTAAAAACGTTATCAACATATTTTATGAACACACGCATAGTTTAGGAAATATAGTGAGAACACTGAAAAAAGTGCGAAAATTTCGCGGTTTTTCGAGTGCTACGAAGTTGGCACAGGTCCTTCGAAGCTGCAAACTTGGATATACACTACTGGTAGTAGTCCTAACAACATATTAAAAAATCAGAACTAGCCGTTAGTTTGCGATTTTAATGTACTATATGACTGGCCTAATACGGGGGTTTCTCACAATTTTCTATCGATTAAAAATATTTCCGATGACATCACACTTCCGGTTTTAACGGAAGTAGACATCAACTCGCTTCTTTCAAATGAAATGAACAATTTTTTTAATTCATTTTTGGATTCTATGTCAAATTTAAAGGTAGGTTTCATAAGAATACCCTATCCCTAAACTCAAACCCTATCCTTATTTTGGAAAAACATACTTACACTTAATCGGTTCTAGGTTTTAGGGGGGGTGGGAGTTTCTAGAGGGCTAAAATTTTAGACGAGAAATACTAAAAGGTATTCAAATATCTGTAGTATTCGAAAGTTGATGCAAGTTACACAGGGCATCGAAAAAACACCGACCAATTGTATCAAATTGAAAGTTCAATAACTCGCTTATTTTAAATACAACACCCTATGTTTTATAATCCTAGTGGATGTAGCTTTTAATTCTCTTTCGATTGGTATTAGCATTCCCTATACCTAAATTCCACCGATTTGAAGATATTTGGACATTATTGCTGCAACGAAAATAATTCGACAGTTAACTGCAAGTTGGCTGTGAAACAAAAAACTTAAATGTCACTTAGCGTACTTACTTATTTAGCAAAGTTGCAGTCATTGCTGTAAAGTGAGTTTGCCGATTTAGTTGTAATATTTTTAATAATAATGGCACACTCCGGTTACACAAACGAAGACTTTTTAAATTTAATTGTCGTTTATGGGGAGTGTAATCGAATTGTTAGTAGAACATGTCGTGTGTTTGCAGAGTCCAGATAAACACAGACCAGGTAAGGACATGGTCAGAAGACTATTAAAGAATTGAATATTAAAAAAGACTATTAAAGAATATATTTTTTTTATTCTTAATGTCATTGTTACCATTATGTGAATGCTGAATATAGTAGATATTTCTAATACATGCATATTGTATTAGTTGTGTCAAAGTATTTCAAAAAGTACAATTTGAGTTCTGTCGAGTTCATTTTCAATGTTTTAATGAGTAATATGAAAGTAATGTTAATTTAGAACCAATACCTAATTAAAAATTAAATGAAAAATTGAAACTTATTTAAACCTAATTAAAAAACGTACCAGAAATGTTAATTTGTGCTTATTTAAGAAGTGATAAAAATTTCGTCACATTTAATGTTTTTCCCCAACCAACCTCTAGCCAACTGTCGGATTAAATTCGTTGCAGCAGTAATGTCCAAATATCTTCAAATCGGTGGAATTTAGTTATAGGGAATGCTAATATCAATCGAAAGAGAATTAAAAGCTAAGCTACTTCCATTAGCATTATAAAACATAGAGTGTTGTATTTGAAATAAGCGAGTTATTCACCTTTCAATTTGACACAATTGGTCGGTGTTTTTTCGACACCCTGTGTAACTTGTATCAACTTTCAAACACTACAGATGTTTGGATACCTTTTAGTATTTCTCGTCTAAAATTTTAGCCCTCTATATTCAAAACTAGAAGAGATAGAACCGATTAAGCGTAAGTAGGTTTTTCCCAAAATTTTTGAAATAGTCGAAATATTTCAGAAGCGATTGAGTTTAGGGATAGGGTATTATAAAACCAACCTTTATATTTGATGTAGAATCTAAAAATGACACAAAATTTGTACATTCCATTTGAAATAAGCGAGTTCATGTTTACTTCCGTTAGAACCGGAAGTGTGACGTCACCGACAATATTTTTTATCGTTAGAAAATTTTGAGAAACCCATGTATATAAATTTTCAGAATTCCAGTATGTGTAGTATTCTAGAAACGTCTAATAGAAAGTCTACGTGGAACACCCTGTATAATTAGAATAAATATTACAGCAACAGTTGGTTTTATATTCCATAAAAATACTATATGTGACTAATATTATAACAATAAAATACTATGCACTGACGATTTAGTTATGTACTACATCCTACTAATTTGGCGCACACTGATTTGCGAAATTTCCTGGATGCATCTCAATACCAAAAATTTATTTTCATCCGTAAGTACAATATTATTACGATTCCTTCTTTTGAAATCGACTCAATTAAATATTGCAAATACTTATTTGCGATTCACTGGAGTACTGAAGGAGTACTGAATCAAATACTCTTATCTGGATGTTTCCGATTATGGGGTACCTAACGCCGATGGGGTTATACAGGGTGACCCATTCGTCTGGGATTCCTTTATTTCTCCACTATCAACTTTAGAAAAAAATATCTAATACAAAACTTTTCAGAAATAATAAGGGCTAGAATTTAAAATTAGCTACAGATATACAGAGTGTTTACATCCTTCCAAACCTATAAAAACTTTCTTATTTTAAATGGAACACCTTGTATATTATTAGTTCATTGGATTCCCCATCGCAAGTCTATATAACATTTGTTATAGCTAAGCTTTATAGTTTCCAAGATATATAATATTTTGTGCAAAAAATGACAAATGCAGACTTTAGTGAAAATAATAGTATCTTCCTTAGCTTTTACATTTCGATAATAAATATTGGTATTCGTTTAGTATAAGCCATGGCTAATATTTTGCTGTATATAAATATTTTATAAATTATACAGGGTGTTAATAATCTCGTAGCACTTTTGGAAAACTGTAAGGGCCAATATCTCGATTATTTTAAATGGAACACCCTGTATATTTTTAATGGATCAGATACAAAATTGAAAACTCTATCGATCTATATTAGTATGTTATGTGCCCAAACATAATAGTTTTCGAGTTATATTGAAATTTAAAATATTTTACTGTTTGGTTACAAGTAAACATAAATTATGAGCCTAGATGGCGTGATAGATATTTTTATAGAATGAATTACAATTTTGAAAAACGAAAAAACATGATGCATGTTCTTGGTGAGGCATCTGAGAATTCATTTTTGGCATCACGTTTGTATGCACGGAAATATCCGGATCGTAGGCATCCACGTGGTGAAGCATTTCAAAAGCTTAAAACCAGACTCCATGAAACTGGCAGTATATCATATCCTAAAAAGCGACAACCAAAAAGAAAATTCACTCAAGACAGAGAATGAGAAATTTTAATGTCTGTTGTGGAGGATCCCCATTCTTCCCCATTTGACGCCTAGACATTAGTCAAACACAGGTTAGTAAGTGTTTAAAGAATAACAAATTTCATCCCTACAAGATTAAGTTACATCAAGCTCTACGTCCCAATTACTGATGTTGAAAATAATAAATAATGAAGAAATATTTCTTAATTTTGTAATGTTCAGCGGCGAAGCAACGTTTCATAAAAATGGAAATATGAATCGTCGCAATTTTCATTTTAAACAAAACAACCAAATTTTTTGAAGCTGTCAATCAAGGCCGATGGACTATAAATTACTGGGGAGCAATTTTAGGAGAGTACATAATAGGTTCATATTTTTTTGAAAATCCACTTACAGGAGGGACATATTTAGATTTCTTACAAAATCACCTTTTGGAATATCTATTGGATGATATTTCCTTAAATATTTTACCAAGACTATTGCTTCAGAAGGATGGTGCCCCCGCAGTAGGTAAGCAACACCGATTCTAGATCCCTTGTCTGGTCACCGAGCTCCGAATGGCTGTAGGACCCCCGCTATCAGTGCAGCGAGCTCTGTCCATCTGCGACGACCACAGGTTATTGGGTGTGTGGATGATTGATTCCCTTATCAGAGAGAACGTGATTAATGTAAACAAAGTTCTTTGTCGGGGTGAATTCCGGGAAATAAACTAATAAATGTGTCAAGTTAATGCAAACAACGCGTGATTTATTGATTGCGGTTTCCTTGATGATGAAATTCTTAGAAATGTAATTTGATATCCCAAGATGAACACCTGCTTATGACTCATCCTGGAAAAATGTATTGCGCAACGCTTGAAAACGTGATAACAGGTTCAAACAAGTCTCAACTTGTCTAAAAATGCTGAACACCTGCGTATGACTCATCCTCAGCTAGGAAAATGTATAATGATTGCGCAACGTTTGAATACGTGACTTTAATGTAAACATTGCGAGATTTATTGATGACTGCTTCTTTATCGGTGGAATTCTTAGAAATTGAAAACAATTCTTCGTTTAGAAGGGTTGTTAAAAAATTAAATTAAATTATAATTAAATTATTGAATTAATTATTAAAAATAAACATTTTAATAAAAATGAATTTGTCATTTACAATGTTTTCAAAAGAATGAATAACGTTTTTCATAACATCAATTTTTAACAAAACTGTCTCCACAGCAACCTAGTCTCGGCTGGTCTCCTGCAGCGGTTAAGATCAAGATCAAGCTAACAAAATGTAATTTGATATCCTAGGATGAACACTTGCGTATGATTTATCATGGAAAAATGTATTGCGCAACGTTTGAGAACGTGATATCAGACTCTAAACAAGTCTCAACTTGTCTAAAAATGCTGGGCACCTGCGTATGACTCATCCTCAGCTGCATGAAATTCCTGGAAAGAAAACCAATAAATCTGTCAAGTTAATGTAAACATCACGTGATTTATTGATTGAGGCTTCTTTGTCGGCGGAATTTTTAGAACCCAAGCCATGAACATAAGCTGAGTCAGCAAGTCGAGACATGTCGGTATGACTAATCGAACATCTGGCGTCTAGACAGTCACGTGATCCCCAGCTGTACAATCTCAGATATAACATCATCACAGCAACAGTATAAAAAGAGATACAGAGCCTCGCTTCGGCATCATATTTGAGTTAGTGCTTGGAAGTGTATCATCTGATTGAGTGTTATTGCGGTCAATTTTCACTTTAAGACCAACTAGTAAATAAAATATCAAATATCACTACTCACCTATGTGTAAAAATATCTATCTCATTTTGTAAAATCATTTTATTACATGCAATTCAGTACTGTACAATATACAACCAGTAATGCATTAACATAACTCAATTACTATACATAACTACAACAAGTTTATCATTATATAATGTTTCCTTGGGCAGTTTTTATGAGAACACTCTGTAAAGTAGGTGGTGGCAGCAACGAATTCTTGGTATCTAGTACATGGCAGCTACTGGTATAGTTCAAGCGGTTTCGAGCAACCTGCTTACCGTGCCTCTTCGAAACAGTCTCTCGTTACGTCTTATTTTGAGTAGTGGTAGAGCTTGTATGGTATTGTTTCCTTAATGTAGGTTTATTGATTCATGCCTGACAGTTTTGAGATTTTTCCCAGTGGGGGAATGCCTACGAAAAAAAATATAGATGAGTATGAGGGTTGTGTAGAATAGCTACCTAACGTTTGATTAAGGGATGTGTAAGAATTATTTTTTTAAACGAACATTCTTTCATAAAAATTAAATAGGTACCTAACTCTAAAAGGAAATAGTCACACTATAGCCAAAACAAAACGAGTCAGCTTTCGGTGGTTGTTTATATTAACAATATTAAGATAAGTATGTCTTGAGCTCAAAGCGGGTGAAGGAATATTACGTTTTATTTTTATTTGGAGTTGGTTATCTAGAGTGGCTTGAAACTATTGTGACTTTTGGTAGTGATTTACGGTGTTACAATTTAGGTGAGTCTGCTCACGGGCAAAACGAATCTACCTTTGCACTTGCATAATTATTTAGTAATTTAGAGAGATTTTTAATAAGCATCTAATTACTGATTATAATGTGGTATTTCTGTCGTTCAGATATTATAGACACAGTCGTTCGTGTCCCCAAGATGCTGTTGTTCAGTGTCATACCATATTCCTGTCGTTCGGAATATTAGGCATTGCCGTTCATGCCCAAATACTGTCGTTCAGTATTCTTCACCACTATTAGTTGTAATCAGTAAAATTAAAAATTAACAAGTAATAAATAAATGTGAAATAATACAGGATGTCATAATGACAAGGATGTCATAATGAGACAAATTAATTTATGTAGGCAAATTCTTTTGCTCAGACGTTGTTTCTTTCTTATTTACAGGTCCATACCTAAGCAATTCAATAAACGACGGCCAGCTCAGTTATGTGATAGGATAATCAAACAAGCTAAATAAGTATTTAGTTATTGTAAATAGTAATTAAGTTTTCTTTTATTTTCCTTTAATGTGAATTAAATTGAATTTTTACTAAATGGATTAATTTTATTTTATTGAGAGATCCTCAAATCGGATCTCACAGATGTTTTGTTGTTGTCTGATAATAAAGCCCTTACCTTTAACCACCGTGCTTCCTTGTCCTGGATGACAGTTTGGTATCCTTGGTATATTCTAGAAAGTAATTTAAAACAAATTGGAAAATTCAACATTTTACTCTGTTAATTTTCAAACTTCCACTACCAACTCTGAACATAACTAATTAATGTATTGAGCTGATAAGACACTTACCTTATTTATTTATAGATTGGAATCAATTGGGATCGATATATATTTAGTTGATGGGAATAAATAATTCTGTCAGCTGATATTGCATTCAGATGTCATACGTCAAGTGTCAAGTGTTGCCAACTTGAATTTATTCTTCATAAAATCCCTGGGACATTATTATAGTTCCGTGTTCCGTTGTGGTTAATTACAAATTTAATAGTTATTAATGGAAAAACGTTTAGAAACTTAGGAAATCCATTTTTACATAGGTAGATATTTTTCTTCAAGCATTTTTCATAAAATAGTTGATTATTTTGACACGCCCTCTACGATCATTGTTGACTTACCATCTAGTTCAATTTTTCACCGCTGTAATTTTTGGAGTTTTGTCCGCCTAGTTTCACTTTTGCGTTGTCGTCTCTTTTCTTTTCTTCTCTGGACGTCAGCAGGCAGGCAGTTTATGGTCGTCTTAGAAAATTGAATTTTTAATTCTTAATTCATCCAAATGTGGGATAATTTCTAAGCTTGTACCAGTGTTGTATTTCCTTGTTGTGATGTAGTATCATCGATGTGAAGTAATATTTTTGAGGAAATCGCACCACTTTGTGGGATTCAAAACTGTCTTTACCATCACCACGCTGCGTCCTTGTAGAAAGGCATTGTAATTGAAAACCCTGTTCAAGGTATGTACCGTTTGATTTGATTGTGTATTCTTTGGCAGTGATGTCTACGTATAGTGTCTGTGGAGAAGTATTTTTCTTATTAGGGAATTGTAGTTACAACATTTTCTCTTTTAAGGGTTTTTTTATGGGTGTATAGTATCCACTATACAAGTAAGCTACCGTAGGAAGAGGATTATGACCCATGTGTGTGTATAGCTGATCCCTGGTCGGTCCCATTGTTAATCTTGCGGGTGTACAAGTACCTGTTCTACCATAGTGTTGATCTGGTCTTCCCTCTGTTCTACCCTGGAACCGGTTGTCTCTAGGTCCATTTACCTGGTGTATGTCGATGCCTGTAGAACTTATGGTTCACCGTTGCCTATGGTTCACGTTGCCTATGGAACTTCTAGTTCTCCGCTGCATTCAAATCTGAAACGCTAGTTCAGGAGTCACGCAAGTGCCATACAAGTCTTGATTATTTGATTATTTTTTTTATATATTTAAAAATTTTCTTGATAACCATTTACATGTGTCAATCACTGTGTACTTAATTAAGTTAACTTTGGGAATGGGGTATAGATTTTGTAAATTTGATTAACCGCCTTCAGCTTTATTTTTGAATTATTCAATGTTGAACGTCAACTTGCAATTGCAGTTTTATGTAATTTTTCTAGTGTAGGTTGTAGGGAAATTTTATAAACCTGCAGTGTCAAGCCTCCGAGCTGTACGAATGTTCGACAGCGTAGGATAAAATTTTACATTTAGTTTTCATTATCGTTAACTGGTTATCATTGGGGGGATATATATAAAAAATTTGTATATAGTAAGTATTAACTTACTGGGAATTTTTGGGGATATAAAATATTGGATATTACATTAGTGTTTAAGGGTTTTTATGGTTTCCTGTATATTTACAGCTGAACTGGCCAATTTTTGGATATTTACTAGAATTATTTTGTTATTTGCAAGTACAACAGTGTATTAGGCAACCTGTTGTCCAGCATTTTAGTGCCTACTATTTTTCACAAGTGCTGTAGTTTCAGGGCGCACTGCTAGCCGTGTGTATTAAGTCCTCTATATACTTTTTATATAGTTATTAATGGAAAAACGTTTAGAAACTTAGGAAATCCATTTTTACATAGGTAGATATTTTTCTTCAAGCATTTTTCATAAAATAGTTGATTATTTTGACACGCCCTCTACGATCATTGTTGACTTACCATCTAGTTCAATTTTTCACCGCTGTAATTTCAGGGCGCACTGCTAGCCGTGTGTATTAAGTCCTCTATATATTTTTTTTTTCACAAGTGCTGTAGTTTCAGGACGCACTGCTAGCCATGTGTATTAAGTCCTCTATATATTGCGCTACAGATATGTTAGATCCCTGTGTGATGTAACATTTTATATTAAGGTTTGATACCTACGATTGCGTTCCACTGTAAACCTGATATAGCTATATTATGGTAGGTACCTATGTTTGAACGTACTTGGTTATTGTCCATGTAGTGTTCTGCTTATTTTTAGGGATACCAACATAAACTGAAGCGCAGGTTTTTTTTTAATTTGGTATATGTATTTTTGATATTGTAAGTTCAGGATATACAGGGAAGAATAATAAGTATATATATATATATTTTTTTATATATACAGGGGGGGGTTGTTAAAAACATAACAGTTAACGGGATTTCACAAATATCGATAGATATTTATTTTTGTTTATATACAGGGGGGTTGTTAAGTATAACTGTTATTGGGATTTCACAAATATCAATAGATATTTATTTATTTTTTTATACAGGGGATTGCAAATTGAACTTACACTTGTTCATATCATAATTAAAGTCACTTTAATTTGAAATCAATTGTTTTACTCTTGTGTTCCTCCTACCTACTCCAAGATAATTGTGAATAGTAACTGTTTTTTTTTAACTAAAGACTCAAGTGTTTGTTGGGGACTTGTACCAATCAGTGAGTACACCTGTATTTTTGGTCTCGCTGAACTCATGATTGCTTAGTGGGTGAATTGTTTAAGTAAACTGGCTGGCTTTAATCATGTGGCGCCCTTGTCTTTTTTATTGACCTACCCCATTCTCCTCTGACAGCTAGCAGGCAAGTCAAGCCAGTTCGATTGGGATAAGCCCGAGTCACTTGATAATTTTTGTAAATTAGTTCGACCATATTTTGTAGTTTACAAATTTGAATATATATATTTTTTTTGAGGTTCACAATTTTAACGCCACATTTTTGACGCCACCAACGTGGGGCCTTTTAACTGAAAAGTTTTTGAAAATTTTTTTTTGGAGTAGAAGGAAAAACAAAAGAGAGACAATTTTTAAATTTTTTTTAATTTTTCTCGAGACTTGTAAGGAAATTTTTGCGGTTGGCATAAGCGACAAATATTGTTGTTTCATTAGCGGTTTTGGTTTTATGAGAATTTAGGTAATCGCTGTCATATTTCAAATTTGAATTGCGATTCTAAAATTTTAAATTATTTTCTATTGTAGTTGTATAGTATTGTAGTTGTATAATACTTACTGGTTGTAGAAATATTTTAGGTGACGTGTGTGATATTTCAGGTTGTTTATAAAAATTGATATTGGTTATTTTTTTTTGGTATAAAATTATTTAGGAATTTAACAAAATGGTACGTAAAATTAGTATAAATAAATTAGATAAAGATGAGTTATCGTATGAATTTACGGTACGTGGCATTGGTACAGGTAATGTGGACGAAATGCGTCGACGGTTATCTATGGCTTTTCAAATGGAAAAAAGTGGGGATAGTATAAGATATCCGAAGTATCCATTTAGCTTTGGCGAAGACTTTGAAGTACTAAAGAAAAATTTGGAAGATCTCGATGGACTGATATCTACTTTCGACCAACCAAGGAAAAGTGGTGAAGCATTGAAGGTGCAGACTAAACTGGCTCACATACTAGGCCGCTTGGATAATATGGAAGCTGGAGAAAGTGAAGAATTGGAGCAAAAATCTGGTCTATTAGCTCAGGCATTGTCATTGATGGACAAGTTTAATGTGAAGCTGGATGCTTATGATGAGAGAAGCAGAGTCCTTCCACCAGTTATCGAAGTTATCGAGAAGAGATTGGAAGCAGAGACTTTTGATGATGGCATTGTTAATGCATCGAAATCATCTGCAGTAGAGGCACTGGCTAGGCCAAGTACGAGTGGTACAATCAAATCAATACCTCCGAATAAATGGAATGTAAAATTTACCGGTAACCTAAGGGAGATGTCCCTAAATGCGTTTTTGGAGCAAGTAGAAGAACTTAGAGTGGCTCGTCATGTATCGAAGGAAACTCTCCTTGACTCAGGGATAGATCTGTTCTCTGGTAAGGCTTTGTCATTTTATCAGGATATTCGACGACATGTTTGCAGTTGGGAAGAATTGATAGGCGAATTTAAGCTTGAATTTATGAGGAGTAGCTACGATGAAGATCTCATGAAAGAAATAGATAAGCGGACTCAAGCCAAAGATGAATCCATTGGTGTTTATTTAGCCATCATGAACAGTTATTTCAACCGATTGACACACCCGATTTCAGAAAGAGCTAAGTTGACAATTCTATTGAGGAATATTCGTCCATCGCTGCAACAAGGAATAGGATTACGCGAAGTCACTTCTATCTCAGAGTTAAGAACGATTTGTAGGAAATTAGGTGCAAGAAATGAAAGTTTGGAGAATTTTCATGAACCACCACCTCGGCGACCAAATACTCTCGAACCAGATTTAGCTTATGTGGAAGAAGTAGCTGACCAAATTAATTCCGTGGAAGTTGTCCCAACGCAGAGTGGAGATGAAAGAATAAAGTGTTTCAAGTGTCATAAATTGGGTCATAGGGCGATTAATTGTACAGATGCCAGGAGAACCAAAATTTATTGCTACCGATGTAAGAAGGAGAATTATACCATCAGGACCTGTCCGGACTGTTCTGGTCAGGGAAACGGCCAGCGACGCTCCTAAATAGTCGAGTTAGAAGCGTTCCTACAACAATCTCGACTAACCAACTCTTTCCTGTCTTGGATTTTATACTGGAGCATGCACAGAATGATGAACGACCATATTTGAGAGTGGATATTCTCGGTACGGTGTTGTTAGGTCTCTTGGATTCTGGAGCCACATGTACTATCTTAGGCGCAGATGGTTGGCAACTGATTAAAAAATTGGGAATTTCTTTGGATTCAAGTAGTAGGACTAGTGTTACTGTAGCTAATGGGGAAAAATGTAATAGCATTGGAAAATGCACTTTGCCAATGCGAGTGAAGAATAAGGTGATCGTTCTGGATGTCATCATTATTCCGGGTCTACCAAGAAGTCTTATATTGGGTCAGGATTTTTGGGTCAAAATGGGTATAGTGCCGAATCTTCGTTCAAATGAATGGCATTTTTCGGAAAATCCTGAAATTTTCACTGTCCAACAAGTCAAGAGTGTGTTGAATTCTATGGAAAAACTTCGTCTCCAAGCGGTAATTGATCGAAACACAGAGTTAATGGGTAATACTTTAGGGTGTACTAACGCTGCTGAACACGTCATTGTTTCCAAGTCTGCCCCAATCAAGCAACGTTACTACAGAGTTTCTCCGGTCATACAGAAATATATAGATCAAGAGTTAGAAGAAATGCTTCAGCAGGGAATAATAGAAGAATCAAATAGCCCTTGGGCATCTCCAATCGTCATGGTGAGGAAGAAAGACAACACTTTTAGATTCTGTGTGGACTACCGCAAGGTAAATGCTGTGAATGAACGAGACAGCTATCCGTTGCCTAAGATTGCAGATATTTTGGATAAGTTGAAGAATGCTGTCTATTTGTCTAGTTTAGATATCAAGTCTGCCTATCACCAAGTGCCAGTAGCAGAGTCGTCCAGGCCATACACCGCATTCACCGTACCCAATAGGGGTCTCTTTCAATTTCGCAGGATGCCATTTGGTTTACATAATGCCCCAGCAACGTGGCAAAGACTTATTGACCGAGTCCTAGGAGCCAAGTTGGAACCCTATGTGTTCGTATATCTAGATGACGTCGTAATTGTCACTCAAACTTTGGAGAAACACCTGGAGATACTAGAAGAGGTATTTAGAAGGCTAAGGGAAGCCAACCTCACTGTCAATATGAAGAAATGTCAATTTTGTATGCCGGATATGAAATATCTTGGCTATGTCGTGGATAGGAATGGTCTGCATGTCGATCCAGACAAGATTCGAGCAATGTTAGAGCTGCCAGCACCGAAGAATGTGACAGAAGTTCGTCTTGTTGTGGGTACATTTTCTTGGTACCGGCGTTTTTTGCCAGAATTTTCCTCAGTTGTTGCTCCCCTTACCCAACTACTCCGGAAGTCTAGGAAATTTGATTGGACTCCTCAGTGTGAAGATGCCTTCCAGGCAATTAAGCAATGTTTGGTAGAGGCACCAGTGTTAAGTTGTCCTGATTATGACCTGCCCTTTGTGGTGCAAACAGATGCATCAGGCTATGGGATAGGCGCGGTTCTTACACAACCACATGGAGATGGAGACCGTGTGATCTGTTACCTGAGTAGGTCACTCTCGAGACAAGAACGGAATTTTTCCGTTACCGAACGATGTTCGAACGAGAATGTTTGTCAGTCTTGTACGCTGTTGAGAAGCTACGTCCATATTTGGAGGGTGTGCCCTTCACAGTCATCACCGATCACTACAGCCTTAAGTGGTTACACAATCTCAAGGATCCAACAGGTCGCCTAGCCAGGTGGGCTGTTAGTACTGCTGCAACAGTACGACTTCACTATCGTTCATAGGAGGGGTAAAGATCATGTCGTGCCGGACACTTTGTCCAGATGAGTACCTATTGTAGACAGTATTAATTCCGGAGAGATCGAGCCTGAGAAGGACAAGTGGTATAGGAGAATGGTGCATAACGTTCATGTCTCGCCATTGAAATATCCTAGCTGGAGAGTGACGGATGGTAGGCTTTATAAATATGTCAAGCAAGATTATCCAGAATTAACGCAAGAGCGAAGTCTGTGGAAATTAGTTGTACCTAAAGGAGATAGAGCAAAACTCATCTATTTGGCTCATGATCCTCCTACATCTGGGCATTTGGGCATTTATAAGACTTACTATAGACTAGCAGAAAAATATTATTGGCCTAAAATGAGGTGTGATGTGGCTAACTACGTTCGAAGATGTATGGTTTGCTCTGCTCATAAACCCACCAATAAACCGCCAGCTGATATGATGGTATCGCACCCAAAAGTCGATCAACCTTGGGAAATGATATCTGTAGACATTATGGGACCGTTACCACGCTCTAGGAAAGGTAATTCATTCATTCTGGTCGTCATCGATTATTTTAGCAAGTTTGCACTGGTATTTGCTCTAAGAACAGCCTCCACGGAGAGCATAATAAAGAAAATTCGGGAAGAAGTTTTTCTTATTTTTGGTGTAGCTAGGAAGGTAATCAGCGATAATGGGCCACAATTCAAAAGTAAAAAGTACAAAGAATTCTCAGAGGAATTTAAATTCCAGTGTAAATATAATGCCAACTACCACCCAAGAGCCAACCCTACGGAAAGAACGAATGGTACTATCAAGGTAATGATGTCGATGTACGTTAAGGATAACCATAGAGTGTGGGATGAAAAGCTACCAGAACTAGCATGTGCCTTACGAACAGCACGTCACGAAACTACTCGGTTGACTCCATATTATATTAATTTTGGCAGAGACATGATGTTGTCTGGAGATGACTACGACCAAGGTTCGACTCAAGTTTTAGAAGGGGGATGTAGAGCTGTAGGTGCTGGAAGTTCACCTGAAGCTACGAGAAATTTGGCTTTTAGAAAGATGTTCCTAGATGTTCGCCAACGACTGGAGGTCGCTGGGTCTAGGAGTTGTGCCAAGTACAATCTGAGAAGACGGTATGAAAAATTCAAACCTGGGGATATGGTATGGAAGAGGAATTACACGCGTTCTAATGCAGCGAATTATTATTCTGCGAAGTTAGCTCCTAAGTTCATTGGACCTTATTACATTCATGACAAAGTATCACCGTGGACATATGTTCTACGTGATCTCGACGGTAAAGTTCTTAATGGTACATGGCATATTAAGGACCTAAAGACCGCTCCTATGAACGATGAGTGACTTGCAGTGAAAATTAACCGAGATCGGTTAATTTTCTTCAAGAAAGGGGGGGTTTGTTGCGGTCAATTTTCACTTTAAGACCAACTAGTAAATAAAATATCAAATATCACTACTCACCTATGTGTAAAAATATCTATCTCATTTTGTAAAATCATTTTATTACATGCAATTCAGTACTGTACAATATACAACCAGTAATGCATTAACATAACTCAATTACTATACATAACTACAACAAGTTTATCATTATATAATGTTTCCTTGGGCAGTTTTTATGAGAACACTCTGTAAAGTAGGTATTTATTGGTGGCAGCAACGAATTCTTGGTATCTAGTACATGGCAGCTACTGGTATAGTTCAAGCGGTTTCGAGCAACCTGCTTACCGTGCCTCTTCGAAACAGTCTCTCGTTACGTCTTATTTTGAGTAGTGGTAGAGCTTGTATGGTATTGTTTCCTTAATGTAGGTTTATTGATTCATGCCTGACAGTTTTGAGATTTTTCCCAGTGGGGGAATGCCTACGAAAAAAAATATAGATGAGTATGAGGGTTGTGTAGAATAGCTACCTAACGTTTGATTAAGGGATGTTTTGTTGTTGTCTGATAATAAAGCCCTTACCTTTAACCAGCGTGCTTCCTTGTCCTGGATGACAGTTTGGTATCCTTGGTATATTCTAGAAAGTAATTTAAAACAAATTGGAAAATTCAACATTTTACTCTGTTAATTTTCAAACTTCCACTACCAACTCTGAACATAACTAATTAATGTATTGAGCTGATAAGACACTTACCTTATTTATTTATAGATTGGAATCAATTGGGATCGATATATATTTAGTTGATGGGAATAAATAATTCTGTCAGCTGATATTGCATTCAGATGTCATACGTCAAGTGTCAAGTGTTGCCAACTTGAATTTATTCTTCATAAAATCCCTGGGACATTATTATAGTTCCGTGTTCCGTTGTGGTTAATTACAAATTTAATAGTTATTAATGGAAAAACGTTTAGAAACTTAGGAAATCCATTTTTACATAGGTAGATATTTTTCTTCAAGCATTTTTCATAAAATAGTTGATTATTTTGACACGCCCTCTACGATCATTGTTGACTTACCATCTAGTTCAATTTTTCACCGCTGTAATTTCAGGGCGCACTGCTAGCCGTGTGTATTAAGTCCTCTATATATTTTTTTTTCACAAGTGCTGTAGTTTCAGGACGCACTGCTAGCCATGTGTATTAAGTCCTCTATATATTGCGCTACAGATATGTTAGATCCCTGTGTGATGTAACATTTTATATTAAGGTTTGATACCTACGATTGCGTTCCACTGTAAACCTGATATAGCTATATTATGGTAGGTACCTATGTTTGAACGTACTTGGTTATTGTCCATGTAGTGTTCTGCTTATTTTTAGGGATACCAACATAAACTGAAGCGCAGGTTTTTTTTTAATTTGGTATATGTATTTTTGATATTGTAAGTTCAGGATATACAGGGAAGAATAATAAGTATATATATATTTTTTTTTTATATATACAGGGGGGTTGTTAAAAACATAACAGTTAACGGGATTTCACAAATATCGATAGATATTTATTTTTGTTTATATACAGGGGGGTTGTTAAGTATAACTGTTATTGGGATTTCACAAATATCAATAGATATTTATTTATTTTTTTATACAGGGGATTGCAAATTGAACTTACACTTGTTCATATCATAATTAAAGTCACTTTAGTTTGAAATCAATTGTTTTACTCTTGTGTTTCCTCCTACCTACTCCAAGATAATTGTGAATAGTAACTGTTTTTTTAACTAAAGACTCAAGTGTTTGTTGGGGACTTGTACCAATCAGTGAGTACACCTGTATTTTTGGTCTCGCTGAACTCATGATTGCTTAGTTGGTGAATTGTTTAAGTAAACTGGCTGGCTTTAATCATGTGGCGCCCTTGTCTTTTTTATTGACCTACCCCATTCTCCTCTGACAGCTAGCAGGCAAGTCAAGCCAGTTCGATTGGGATCAGCCCGAGTCACTTGATAATTTTTGTAAATTAGTTCGACCATATTTTGTAGTTTACAAATTTGAATATATTTTTTTTTTTTTTTGAGGTTCACAATTTTAACGCCACAGTGTCTACAATATATTTTTATAGTTTGGTGCCTTACAATAATAATATTGGAAAATAATGTAAGTACATTTACGAGTATATGTGAACTTAGAGTATAGGGAAAAAATAATTTTAGATTTTTAACAAAGCTAAACAGTGTGTAATTTTTTAGAAAACAAGTAGTTAAGCCGAGTGGATTTGCCATACCCGATATTTTTTTATGCAAATAATAACACACCTTTAATCTGGTTTGATAATATTCCAGGGCTGCACTGTTTATATTCAGAGTAAGTTTTTTATTTATCTTTATAACTGAATTAAGAGTATAGGAAAAAATAATTTTAGATTGAACAAAGCTCAACAGTGTGTAACTTTTTAGAAAAGAAGCAAGCAAGGCTAGTGAATTTGCCACACCTTTTTTGTGCAAATAATAAGAGGGCTTTGATAATATTCCAGGACTGTACTGTTTGAATTCAGAGTAAGTTTTTTAATTACCTATATTTTCAAAAACTTGTTACTAATTATTAGGTTTCTATTTTTAAATTATTTCACAATTTGAGAAACTTTTATTGATTTATTTGGTTTTTATTTTTAGACTAACGATATAAGGGAAAGATATAAAGGAAAGCTGTAGCAAAGACAGTCATTAGTTCCTTTCTGAACACGGTGAGAGCAACATCTCCAGAACACAATGGACTCTGAGGGAATTGCAGCTCTTAGTGATGAAATTGTGGGGAAGTTCCAGGAAGTGGAAAAGTTGTTGAGAACTGATTGTACACCCAAGGAGAGAGAAATTTTAAAAAAGCAGGTAAAATCTCATATTAGACTTTGCGATAAGGCCATTCGTACAGCAGATTTATCTATAGGTGTATTGCGAAAATTGCAAACAAATATCAGTCATTTAAAAAGAATTCAAAAATTGATAGAAAAAAAAATTATACCGGGGCGGGATCTATAAAAGAAAAACGAAGTGATAGAGTGAGATGGGAAGACCTAGTGTCAGCATTTAAGAGTAGGGCTCGTACAGGACCAATTATTAACTTAAAACATAAAATACTTGAACAATTTTTTGACGATGCTTTTTATCTTTTCAAAATTAGAATAAAAAATACTATGAGAAAAATGACTATGCTTAAAGTTAATACTTGCTTCTGTGCAGAGTTTATTAAAAAGTCAGGGGAAAATGAAATCATAGAAAAAAATATTTTAATACTAAAAATAGGGTTATTGATGAGGGTACCGATTTAAAACAGTGGTTTGATGTTAATATAAAAGATTATATCTCTAATGCTTTGTCAAAGTTTTCGGAATCAGGTTAGTGGGTGGGCATTAATTGAAATTCTAATAATATATATACAAATATATTACAATTAGGAAAAATGTAAGGTATATAAATGAAATATAAAATAAAAAATATGTAAGGTGAGCAGTTTAGTGATGAAATCAGGAGGATGTATCCATTATGGAGTAGTGACCCCAAGGGAGAGTATCGTGAACCCCAGGAAGAATGTGTCTCTTATCATCTGAAGGATTTAAAGCTATTTTAGTTTGCTCAACGCTGTACACCCCATGTAATTTTGATTGTATACAGCGTTGAGTCTTATGCAACAAACATTCTTCCTTGGGTTTATTTTCCACGAATTTCATTATACAGGCGAAATAATCTTCGAAATTTATTTTTGTTTTCACAATATTATACTTTACACCTTTAGCCTTTTTTACTTCCTTTCCCCCCTCAACCTTATAAGTGTATTGCTTTGATCGTAACCCTATGAAGTGAGTCATTATTTTCCCATTGTTCTCATCCTTCATTAAACCCGGTACTTTTTTATTTACTCTGGGAATATTCCACCTATTGTCTTGGGCATAATCGCTAGTGTCAAATCTGTGAATGTCTTTTTTAATTACCTCTTCATACATATCATTACACTGAAGCTCATAAATGAAACTATCGGTATCGCTGTACAAGAGTTTACATTTTTCAAGGGAGAATTTTTCAGCATATAGTCGTAATGAAATTCATAGACACATGTTTTTGAAATATCAAGTATAGCCATTCCTATGTATAGAGGTTTGTTGAATATGATGCTGGTTTCTTTGAGTTCAATGGCCATCAGAGTATCGCTAAAGATTGATCTGTTTTTGAAATTTGGATTGGAAATTAAATTTTTAGCCCCATACTTGCCCTCCCATTTATTTACAAGTTTAACGATTCTATGTTTTCGAACATTTTACATTGTTTTCCCAAAGACTGCATTGATAATTAATTTGACTAGGGTCTTTCAAATTCCGTCATTGCTTGAGCCCTTAATAATGTGTTTAAATGGATGTAGGGTTTCAACCACTGAGACTGATTAAATGCCAAGACCTTGTGAATGCGCATTAATTTTAGTCCATGTTGTAGAGCCTGTTTCAAATTCCTGTAGTGAATGATGTAATTCTGTTTATCGTAACAAGTGGTCATTAATTTGGAAAATTTGGAATTTGGTGGACTTCGATGTTCCGGACAGAAAGGTAAATCTCGGTGTAGGTCATGCAAGGACTCAGGGTACTCAAGGTCAACTTCCAATATGTACCCTACATCAGCATCATCAGGGATATTGGTGACGTCAATGTTGCAATCGACCCACTTGAAGCCTGCATATGGTAAATATTGACTCATCGCCCATCCATATAAGTTGTTAACGTCAGAGTATAAAATATAAGTGGATGGTTTACTAGGGTCATATTTAGCCATATATTTGTTATTAGCCTCAGAGAACCGATTGCAGCATTGACTGACACCGCCTCTGATGGCCCGCTCGATAAACATTAAAATGTCTACATCCTGAATGGTTTCCAGCTTACACCCTGTATATTTAAGCATACAGTCCCAAGTATAGCCGGGTATTGTGTAATAGTGTGCTGGGTCTAGGCCGTATGTCTTGTGACATGTCTCGCAAAAGGTTTCAAAAATACAAGTTAGCAGCATGATATCGGTTTTCATATACAGTGCGCGTCTAAAGCCCGCCCCCCCCTGCTTTTGAACTCATTGGGTTAGTGACTCCGGACAAAGTACAGGGTGAATCGTGTAAAATGTATTATTTTTTGACGAAAAATTTATTTTCCCAAAATGAAAGATGGCGCCACAGGCGCTGTCAAATATATTTTTTTAAATGATAAGGTGAGACATGTTGCAAATCATTTAAAAGGTCCCTCAATTCTCTGCATAACAGTCTTTAAAAAATTGAAATCGGTCCATCCTTTCTCAAGTTATCAGCGTTTTTGTGAGTAAGGTTATAAATGAATAAAAAGCAGTCAACTTCAACGGTTTATTAAAGAAAACAAATATTTTAAAACGAATAACTAAAGAACTTGTTCAAAATGAGCACATTGGACCTCCTGACAATAGAAGAACCTATTAGACATTTCTTGGCACACGTTATGAAATGTTTGCCTGGAGATAGATGCGCACTCGTTGCTGATCTCTGCCGCAAATCCAAAAGATTTTCTGGTTGGGTAATGAATACCTTAGATTTAAGGTAACCCCCATAGAAAAAAATCCAATGGACTCAAATTCGGTGAACGAGCAGGCCACTCAAGAGGTCCTCGGCGACCATTCTATCTGTCAGGATAAAAGTTATTAGGGAAATTCCTTACTTCCCTAAAATAATGTGGTGGTGCGCCGTCCTGTTGGTACGTTATGTTAAGCCCTTGAAACTCATGGACATTATTGTGGACTATTTCGTCTATGGTAGGCTGAATATTGTTTTCTAGTAGATCAAGGTATACCTGTCCCGTCAAATTTTCTTCAATAAAAAAGGGTCCTATGATGTGATCTCCTAGGATACCTGCCCAAACATTCAACTTTTGAGGATACTGTGTGTGACCTTCTCTATACTAATGTGGATTCTGATCACTCCAGTATCTAACATTCTGCCTGTTCACATTTCCATTAAGGAGAAAGGAACATTCATCTGTGAAACAAATGCTCCTCAGATAGTCAGCATTAATGATAATTTTTTCCGTCATTATCTTACAGAACTCCATTCTTCTGTCTGGATCGTCTTCTGTAAGTTCATGGATTATCTTCATCTGATAGGGATGAAATTTATTTTTTTTAAGCACTCTCTGCACGGACCGCGGACAAATCTCGTGCAGCTCACTCACATGTGATGTAGATTGTATGGTATTTACCACCATTTCCGCCATAATGTCTATCATTTTATCCTCAGGAAGGGACGGCCTACCACTCCTTTTTTCATTATGAACGGAACCAGTTCTTAAAAATTTAGAAATTAGTTGTCGCATATATTTCCTGCATATGGGACGTCCTGGATGTCTTTCATTAAACATTCGTTCTGCAGCATGATATGACCTCTGACACTCGAAAAAGAAAGATACTGCTTCAATTTTATAGGAGTACGTACGCTTCAAGCGTACGGACCATTTTCAATAAATAAATCAATGATAAAATTAGTTAAGACAATACATATTTCACATGCACACACGTTTGACAATGTCAAAATGACAGTTGTCAACAACAATTTTTTCCAATAATATCAAATAATTATGAATAAATCATTCAATCACAAAAACGCTGATAACTTGAGAAAGGATGCACTGATTTCAATTTTTTAAAGACTGTTATGCAGAGAATTGAGGGATCTTTTAAATGATATGCAACATATCCCACCTTATCATTTAAAAAAATATATTTGACAGCGCCTGTGGCGCAATCTTTCATTTTGGGAAAATAAATTTTTCGTCAAAAAAATAATACATTTTACACGATTCACCCTGTACTTTGTCCGGAGTCACTAACCCAATGAGTTCAAAACTTAGCAGGGGGGGGGGCGGACTTTAGACGCGCACTCACTGTATTCCCCCAAATTTTGAATATTAAATTTTTCCCAAACAAGTTTCGCATGTGCATAATCCGTCTCTTCAATATTTTTGTCATTAAGTTTGTTGTAGAAGCGTTTAATGTCAGGTAGTTGAGTTTCGTCTAATCTTTCCATACCGTCTATGTAATCGTAAAAGAATTACCCCCTTACGTGTTAATAATTTAAATTTCTATCATCTAAATTTAGAAATTCATTTCTGAGATTTTCAAAATTGTTTATGGTTGTGGTAGTCGATAGATTGGAAGCGATTGCGTCTAATGAGCTGAACCGTAGGGAATCTATAAATCTGAATTTTAAATTGGTGTCATTATCGAAAACTGTGAAACTAATGTATTTTTCCTTATTTTCCGTTAATAAAGTAATATGATTTTTCTGTGCCAAGTCACGTATAATAAAATGTGTGTCGTACCCCCCTAGGTTTGTAACAAAATTTTAATCATTTTGTTCCTTTGTATATGACGAGCAGTATATTTCCGGACGATTAAAAATAATTTCAAAAATACGTATCATTTTATCCCTGAATACCCGCAACCCAAAATGCTCTCTACATTGTAATGTGTTGTCTACTTCTAAAGTGTTTCTGATTGGTCACTTTTATGAAAAGGTAGGGACGCAAAACAGACAGGAAATTAAGACATTTTTAAAATTCGAGGAGTCTGGTTTTCAACAGAGTACAAGCAAGTTGACAATTTTACGCTTCTTGAAAGCACATGTTCTTAAATTTTACTTTCATTTAAATCTTGAATTATTATCACTATTGTTAGTGATCGGTGTTCTGATATAATAGAGTATTATCTGTAATAAGCTCATTAATTGATATTATCGTATATTTTTGTTGTTGTCACGAGATAAGTGATAATAAATTTAGTTTACACGTGGTGTAAATTTTCTGCCGAATTTTTTTATTTTTTTGCAGAGTTGTTGAGACGTTAATCTTCCCAGGAATCTACTTTTCTCGTAAACCATCCAATTCCAGGTGGAACGTCTTAGGACATATTTAAGGTGGATACACGAGATTGGAACTGCACTTTGCATACAGGTGAGTACATTTCATTTTCTTAACAAATTGAATATGATTAAAGAAAATTGTACCCTGTATGTAAAGGTCTGTTCTCTGTGAAGAGCCTGGGTTGGTTAGTGCGTTTGTATATAACCATATGGTTATTTTTGATATATTATAAATTTTGTCTGCTAATTACAGAATCTATTATATCCAGGAATTTTATTTTTGATTACTTGCTGGTATTCTAGACCGTCTCACATTAATTTTTTCAATTTAATTCTATTTCATTGTTCTTGATATTGTTAATTTTTCATTTAAAATCTCATGTATGAATTAGAAATTTTCACCTTTATGCTAACCAGTTTTTTTGTGTAGCACAGTTACGAATTTTGTTACTGCAATTTTGGTAATTTTTATTGTAGTATATAGTACTGGTCATAAGTTATTTTTTTTCTATTACAAGTTTTATATACTGTCCTTCAGACATAGTTGCTCTACGGTTTGATTGTTTACAAAATTCCAATTCCTGGATCATTTTTTTGTACAACTCTGGGACTGGGCTAATCATACAATCTTTTACATGTGCCTGTTTCCACCTTTGGAGCCTGAAACCTGAAACCTAGCACGTGGGATTTACTTACATCCATCCCTGCAACCCCAGCAAGTCTAGCTAGACGGGGATCTGTTCAGGAGTTCCGGATTAATCTAGGAGAGGCTAGTGGGTGAGATCAATCCATAATTAGGCCGAAGACTGGTGAACCCAGCCCAGTAAAACTGTTTGTAAAATTTTGATAAACACTTTCAGGCTGTAGAGTCTTTTTTCAATTTAACATAAATTGAGTGTAAATATAACTTGTAATATATACTTTTATCTTAACGTAATTGGTTTGTTCTTACTTTCACGCATTCACAATTTCATATATTTTTTTTCTCATTTAAATTACCTGGTGCCCACTTTTTTATAAATAAGCTTCACAGTAAAATCCAATCCCCGCCTTGAGCCCAGAGCTAACCGGAGCTATGTCCCTGAACCTTTAGGGAAGAAGCTAATAATTCCCGAGGTTCAGTGCAGGTTGTGAAACACCACTGGAATTATGAAAGAATTTTTATAATTTAAATTACATTTATTATGAGCAAAACCTCTAAAATTTCCCGTGAGGTGGCAATGATCTCTAACGATTTTATCTGTTTCCCTAAATTCCTCCTCACAAATGTGACAAATTTTACTGGCATACTGTAAACTAACTTCTACGTTCATGGGCTCCATATGTTTCAACTTTGAAGAGACAAATTTTGCAACATTTTCCAGTTCATTAGCAAACCAAGACATACAATCGGCGCCTCTATTACTCTTGTAATAAGAACAGTTGTCATAATTACACTTGAAATAATACCCGGCACTGTATGCTACATGTTTTTGATATCGAGCGGTTTTTGTTGTTGTGTCCCCATCATCATTAAAAGGCTGAAGCAATGACTCGAAATCTGCATAAATAATGTAACGTTTGCTTAACCTTCAACTGGATTTAAACTCAAACTCTCCGGCAAAACAATAACAATCTTTATTGTCTCTAGATATAACTCACAGAAATAACTGTAATCACAACTGTCAACTAAATTAAACCTTCACGTTGACGTTTCACTGTATTGCGAACGAGCTTTCAGATTTAACTCCCCCTCCAGTTGAATCCCCCGGTATTTATATATTTTTTAAGCTTCTCTAAGGTTCGAGAGTACTCTTCTCTAGTTCCGGATTACAACGGAATGATTCCGTCGTTGAGACGAAACTTCGAGATGAGAAACGTCAAACCAAAGATTTTACCAATATTAAAGTACAAACAATAAGAACTAAATTAACGAAATAGATAAGCTTATAAACAAGGTAGGTGAGCTTCCGTAACACTGCCCCCCTCTCAGAACTGATCGTCTCGATCAGGTTACTCCATTGTCCGGATGGGGCTCTTGATAAGGCGTCAGTCGATCTATGTGAACAATCTTCATCTCTGAAATTTCGGCGATTTACCCTTAGTCCTCTTAGGATTGTACAGCCAAACTTTTTCATTTTCATGAAATCCACTACTGTTGGCACGCAAGTTGTAACGGGTCTTCATTCTGTCACTTTTTATTGTCAGCTTTTCTCTTACCTCTTCATGTACCAGCTTTATTCGGTCTTTCAGGTGGCGGAGATACTCATTGACATTTTCCTGGTGTTCTGGCCTATTTACAATGAGGTCTATTGGTAGACGTAATTCATTGCCAAAAATTCACACTGGCTGGTGTTTTACCAGTGGTTTCGTGAATTGCCGCTCTATAGGCTAACAGAAATGGAGGCAGGCAGATGTCCTAGTTGGTCTGCTTTTCATTCACGGCAGTTCTCAGGAAATTTTCAATGGTTCGATTGAATCTCTCGACCATTCCATCTGATTGTGGATGAAGGGGTGTTGTTCGAGTTTTTGAGATACCTAGCAGCTGGCAAACATTCTGAATTACCTCAGATTCGAAGTTTCGTCCTTGGTCAGAATGGATTTCCCTCGGCACTCCATAACGGCATATCCAGTTTTCAAATAGGACCTCTGCTACGGTAACTGCTTCCTGATTAGGTATGGGATATATTTCTGGCCACTTGCTAAAGTAGTCCATAGCTACCAAGATATAACGATTTCCTGAGTCACTTCGGGGAAATGGGACAGCTATGTCAACAGCTATTCTTTCGAATGGAGCCCCGACATTGTACTGCTTCATCTGTCCGCGACTTCGAGTCATCGGTCCCTTACTAGAAGCACACATTTCACAACGCCGGTACCATTCTTCCACATCGGAACGGCTTCCAAGCCAGTAGAATCGCTCTCTGACTTTGTTCAAAGTCTTATTGACTCCAAAATGTCCACCACCGATGCCACTATGAAGCGTGTGGAGAATTTCTGGAACTCTTGTCCTGGGTAATACAGTCTGGTATTTCTTTTTTTTGCCGTCGGAACTATCCCATACTCTCTTTAGTAGGCCGCTTTCTACAACTAAGGAGTCCCATAGTGCCCAGTAAATTTTCAGAGATGGCTATTTATTGGAAATATCCTGCCAATTAGGCGTATCCATGTTATTTATTTTCCGTTGGAATATAGGGCCAAACTCAGGATCTTCAATCTGTTCTTTAGCAAGACTTTTGTTATCCCAATCTTCTGGGCCTTGGATGGTAATTCTTCGGCAATGGAACTCGTCCTGTTCCCTTGCTTCCTGTCGCGAGCAGTGTTTACAATCAGGAGGGCATGGCCTTCTGGATAAGGCGTCAGCGTTGCGATGGCTCTGTCCTCTTCGGTGTTCAATTTTGAAGTCGTACTCTTCCAAACGTTGAAGCCCCCTTGCCACTTGGCCTTCTGGGTTCTTGAATTGCAGGAGCCACTTCAAGGAAGCATGATCGGTTCTCAAAATGAACGGCTGACCATAGAGATACTTGTGAAAATGCTCCACTGTTTTAACAATGGCAAGTAACTCTCTCCTAGTCACACAGTAGTTCATTTCTTGCTTGCAGGGGACTGTGCTAAAGTAGGAAATCACCTTCTCTTGACCTCCCTCTACTTGCCATAGTACACCTCCAATTCCAGTATTGCTAGCATCGGTGTCTATGATGAATGTCTTTCCAGGCATTGGATATGACAGGATCGTGGGAGAACACAGGATGTCTTTTAGTTTCTGAAAAGCTTCTTGACACTGTTCAGTCCACATAAATGGTTGGATATTTTCGGTAAGTCGATGCAGGGGGTTGGCAATTTCGGCAAAATTTTTCACAAACTTCCTATAGTAGGTGCAAAGTCCCAGAAAACTCCTTAATTCATGTTTATCTCTCGGCACTGGCCATTTCCGAATGGTTTCCGTTTTCTCTGGATTAGTCTTGACTCCATCTGGAGAAATAATGTGTCCTAAATACCTAACTTCTTTTTGGAAGAGCATGCATTTCTTGGGACTTAGCTTCAGTTGGGCTTCTCTCAATTTTTGAAAGACTTCCTGGACATTCTTTAGATGATCTTCAAAGCTTTTACCGAATATTATGACATCGTCAACATAGACCAAAACAAGTTTTCTACGTCATTCCAGGCAGGATTGTTTCCATCAGTCTTTCAAACGTGGCTGTTGCGTTACAAAGTCCGAACGGCATAACGTTGAACTGCCACAAACCTGTCCCGATTGAAAAGGCTGTCTTTTCCTTGTCGTCAGCATGAAGTTGGACTTGCCAGTAGCCACTTTTTAAGTCTAAAGTAGAAAACCATTGAGACCCAGATAGCGTGTCCAGCGTGTCGTCTATCCTAGGCAACGGATAACTGTCTTTCTTGGTAACATCATTTAATCTTCTGTAATCAACACAAAATCTAGTAGAGCCGTCTTTCTTCTTTACCAAAACTATTGGAGAGGTCCATGGACTTTGGGATGGTTCGATGACTCCCTGTTGCTGCATCTCCCTCAGCAATTTCGATACTTCTTCTTGTTTGGCCAATGGGATTCTTCTTGGAGCTTGTTTAATTGGAGCAGTTCCGTTGGTATTTATGCGGTGTTGTACTAGATCGGTTCTTCCCACATCATTCTCCGTTAGTAAAAACACATCTTGATACTGTCTTAACAAGTCTTCTACTTTATGAACATTTTCCGGTTGCAATGATGACTTGGTTCGGTTAACAAGACTTTGCAGAATTTCCGGCAGTGTTTCATGATCGCAACGTACTATTGGTAGTTCCACATTCTTGAGAACCATGTCGACTGTCTGACAAACTCCTAAGTATTCTCCTTTCTTGACTTCTTGTGGGTAGTCTTTTAGATTCAACATTCTCACTAACACTGAGTTATTCTTCCTATGTGTAAGTGTCTTTCCCATTAAAATTCCTCTTTTAGAAAGGTTGCTGTCCTTCTCTGGTTCTACAATTACTGTTTCTTCAACAGCTACGGGACTGTTACAAATTGCCTTGATGGTTACTTCTGAGGCAGCTGGTAACACAATGTCTTCTAATGCTTCAACGGTTCTAATCGGTAGCGTTCTAACTTCAGGAAAATGCATTAAAATTTCTTCCCCTTTTGTCTTGAGTAGTCGCTGAGGAAGATCTAGAACAAAATTTTGCAGTCATGACATTCAGACCAAGAATTACGTCATCCGTGATGTCGGCTACCAGCATGTCTTGTTGGAAAGTATTTGTTCCCAAACAAATATTTGCCACATGGATGCCTTTGACTGGTAGGACTTCCCCACTTGCTGTTTCCAGGATGAAGTTTTTATCTGGCTTCTGAATTCTACAGTGGGCTACGATGTCCGGCCTTACTATGGTGTGACTTCAGCCAGTATCAAGGACCATTTCACATTCCCGGCCGCATATTCGCACTGGTACTACCAAGCTGTTACTGTTGTTCTGCAGCCGGGTCACCTTGATCTTCATGGTTTGTGGGGCTTGGTAGCACCTCACCAGCTCTCGCCCCTCAAAGCTGGCTTGTTGGCGTTTCCCTGGTCTTGATCAGATGTGTTATTAGGGCATCGATTGCTGAGATGCCCTTCGCCACCGCAATTCCAGCATCAGATGGGTCTACGTCTGCTAAATGTGGCAGAGTCGGTATGATTCTGTTCGTTTTGCAAGTTGCTCAATAAATCTTGAAAATTTTTCAGCAAAACCTCGACATTTATGTTACTACTTTGTTCACCTGATCGATACTTAATTTGTCTTGCTCTGCCTTGACCTCGCCTGGAGGCTTGTTGAGCAGCTTCAATTTCTAGCGCCTGCGCTAAAGCTTCTGAAATGGTTTTGTTTCTAGCTAATCTCAACGCCTGATTGATTTCAGGGTCTCGCAGTCCATCTATGAAGCTACTTACTGCTAATTGCTCTTGGAAATCTGCAGGGGCAGTGGGGTAAGCTAGCTTCACCATCCGGGCTATATCTGCCTCATGTCATTGAATATTTTCTTCGAAGCGTTGGCTCCTACCTTTCAGTTGAGCCTGGTAAACATGTTGCATGTGGGCTTCACCATACCTCATTCCGAGAGCAGTTTTCAACGTTTGATAATCTTGCTTGGTTCTCCTCAGGCATCGTTCTTAAGATTTCCATAGCCTCACCTCTTAAAGCCACTGTTAAGGATATGGCCTTTTCGCTCTCACTCCAGTTATTTGCGATGGCAGCCGCCTCAAACTGCTTCAGGTATGTGCTCCATGGTACCTTTCCATCAAATGTTGGTGGCTTGACTCTCGAGGATGCAGAACTACCTTCAGCTTTAATAGTTCCTGTTGTGGACAGCTGAGTGAGTTTTCTGTTGACTTCTTTCTGGATCTCTTCGACTTCACACTTCAACATACTCACACTTTCTTTCATAACTTGGACTTCGTCTTGCATCTCATTCTTCAATTGATTAATTTCCTGTTCGACAGTTTCCTCAAAATCTTTTAATTTTTCTTTCATTAGCTCCTCTAACTTTTTATTGTTTTCCTCTAAACTGTTCTTTAGTTCTTCTTGGTTATATTTCATCTCACTTTTTAATGCGTTCATCTCACTTTTTAATGCGTCTTGACTCGTTTTTAAGTCGTCCTTCATCTCGGTCAATTCTTCGTCGTTTTTCTTCATCATTTTTTTATTGCTCTTCATCATTTCCATTAATTGTATCAATGCCTCATCCATTTTTATCGATGTCGATCTGGTAACTGGCATTCACTTACTATTTGATAATTTCTTTTTGTCGTGGAACGTCGCACTTCTGACACCAATGTAACGTTTGCTTAACCTCCAACTGGATTTAAACTCAAACTCTCCGGCAGAACAATAACAATCTTTATTGTCTCTAGATATAACTCACAGAAATAACTGTAATCACAACTGTCAACTAAATTAAACCTTCACGTTGACGTTTCACTGTATCGCGCACGAGCTTTCAGATTGAACTCCCCCTCCAGTTGAATCCACCGGTATTTATATATTTTTTAAGTTTCTGGAAGATTCGAGAGTACTCTTCTCTATTTCCGGATTACAATGGAATGATTCCGTTACTGAGACGAAACTTCGAGATGAGAAACGTCAACCCAAAGATTTTACCAATATTAAAGTACAAACAATAAGAACTAAATTAACGAAAAAGATAAGCTTATAAACAAGGTAGGTGAGCTACCGTAACAATAATAAATGGTACCCTTTCTTTGTTTACGAAATTTTTAAATTTAATATACTGTTCTCTGGAAAATTCAATTTTGCAGACGTTGAGTTTTTCACAATACACCACATGATCGAAAATTTTTTTTATGACCGTATTTTGATAATTGACAACTTAAAAGTCTGGATAAATCTTTAATATAGCAGTAATGATATTTAATTTCTTCTTCCTCCCCCTCTCCGTAAGTCTGAGGAATATTATTAAACTCGTTAATTTTGGAGAAATATTTATTTTGAATCATTAATAAATTAACATGTTGATCTAGTTTATGTTTAGTTAGGCAGATAGGGACTACAAAAAAATTAGATTTTTCATTCATTTCCAGTCCAAATACATTGACTGAAATATTATGATTTTTTTCAAATTCGGATACTTGCGATAGTTTCATGGGAAATTCAAGTCCCTCTACATTTAGAACGTCAGTGTAATGAGGATATGACTCAATTCTATTTGCATTAATTTTTGTAGGATTAAGAGCACTAGCAATGGCCCAAGCGAAATAGGCTTCATCTTTATTTTTAACGGTAATACAAGCTTTCTTTAATGCAATTTTATCCGGTAGTTTAATGCAGGATGAGGCTCCGTTTCCCACTTCATATTTGTTTATATTAACCTCTAAATTAAGAATTTCAATTAATGCCCACCCACTACCTGATTCCGAAAACTCTGACAAAACATTAGAGATATAATCTTTTATATTAACATCAAACCACTGTTTTAAATCGGTAACCTCATCAATAACCCTATTTTTAGTATTAAAATATTTTTTTTCTCGGCTTAAGCACTTCTTTTCTAAAAAATTACACACTGTTTAGCTTTGTTAAAAATCTAAAATTATTTTTTTCCCTATACTCTAAGTTCACATATAAATGCACTTACATTATTTTCCAATATTATTATTGTAAGGCACCAAACTATAAAAATATATTGTAGACATTCAATCAGATGATACACTTCCAAGCACTAACTCAAATATGATGCCGAAGCGAGGCCCTGTATTTCTTTTTATACTGCTGCTGTGATGATGTTATATCTGAGATTGTACAGCTGGGGATCACGTGACTGTCTAGACGCCAGGTGTTCGATGAGTCATATCGACATGTCTCCACTTGCTGACTCAGCTTATGTTCATGGCTTGGGTTTTAAAAATTCCGCCGACAAAGAAGCCTCAATCAATAAATCACGTGATGTTTACATTAACTTGACAGATTTATTGGTTTTCTTTCCAGTAATTTCATGCAGCTAGAGATTGATTCATACGCAGGTGTCCAGCATTTTTAGACAAGTTGAGACTTGTTTTGAGTCTGATATCACGTTCTCAAACGTTCTCAAACTCATCATGGAAAATACATTTTCCATGATGAGTCATACGCAGGTGTTCATCCTGGAATATCAAATTACATTTCTAAGAATTCCACCGATAAAGAAGCAGTCATCAATAAATCTTGCGATGTTTACATTAAAGTCAGGCACTCAAACGTTGCGCAATAATTATACCTTTTCCTGGCTGAGGATGAGTCATACGCTGGTGTTCAGCATTTTTAGACAAGTTGAGACTTGTTTGAGCCTGATATCACGTTCTCAAGCGTTGCGCAATACATTTTTCCAGGATGAGTCATACGCATGTGTTCATCTTGGGATATCAAATAACATTTCTAAGAATTTCATCATCAAAGAAGCCGCAATCAATAAATCACGCGTTGTTTACATTAACTTGACAGATTTATTAGTTTATTTCCCGGAATTCCCTCCGACAAAGAACTTTGTTTACATTAAAGTCACGTTCTCTCTGATAAGGTAATAAATCATCCACACACCCAGTAATCTGTGGTCGCCGCAGATGGACAGAGCTCGCTGCACTGATAGTGGGGGACCTACAGCCATTCGGAGCTCGGTGACCAGACAAGTGATCTAGAATCGGTGTTGCTTACCTACTCCCCGCGCACTATAGCGTTAATGTAAGGAATTTTTTGAACAGACATTTTCCAAATAGATGGATTGGTCGAGGGGGTCCAGTGAATTGGGCTGCGCGTTCTCCAGACCTTACATGTCTGGATTTTTTTCTATGGGAATACGTCAAAGATAGAGTATACAGCATGACTCCGACAACAGCGGACGATATGAAAGAAAGAAGTGGACATTGCTTCCGAAACATTACACCAGATATCCTAAGAAATGTGCAAATTTCATTTCGAACAAGACTTGAACTGTGCATTCAGCAACAGGGTGAACTGTTTGAACATAAAATAAAATAAATTTAACAAGACTGTTATCGTCTAAGCTTAGGTTAATCTTAAGGGTTGAGCAAAATCTCATTTATATTAAAAAGTCAAAAATTTATTTTTATTACATTATACTGATAACTTTTAAAAAAATATCATGTTACGTTAGTTATTTATTTCAATAAAAAAAATAGAAGTGTTTGATTTAAATCATGATTTTAAATATGATTTAAATTCACTTGATAATGAAAATTTTGTTTTCCAAGCCATCTAGGCTCATAATTTATGTTTATTTGTAACCAAACAGTAAAATATTTTAAATTTCATAGGTTTTTATAGATTTGGAAGTATGATACAGGAAGACCCGGTATATCTATAACTAATTTTAAATTGTAGCCCTTACTATTTCTGAAAACTTTCTATTAGATATTTTTTTCTAAAGTTGGAGTATAGTGGAGAAATAAAGGAATCCCAGACGAACGGGTCACCCTGTATATAAACCCTCTATGCCATTAATGGTTTCATAACCTGCCCAATTTTGAAATCAATGTTTAATAAATTTTTCTCCTATATTTTTTTAAATTGGAGAAAATCGCGAATATCGCAAAAAATTTTAATATAAACCCCTACAATGCCTATATAAGACAAAAGATAATTTAATTTCACACTACCTGGTGTAAAAAATGCAGGGTGTGCCATTTGAATTAAAACAGTTTTTATCGTTTAAAACTTTCAGAATGTAACTTGAAAAAATAAACACTTGGTATAATATTTTTGAATTTATTTTAAATGTAGAAGTTAGCACAGTTTGTGTTTTTTGTACGTTGTCAAAGGCAAATAAGGATCTACTATACGAAAAAAATTATGAAGATTTTTACAAACCCTTGAAACTATCAAATCTTTTATACTTAGAATGTCAAATATCTTGCGAAAGGGCTGAGTTTATAAGGATGCTACATGTTTTTAATTCAGAATTGCATGCTGTTCCTGAAAATGTAAAAAAATACAGTGTGTTCCATTTAAAAAAACAAAGACGACTTACATAATTCGATGAAACTTTTATATTTAACATTTTCAGATATAATTTTAGAAAAGAAAGCTATGAAACAATGAATCTCAGGTGGGACACCTTGTATAAGAGTTGTTTACAAGACGTTTGTTTACTTAAGAATTATAGGCTCGGATCGTAAGTAGGTACTTAATTTCTGCATAATTTTTTAAATATGAGATACATTTAAAACATGTTTTATTCGCCTTACATATTTATTCAATTGCTAATTCAAAAATTCATATAAAAAGAATATAGGTACTTATATCTAATAATTCCTTTATAATAACAGTGTAGATCCCGACGAAGAAGTCATAAATAATCTCGGTACTTGACAGGTGTCAGCCCAGGCTAGAAGTTTCGCTACGTCGTCCCATGTAGATATTTGCGGTCACAAGCTACATTAGTTTTATCTAGCCGCATCTCACTCTGAACTTTCGCTCGCAGTCAACGAATAAATTCCTTTCTCCGTACATTATACCCTTAAGGAACCAACATGTTTTCCAGAAAGCTTCCTGATAAATATTACAGCTTCCCAGCCTGGGAAAATTCAGAATTATTAAAAATTAATATTTGTTAATTTTTTCAACGTTATAAATTTGGTGATTTAAGGTATCATCAGAGCTGTCCAGTATTTGAAATAAAAGTAATTGAAAAAGTATTTCAAATACTTTCGGTATTTGAAGCACTTTATTTCAAATCCTTTCGATTGTCGGTATTTGGTGCTTGGTATTTGACAACTTTTGGTCGAGTATTTGGATTTGGTATTTGATTTTCAGAAATATTGGTATTTCAATTACTTTTCTTGGTATTTGAAATACTCTCCGGTATTTCAAATCCTTTCCGGTATTTCAAATACTGTACCGCTATTTCAAGTACTCCTACTTCTTTTCTTACTTATCCATATATATTAAAACGCATCCATTCTGTCTTGCTCTAAATTCCGCCGCCGAATCGACAAAGTTTCAAAGCTATCTCCTCCGAGAGGGGATCGCGGAATGATCCCCGCGGGCGACTGGAGGTCGCTCCCGGCCTCTCTCCAATGCGTAGGGGTATTTTCGTGCCGTTTCCTACGCGTTTTCCCAATTTAAACATCTTTTCAAAAAACCTCTGCAAAATTTTCGTCGATCGCCGTTCGGCGATAGAGATACGGCTAGCGCCAGCGTTTTTGTCCTCGCGCCTAATGGTCCCGTCACGCCTGTCGAAATCCCGACTTTTCGAGGGACTCCCTAGACCCTTTTTCTAATTATACGACTTCGAGAACCGTTTCACGCGAAAGTTCCGTCTTTTCTCTAAACCTTTGAGATTTTTTTTTCGAGACCGTACGTCGACTCCTACGTCTATTTCGTCTTCGAAAATCTCGAGTCGCGTCCGTCTCAACTTCTTTCTCATTTTATCTACCGATGTGAGATTGCACTAACGAGACAAGCACCTCCTACGAAAACTGTCAAATTAATTAAACTTCAGATAGGTTACTTTCCTACGAGAAACATTGCTAACGGAATCAATAGTACTGACTGCCAAACACTGATTACCAAAATACTGAAACGAAATGCTTTTCCAATTAGAAAATCGGTAAAAATTATTTTTTCAGGTTGACACGTACAGTTTGCATACTTAAACGTCTTAAGGTAAATTTGACACCCGACGGGTGACCCCAGGTCGCAGGGCTGGACCCCCGGTAGGGCTAGAAACGGGAACGAAAATCGCGATAGCGATTTTCTCCCATTTTTAGTTATTTATTAAGAGTTCATAAGTAGATAAGAAAGGTAAAAGGCGTGTATGTACCTAATCCTACTACTTAGAATCTGTAGTATCGTGGAATAGATACATGAAAACGACTCCATTCCATATTATCCTACTATTGTACTAATTGTACCATGTATGTAACCTCATTGGCATTATTGGCAACACTGGCAACAATAACTGTATAATTAATTATTGTGAATACCTCATTTACTGTTGTTGAATGTAAATATTTTGTTACCCTTTTCAGACTAAATTAAAAGTTATGTTTGTTTTATGTTTTGTTATTATTATTACTTATTTCCTCAGGCGTAAAATTTCAGCAGGTATAAATAAATATAATTCACATTATTCCAAGTACCATTTCAAATATCTATAAAAGATTTGAAATACCTTAAAATATTTGTTGGGTATTTGAAGTACAATTTGCGGTATTTCAAATACCTATAAAGGATTTTAAATACCCTAAAATAATGTTTAGGTATTTGAAATAAAAATTGTGGTATTTCAAATACTGGAAAATATTTGAAATACTTTATTTGCTCGAAATTTCAATTACTTTTCTTGAGTATTTGGTATATCAAATCCTTTCTGTACAGCAGAGTATTTGGTAATTGAAACTGCAAATACTTTAGATGGTATTTGGTATTTGATATTTGAAATACTTTTGATGGGTATTTGGAGCAGCTCTGGGTATCATCATGTAAATTCTTGAGATAATTTGAGATCTGCTTGTCAACTTGTAAGACATAAAAATAATTTTATAAAAACCATAATAATTATAATATAATAATTAATTTTATTAAACTTAAAATTCAGTGTTTTAATCGCAGTTATTATTACTTACAAATACATCATGGAGGATGATTTGGCCATTAAAATTAGTAAAAACTACCTATAAAAATATGCCCATAACGCCTTTTATTCTCATAGGGCATAAGAAGGCTTTTAAAAGTTTCCTCTGTTGAACATTAGATAGTCGTGGTTGATGTTTTAGAAATAAATTAATCATGTTAATAGAGAGTTATTGAACATTCCATAAATAATGTTAAGCAGTATTTAGGTTTCCCTTATTTTGACATGTAGTTAAGCATGCGCATGTTTGTTTTTTATAAGCTAACCCTTAATAAGGTTACCACTTGATTTTAATTCTGCAGGTGTAAGATACGGTGTTATATCTCCCTTATTTGATGTTTGGGTGTAACCGTCTAAAATCGTCAAAACGATATAACATTTGGAATATATTTTGTTTATTTACATATTATTAGTGACAAGCAGTGGCGGCGCGTGAACATTAATTGTATGTGTTCTGCTTAGGGTTGTCACATTGGTCGAATTCAATTCCGGGATATTAAGTCTGGCCGGAGCCGCTAAATTTTTAAAATTTTCAAGGTCACGCGTTTTCATGGCACTTCTGAACTTCAACCGCGAATTTCAATCGGGACCATTCCCGGTACAACAATGACAGAAAATCCCGGTCATGCCCATGTGGCAATCCTATAGGGTTCTAATCTAACTGACTTTCTTATGTTTATTTTACCTAATAGGGCCAAGTTAACCTCATTTGATTAATGATTTGATTGTTATTTCATGTCTCTTGATGATCTGACTTAAATGACTTAAATCTGTCACGCCGTATATTGTCCATGCTTTATCCCCACCGAAAAGTAAGGACGGAAAACAAAAGAGTGCATTTTTTATATCACACCCGCACATCCACTCTGTTTTTGTGTATACATTATTGTTAAATTGTCTTTTGTAACACAAAATTTAATTGTGGCGCTGGCCTACCTAATTCTTTTATTTTCAGTTTGTCCTCATAAGGCAGAGAACCTAATAAAGTTTTTTGTTAAAACGAAACGCTCTTCATTTTAGTAACTAGGTATAATATCCGTGGACGCCTAAACGAAAATATTTACCCGTGCCGCTCACAGAAATAAACGACCACGGACCACGTCCTATTACGATTACGAAATATTACTGAATTCACTGTAGTGGCTGTTGTTGTTGCAGCCACATAAGCCCGTATAATCGTGTACTGGGTCACGTGCCTGATTGGCCAATAAACACAAAGGACGGATCTAATTGTTCGCTGTGCACACATTTTGTATATCAGGTTGCGGTTGCATAAGGGGCTAGCTCGCGTCGTAATAAATAATAATATAAGCTCCTAGATTTATTTTAGCGCGAGAGCATTTGTATTCTTTAAATTTTAAATATTTTGTATTTTGTTGATATTTAGCGGGCTCTCTCACGGGTCGACGTGACATCGGTACGGTAACGGCGCGGCAATTGTCAAAATGATGCTCTGCCGCAATTTGTTCTCACACGGGTCTGTAAATTTATATCATAGATACCCAACGGCTCCAAAAAGATGTCGTCTATTTAAAAATTATAAGACGAAGAAAGAAAAAATATTGGATTCATTCTTATCTTGAAAGAAACATAAACTGCAGACTATATTAACTGCAGACTATATTAACTGCAGGCTATATTAACTGCAGTAATTATAAAGGCACTCATACTTTTCGACCTCCAATACAAAATTTAGTTCAGTCGACATGATTATTTTGGACACTTTAATCACTTCACTGTCAATCACGCCGCGCTGTACTGGACGTTTGCCGATAGAAAATATGCCGATACGCGCTATCCCGCAAGCATACCGCGCCGCACCGCGCCGTGTGCGGTCGGCAATTTGAATACATGGAAGCGACATTGGCTCTGCATACCGAAAACATACCGAACCGATATCGAGCCGACCCGTGAGAGAAGGGCCTTAATATGCTTAAAAGCTTAAATACATGAAATTTTATGTGTTCTGCAGCTCCGCAGCTCTTATGGTAAAACCGCCACTGGTGACAAGGATTAACAACAACACAAAAGTATTAACAATAATATAAGTATGTAAAGGAAAATAAAATGTATGTACGCCAAAAACTCAAACTGAGGCATAAGTACAAAAAATTTACACATTTATAAGTAGTCTAAAACAAAAATATTGGGTAGAATCTTATTTCGTTTCCTTTTTCTAAATTCTAAAAACTTCACTTGAATTTGGATGTGGCTGAAGACAGAATCAGAATCAGAAACGAGAAATGAAATTTTACAGTCGACCAGATAAGTAGTGAATAAAAATGTATAAAAATTTAAAAAAATGGGATATTAATTTCAATACTCATATACCCAACATTTTTTACACATTTTTATCATAAAAGGCTACAAAGAAGGTCATTACATAATATATATTTAGGCGTGTATATAAATACGATTAAAGAGAGTAAATAAACCCAAATCTGCCAAAAATTGCCAAGAGTTTTGTATTATTCTACTAGAAAATAGTAGAAGACATGAGAGATATATATTTCAGAAACGAAAATATTCTGGGGATAAGTGGGGCAAACGGTCCTTAGAAAATGTAAAAAAATCACCAAAAATAGCCAAGAGGTACACATTCATATTCTGCCAGATAATACTATAAGATTTGAGAAATATAATATATTAGAGAAACGAAAATATTGTGGGAGTAAGTGAGGCAAATAGAAATTCGAAAATTTAAAAAATTCGCCAAAAATTGTCAAGAGTTTGGTACACCTTCATATTCATACAATAATAAAAACATACAATACTAATAAAAAAGAATATTACGCATATTCTCTTCACATTCAACACAGTTAGTTGTTACACTAGATAAGTAACATAGATAACAAATTAAATTAACATAGATAGTGAATAAAGTGTAGAAACAGGGCACAAAATATAATAATAAGATTCTAAGGTTATAAAATTGTATGTCGGATATTAAGTAGCAGAAATTTTCTTTTTAATAGATGGTATGTTGTTGTTGTTGATAGGCGGCGCGGTTACCCGCAGCACTCAGGTCTTTCGACCCATTGTGCCTGCCGCTAGTTGGGAGCTATTGGAAGAGACCCGTGCTGTGCGCATAGGCCAACACCCGTTGTAGGGGAAGCTCCCTAATGTCGTGAGGCAGAAGAAATGCTGCGCCCAGGTGTTTGTGTCTCTTGACCATGAGGCAGGCACAGCGACAGAGAGACATGTGAATGGAGTCCTCGTCATCGTGTCCGCAAAACCTGCACCTTCTAGTGTCACTAAGACCGATAGTGTTAGGTTAGGTTAGGTTCAAAAGTGAGTGGGCCGAAAACCAGACCCTCCACCGCGACCATGTGGTCTATTGTGGCTCACACCTACTTATATTTCACCCAACAGGTCCAGCTTCTTAATGTAGCTGATCACCTTATTGGGTGAGAGTTTGTTCAGATCCTCTGGCAGAAGTTGTCCTTTGCCAAATAATGAGTATCTGATCCTTTCCCCAGCAGGGCAGGTGCACAATATGTGTTCTGCCGTTTCATCATCTTCTAAGCATAGGCGGCACTCAGCATCTTCTGCTAGGCCGAATTTGCACAGATGATATTTTAAACGGCAGTGGCCCGTATATAGACCAATTAGAGTTCGTAGGTGAAACCTGCTTAACTCTAGAAGTTTTTTAGTTCTTGTTTTTGAAGGGTTTATTATAAACGCCTTCGAATGAACTAATCGTGGTAGTTCCTGCCAGTACTGGAGGATTTGCTCCTCAGCCCAGGTCAAGAGCGTTGCTTTGGCAGTACTCGAGGATCCGATAGTGTTAAGGCGCTTGTTAAGATGTCCGTGACCTGTCAACAGTCCTGTGACAATCCTTATGCTGTTACGACTTAGCGCAAGTATTGATCGAGTTGCGTTCGACCAAGGCCCTTCAATTAAGAGCCTGGCTTGTCGCAGCCCAGTCACGTTTGACCATTCTTCCTTTGATCTTACCTTGATCCAGTTTCCAATGGACCTTGCTACATAACTAGGCGGAAGCCCCAGCACTGGTTCGGGCCCTGTAAACTGTATACTTGAGCCTCTCTTAGCCAGTGCATCGGCCTCCTCATTTCCTGTTATAATGTGATGATCCGGTACCCAGGTCAATTGTACCTGGTTGTTCTGTCCCAATTGGGTCAGACCATTAACACACTCTAGGACCGCCCTGGAGGTGATCCTGTAAGAGATCAAGGCACGTAAAGCTGCCTGACTGTCGGTGCATATCTGGATATGCTGATTAGAATATCTCCTTTTGACATTTTCCTGAACACATGCAGAGATAGCAAACACTTCCGCCTGAAAGACCGTGGCATACTTTCCCAAGAAGAAGGATAGTCTCGCCCTCGGGCGCACGCCCCGGACTCCCGCCCCTCTGCCCTGGTCTGTCTTGGACCCATCCGTAAACCAGACGAGCCCATTCGAGACCTGAGCATCAGGATTTTCGAGCCAAGCCTCCCTGTCCGGTATCTCTACTATGTAAGGTTTGAGAAACACATAAGTGGGAGATATCCTGTCACTGGGTGCGTCCAGTAGACTGTCTCCTCCCACAAGTTCCCCAAGAATACTTGTGTGCCCACTATCGTGGCTTTTACCTAGCCACCGCCCCCACTGCTTGACCCTATAAGAGGCCCTCCTTGCCTCCCCCTCAACCACTATATGCAGTTTAGGGAGAGACAGGAGAGCCTCCAGAGCCTCTGTGGGAGCCGTGCGTATCGCTCCTGTCGTGCTTACACACGCCAGGCGTTGTAGTTGATTTAGCCGTTGCTTGATGGTAACCCGCCGGACGGCTGGCCACCATACAATCGACGCGTATAGAAAGGAGGGTCTAATAACCGAGTTATAGATCCATAAGGTGGCTCTCGGATTAAGCCCCCACATTTTTCCAAAGAGCCTCTTACATGTCCAGAAGGACGCGGTGGCTCTCTGTATTTGTCTGTCTATGTGGGGTACCCATGACAACTTTTCGTCTAGGATAACTCCCAGAAATTTGACCATCTTTGAACGCTGGATGGTCTTATTGAAAATGGTTGGTGCTTTAAAACCATCCAACTTCCTTTTCTTAGTGAAGAGGACTAGATCGACCTTAGAGGGGTTAACTCTCAGCCCTTGTCCTATACACCATTCTTCTATGATTCTTAGGGCCCTTTGAGTGAGCTCACTAACTGTATTTGCAGATTTCCCTGCGATTAAGACCGTAAGGTCGTCTGCGTATGCTTGAGTCATAATCCCTTCCTCATTAAGCCTGCGAAGAAGACCGTCGAGCACAAGGCTCCATAGCAAGGGGGAAAGAACCCCCCCTGCGGGCACCCTCGGCCCACAGTCGCTCTAACTGTGACTTCATTGAGAGAGGTAGAAATCGAGCGGTTTGAAAGCATGGAATAAATCCACCTAGCTATGGTAGGTGGGAATCCGTGGTCCTCAGCCGCTGTTAGAATTGAATTGTAGGAGGTATTATCAAATGCCCCAGCTATGTCCATGAAGGTCCCGATAGCGAGCTCCTTCTGGCTAATCGTTTTCTCTATTTTGTAGACCACGGAGTGCAATGCTGTTTCCGTAGATCTACTCGTTTGGTAGGCGTGCTGTGAGCTATGTAATGGTATAGTCACTAGTGGGCCCTCTTTCAGAAATCTCTCTATGAGCCTTTCTTGTAGTTTCAGTAGAAACGATGTTAGGCAGATCGGTCTAAAGGCCTTCGCTTCGTCATAAGAAGCTCTACCTGCTTTAGGAATGAAAACCACTCTCGCTGCTCTCCAGGGTTTTGGAATATATCCTAGAGCTAATGTTGCTATGTATAGATCACGCAGATGCTGGATAATGTATTCTGACCCTTGTTGAAAAAGAGCCGGAAATATTCCATCCATACCCGCACTCTTATATGGGGCAAAAGTGTTTATGGCCCATCTAATTCGCTCCACCGTGGCAACATTCGAGGCCATCCTCCAATCCATAGCTGCAACCTCTATGTGGGGAGTCCTCTGGTGTTGGATAGAGCTGGAACTTTTGGCAGAACCAGGAAAGTGGAAATCCCTGATATCCCCTTATCCCAGTTACCCCCGTTATCCTCGTTATCCCATAATCCCCGTTATCCCCCTGACCCCCTTATCCCCGTTATCCCTTTTATCCCCATTATCCCCGTTATCCCCGTCAAGTGGCCCAAGGACTCGTCCCACCCAGGCAGCCCAAGGTGACTCAAGGTCACCCAGGAACGCCCAAGTAGCTCAAGCAGGTGCGGCGCGCACCTGCATAGACCCGAGATCGCCCACTCAAGGTCGTTCAGGGCCACCCGCTAAAGTATATTATGCAATCCTAACTGAGCATCTTTTATTTTTTCTTTAATTATTATATCAAATAAAACCAGTGTGTATAATTTAATATCATATATTTCTTAAAATCATTTTATATTTAAAATAACATAGTAGGGGTATGCTAAATATTATTTAGTCATCTATAGTCTCATCACCACCGCCATTGTCGCCATCAACGTCACTTTGCTTAGCTGATATTTCTCAATAACTTCCTTTGGTAAATATTTTACGATTTGATGTAGAAAATGTCCTAAATTTATGCTCACCATCTCTTCACAAAACGCCTCTAAGCTTGAAATACCTCGACAATATTTTCTGCAGACATTTACACCTGCCCCGTATCTATCAGATGCCTCCATAAGACGTCGACTTCCATCATCATCTAGGCAATAATTTAGATCATAGTTTGAAGCATGCATGGAATCCATACTTAAATCATATAATTCAGAAGATCCCGTCTTTCAATAGCTGAATCGATATTTTCTGCTTTTGGCCACCATTGAGCCGAATAATGCATCCACCTATTTGTTGCTTATCTGGAAATTGAATATTCATATAGTCCATGGATATAAAACATTTTAATTAGCTACTTACATGTGCGTGTGCGTATGTGAGGCAGGTATATCTTAATTTTGAAGACTATATCATGAAATAGATATATTATTATGGTGGCAAAATGAGCAAATGTGTGTAATCCAAATAATGTATTAAGTCGTAGGATTTTAAGATTGTTTCAATATATTCTATTTATTAACTACTTAATGCTACCAACATACCTATGTATGGCCAACAATCACTCAATATGGCGAAATTTTATTAAGGATCTAGATTTTGATCCGGCAAAGATTGGCTGACTCTGACTTAGATAGGTTAGAGTATATCCTCCCTTTGACGAATTTATTCCATCGATAATATCTGAAGGTATGAGTTCTACCACCCGTTTCGGTAAAATTCGGTTTTTAAATTCTCAGTAGGACGATAATCTAATTGGCAAAATCGGGTGAAAATAACTTCCCAAGTACTGAAAAATTGACTATCTATTTAATGTTGTGGAACTGAGGCTATAACGTTGTAACGATATCATCCTTTAGACGACTTTTCACATCTCTCATAAAATCCGTATAATGACCTGCAATGTGTGAGGTTAAGGTTATTAGGTACTTTTCATAAAACTAGACACTTTTGCATCTTAAATGCAGGGACTCGATATCAGGTAGCTTTAACTCTCTTTTAGCAAGAATTAATTGCAAGTCTCATTCTTTATTAGTGAAAATTATTTGTTTCTTCAACAATGGTGGACATCTGAGAAACCTGTGACGTACGTCACTAGAACAAAACCATCATATTTATAATTTTTAAAAATGTTGCTCATCATTAGTGCGCCAATTATAATAATTTGGTCCATAATAATTAGTTCTAAGTTAAAAAAAAGTACAAAAAACGTTGCAGCATAGGGTATCGTATTCCAAATATATCGTGTTACATACATATTTTAATTAAAAAATGCAAATATAAGTGGCGCGTTGTATTATTTGGACCTATCTTGATTATGTTTAACAGTAAACTAGCCTTCGTTTTAATTTTCATCCCTCAGATATGCCCGAAATGGTTTATCTTCCAATACTATCTTAGTAGGTATACACTGTCCATTCACATATGTGAGATCCGATTTGAGGATCTCTCAATAAAATAAAATAAATCCATTTAGTAAAGATTCAATTTAATTCACATTAAAGGAAAATAAAAGAAAACTTAATTACTATTTACAATAACTAAATACTTATTTAGCTTGTTTGATTATCCTATCACATAACTGAGCTGGCCGTCGTTTATTGAATTGCTTAGGTATGGACCTGTAAATAAGAAAGAAACAACGTCTGAGCAAAAGAATTTGCCTACATAAATGAATTTGTCTCATTATGACATCCTTGTCATTATGACATCCTGTATTATTTCACATTTATTTATTACTTGTTAATTTTTAATTTTACTGATTACAACTAATAGTGGTGAAGAATACTGAACGACAGTATTTGGGCATGAACGGCAATGCCTAATATTCCGAACGACAGGAATATGGTATGACACTGAACAACAGCGTCTTGGTGACACGAACGACTGTGTCTATAATATCTGAACGACAGAAATACCACATTATAATCAGTAATTAGGTGCTTATTAAAAATCTCTCTAAATTACTAAATAATTATGCAAGTGCAAAGGTAAATTCGTTTTGCCCGTGAGCAGACTCACCTAAATTGTAACACCGTAAATCACTACCAAAAGTCACAATAGTTTCAAGCCACTCTAGATAACCAACTCCAAATAAAAATAAAACGTAATATTCCTTCACCCGCTTTGAGCTCAAGACATACTTATCTTAATATTGTTAATATAAACAACCACCGAAAGCTGACTCGTTTTGTTTTGGCTATAGTGTGACTATTTCCTTTTAGAGTTAGGTACCTATTTAATTTTTATGAAAGAATGTTCGTTTAAAAAAATAATTCTTACAGTCGGCCATACTGAAAATATCTCGTCTCGAGGTATCCTTACTCCATTGGGTCATCATCGGAAAGATCCGAAGACAACGGTACCCCATCCTCTCCGCTGTTACTATCCGTCTCGTCCGAGACACCACCAGGAATTGTCCAAGGACGCATCTGATCAACGGTGACGGTATTTTCATACTTTGACGATCTCAGAGTTCTACGCGAACCAGACATATCTTGAACAATATACCTATCGTTTGGTAATACTTTCTTTACTATCATGGGCCCACTATAAAGCGGTGCTAGCTTCTTGCTTGTGCCTGTTGAAGGATTTTGTTTTATTATTGCAACTAGTTCCCCTTCTATATAAACACGTGGTTTCTTTCTTTTCTTGTCGAATTGTTGCTTCTGTTTTGTTTGCGCCAGTTTGGTTTTGTTGGAAGCATCTTCCCTTGCTGCCATTAGATTTTCAATCAATGTAGGTATTTGTTGTACTTCATCTCTCAAAAGTGCATCAGAACCCTGACGTGGAGTGTAACCAAACATCAGCTGACTTGGTGTTTTTCCAGTCGATTTATTAGTAACATTGTTTATAGCGAATTGTACGTTCCGAACTTGCTCATCCCAAAGTTCTTCGTCTAACACGGATGGTAATAATGCCGCAAGAACAGTCCTATTTAACCGTTCTACTTGCCCATTGGCTCGAGGAGTAGCGACAGCATTTTTGATGTGTCGTATGTTATTTTGTTTACAGAAATAATTAAATGACTTTGATGTAAAAGAACTGCCTTGATCTGAAATTAATATTTTGGGGATTCCATACGTCGCAAAAATGTCTTTAAAATAATCGATTACGTATTTTGTTTTTGTCGATTTGGCAGCCCGCAGGAACACAAATTTTGTGAAGGCGTCAATTCCCACGATAAGGTAAGTATTATTTCGCTTTGATTTTGGAAACGGTCCGAGATGATCGACATGGAATGTATTCAAAGGTTCTTTTCCTTCGGGTATAGAATGTAAAAATCCCTCTTTCTTACCACTATTTCTTTTGTGATGCAAGCAAGGTATACAACAACCAACGTATTTCTCTACATAGGTACGCATCCGTGGAAACCAATAGCTTTCGCATAATTTATGCAAGGTCTTCTCGACTCCAAAGTGACCCAGATCGTCATGCGCCATCTTAACAACACGCTGTCTCATACCTTTTGGTACTAGCCATAAGATCCCTTTAGCAGTTATACGATATACTCGGTTTTCTCTCAAACAATAGTTCTTGTAAACGTGTTTTTCATATTCTGTTGTCGGAGGTTTAGATAACACTTCATGGATTTCACGAATTTTGTCATCTGTTAATTGGCCAGCTAAAACCCAATCGGCTTCCTCAATGCGTAAAACAACTTCATTACCAGCTTCATCAGCTGTCGTAGTGTTCCGACTTAAGGCATCTACATGATTCATCCTATTTCCTGGTCGATATTGTACTTCAAAGGTAAACTCTTGTAGTTCGAGCCACCACCTAGCAATACGGGGTATTAGTTGTTTCTTTTTGCTCGCAGCTTTGATTGAATTACAATCTGTCACCACAACAAACGATATTCCCAATAAATATGAACGGAACTTTCTCAAACTTTCCACAATCGCCAAAGTTTCTAATTCATAAGAATGATATTTCTTTTCTGCTCCGTTTGTTTGTCGGCTATAATATGCTACTGGGTGTAATCTGCCATCAACCTGCTTCTGAAGTAATATGCCAGCTAGTCCTAATTGACTGGCATCGGTATGAACTTCAGTCGGTAAATCATAATTAAACAAGCTTAAGACTGGTCTTGTCGATAAAATTGATTTTAATTTCTGAAATGTATTTTCTTGTTTCGCTTCCCATTTCCACGATATATTCTTCTTGATTAAACTTGTCAGTGGGTAGGCTATAGAAGCGTAGTCGCGTACAAATTGACGAAAATAGCCAGTTAGACCTAGAAATTGTCTAATCTGATGAACGGATTTTGGAGTTGGAAAGTATTCAACCGCTCTTATCTTGTCAGTTCCCGGTCTCACTGTACCTTTCTCGATATCGTAGCCCAAGTAAGTTACAGAAGATTTAAGAAATGAACATTTCTTTAAATTTAACGTAAGCCCTTCTTCCCTAAATATTTCAAAAACCTTTTGTAACACTTCTAATATTTCTGGTATTGTTGGAGCGTATAGTAAGACGTCATCTAAGTAAAGAGCGGAGTTTTCACGAATAGGTTTCAGTATCTTGGTCATCAAACGTTGAAACACCCTTGGTGCGTTGGACAATCCAAAAGGAACTCGATTATACTCGTATTGACCTTCCGGTGTCACAAATGCTGTAAAGTATTTGGAAGCCTCTTCTATAGGTACTTGATGGTAGCCAGCTCGTAAATCAAGGCTTATAAAATAATTTCCTCCTTGCAACTTATCAATTTGGTCATCAATGCGTGGTAAAGGGTAGCTATCTTTTATGGTTAGAGAATTTAGCTTTCTATAATCTATACAAAGACGTTGTTCTCCAGTCTTCTTTTTCACTAGCAAGACTGGAGAAGAATACTCAGAATCAGATTCTCGAACAACCCCATGAAGTAAGAGTTCCTCAACTATGTCCTTGACTATGTTTTGTTCTGTCCTTGACATCCGATAAGGCCTATGTGAAAATGGTTTGTTGTCATTTAGATTAATTTGTAACTTGGCTGATTTGGCACAACCGAGTTCACCAATGCTTAACGCAAAACAGTCTCTATATTCATTTAATAGCGTGATTAGTATCTGCTTAGTTGCTTGGTCTACCTCGCCTATTATTATCTGGTCTTCGGGTAATTTTGTTTGCGTCTTTCTTGGATCATCGAAATTCTCTCTATTGGTTGGGTTTCTTCCACGCATGGATGTGCTCTGGCAAATACCATATTCTTTTTAAAACTTATTTCTTTATCCGATAAATTAATACAAGGTACAGTCGAACATCTTCCTTTGGTAAGTGTTATAACTGTATGAGGTATACAGTAGTCTTTTCCTTCAGGTGATCTAATGCTAGCATCAATACATAAATCTCCCTCGTAATCGTCATTGTAAACTTGTACATGTCCCCAATGATTCGGTAACAATGTCGTTTTCGTTGCCAGTTGTAAAACGACCTTACGAATATGTGGTTCGGGCTCAATTTTGTTAATTTCTGAACGTTTGAAAAACCTCAACGAGACATTATCCTTGGTAGATAATATATCTTGCGATTCAGAGAAATTTCTTCCCAACAAAATTGGTACATCTTGTATATGATTTGATACTACATGTGCATCTATGGTCTTTGCTATATTATCAATTTTTATATTAAGTGTAGTGATTCCTAGTGTCGTAGTATAGAAGTTGCCAAAACCTTGAAGGGTAGTTTTCTTGTCTGACATATACTGTAAACCCAGACGTTTAACTTCCGACAAAGTGATAGTAGTACATGAACTTCCTAAATCTACGTATGCTAATGATGGTATTCCACCAATAAAAATTAGTTTGTAGTATTTTTCATTTGGTTTATCTGACAATAGTCAAATGGTTGGTTTCGGTTGCAGTGATTTCTTTTTCAGAAAACATCTTTCCTCAGTGTGACCAGCACGATAACAGAAATTACATTTCTTGTCAGTTCCTTCATTAACGTGTCGATCGGGTTTTCCTTGTGGACACATATTTGTGGTATGTCCCCGTCGCTTACACGAGAAGCAAGTTAGCGTCACAGATGTTCTAGCGATATTTCGATTTCTGTTATAGTTATGCGATTCTGATTTCTTAGCAGAGTTGTAGTTATGTTTAACCATACTAGAAGTCTCTGGTAACGTTGCAAGATACGTATACAATGATTCCGGCGTCGCATGATTTCCTGCACTTGCTCCAGTTTTGACAATCACGTCAGAAATTCCTCCAATAATGCAAGACACAGCGTCTGACCCAAAAATCTTGCAAACATTGAGAAGAGCAGTTTTTTCGTAGTAATATTTTGTATATGATTCTTCAAAACGTTTCTTTCGTTGTATCATTTCCGTCAGATCTCCAAAATAATCTCTTTTCCCAGGAAAAGCTACTTGTACTTTTTCCTTCCACTCTAACCAACTAAATTTCAGGCTGGGTAAACTTTTGTACCACACATCAGCTAAACCCCTCAACTTTGACGTAGCATAGTATATTGTAGCTTCCTCGGACCAGTCATATATTTCTCTCAATTCATCTACTTTTTGGCACCAGGCAACCGCCGTTTGCCCTTTTTGTTCAGGATTAAATTCAGGTATCACGTCGCCCCTAACAGTGGTTGCGTTACTATTTTGTCGGACAGTCAGTTGTAAAAAATTGTTTATGGCTTCCGTGAAACGATCTACTGGATCCTCAGTCCCATCAGAGCTTCGGCCTCTTTGTCGAGAGGGGCCACGCTCGCTCGAAGTCAAACGAGAATTGGGTCGTACCACTAACGGACGTTTGTTATTTCGACGGGAACTCATGACTTGTGTAAGTGATTTGGTTTAGAAAGACTAGTAAAAAAAAAAACAAAGCCTAAGACATTTGCCAACGACATATACAAATATTTAGCTCAACAGACAGGCACCTCAGTTATTAGAAAGACAATCGAAATTATTTTCTTTATCCGGATGCAAATCCCCGGATTCTTTATCCCACTTCTGATCTGTGAGATCCGATTTGAGGATCTCTCAATAAAATAAAATAAATCCATTTAGTAAAGATTCAATTTAATTCACATTAAAGGAAAATAAAAGAAAACTTAATTACTATTTACAATAACTAAATACTTATTTAGCTTGTTTGATTATCCTATCACATAACTGAGCTGGCCGTCGTTTATTGAATTGCTTAGGTATGGACCTGTAAATAAGAAAGAAACAACGTCTGAGCAAAAGAATTTGCCTACATAAATGAATTTGTCTCATTATGACATCCTTGTCATTATGACATCCTATATTATTTCACATTTATTTATTACTTGTTAATTTTTAATTTTACTGATTACAACTAATAGTGGTGAAGAATACTGAACGACAGTATTTGGGCATGAACGGCAATGCCTAATATTCCGAACGACAGGAATATGGTATGACACTGAACAACAGCGTCTTGGTGACACGAACGACTGTGTCTATAATATCTGAACGACAGAAATACCACATTATAATCAGTAATTAGGTGCTTATTAAAAATCTCTCTAAATTACTAAATAATTATGCAAGTGCAAAGGTAAATTCGTTTTGCCCGTGAGCAGACTCACCTAAATTGTAACACCGTAAATCACTACCAAAAGTCACAATAGTTTCAAGCCACTCTAGATAACCAACTCCAAATAAAAATAAAACGTAATATTCCTTCACCCGCTTTGAGCTCAAGACATACTTATCTTAATATTGTTAATATAAACAACCACCGAAAGCTGACTCGTTTTGTTTTGGCTATAGTGTGACTATTTCTTTTTAGAGTTAGGTACCTATTTAATTTTTATGAAAGAATGTTCGTTTAAAAAAATAATTCTTACACATATTATTAATTTAGTTGCGTTAAAGAAATAACAAAGATCATCAAGTGCATGAAATGCAATAACAATACAATATATTGTAGAAGACAATAAAACAAAGAACAATTACGTTTTTAAAATCACAGAGTACGTTAAAATGTAAGAGAAGTTCCATGGAAGTTGGGTTAACGGAATGTCTCAAAGCAGTTACAGACACTGCAATGCTTTGTTACTGAAACGTACTTATTGTTACGTCACAAGGATTTTGTTAAGTTTTAGGACATATAACGATGCTCAGAGGTTAGTAGGACATTAAAGTTACTTCCGGTACAACATCACATTGTAACGAATATCATTAATGTTTCAAATCAGCGATGTTTTTTTGTGTAGTGGAAAGATACATGGATATTTAATATAAGATAAGATGAAAGATAATTCATTGAAATGTCATCTAGATCAGGCAAAAGATGATCATATTTTATCTAGATTATTCATCTAGATAATGCACAACACTGCTCAATACACTACATTCGATTAATATAAGTCATTTTTTAAGTATTCATTTTTTGCTTATTTATAAGAAAATACTATTATATTATTTCAATACCTACAAGGGGTTCCTTGAGTATCAAAAAAGATTTTGTTGTCAAGAGATAAATTATTTTAGAGAACATAAATAAAGGCAATCACACTAAATAAAATGTTACATATTTTAACTGTAAAATAATATAAAGTTTTTCGTAAGTAGTACCAGAAGTTTCTATGGAAAAAGTTATATAAGGATTCAGCCTTAAGTAAGTTATTTGTCACTATTTTCTGTGAAAATTATTATGAAACTCAATAATTTTAGAAACGACTTTAGGTCGACATATTTATCTTTCGATAGCTAAAGTAATCTTGGTTTGGAATATTTATATTTCCATTTTTTAGTCTTTAGAATTACAAACTTAAGTTTTCTTAGGATTTATTGGTCATAAAAAAGTATGTCTCTGAAAAAGCTAAAGCGCCTGAAAAGTGATATTGTGAAATTATATTTTTAATCGCAATTTTTACCAATTACAAAGAACATGTAGGGCCATCGTATATACTGCATTATTGCGATGTATTATTATTGTTATTTTTAATACTTGTAACTTCAACACTAGTTTTTAGCTAAAATCTTTTTAATTTTTTATATAAAACTATTGTATTGTCACTTCTGAAGAGCCTATATTAATAAACATAGTTTCCTATCAATATTTGACCTTTTTAATTTGATTTTAATAATATATTTGCATATGTATATATTGCTATTGTGACATTAATAATTATAAATATTTTATACATGGACATTTCAAAGAATTAATGAATTGCTATTTTAAGTATTCTTAGCATGCCATCACGAAGAGTGCCTGCGGGTTCGCACAGGTGTTAGTTCCATCTTACTCTTTAGCTTGGTTGAATCAAACCCAATTACAAGGCCGGCATTATCAAAAGATTAAATTCAGAACAATGCATTTTTATTGCACATAAATAACATTCCTTATAATATCATCAAGAGGAGTGGAATTTGCTCGATGCATTGCATTTGTGCTGTTTATAAGATATTCGTGATTTAAATATATCTCGTTTATTATAATTGAGATTCTGTATAATATGTCCAATAATACACGCACTGGGGTTGTTATTACAATTTATTACTGTTACATTATATTCATAATCGTAGAATAAATTAAATAAAAGATAAACTGGTGCGTTTCAGTTACGTGAATCACACCAATGTAACGGAAAAAAGGAGCTATTTTCTATTTTATTGATTCCAATTTTTCTTTAATTTTATAATGTACCATATCAAAAAACTTTTTATATGAGTTATTTGGTCCCTAAAAATGCATATTGTAAAAATATTTTGAATTAATAATAATAGTTTATTGGTGTTGCTGCATCAAGTACTTACACAGGTCGGAATAAAACATTGAAAATGCTTAAATATTAATTTAAAACAATACTAAACAAATACTATACTTAAATACATATATTACAGAAACGCAAATATTGCGGGGATAAGTGGGGCAATTAGAGATTCGAACATTTTAAAAATTCGCCAAAAATTGTCAAGAGTTTGGTACACCTTCATATTCAGCAAGATAATAGTATAGGATATGAGAAATATCATATATTACAGAAACGCAAATATCGCGGGGATAAGTGGGGCAAATATAGATTCGAAAATTTAAAAAATACGCCAAAGATTGTTAAGAGTTTGGTACACCTTCATATTCTACCAGATAATAGTATAGGATATGAGAAATATCAGATATTACAGAAACGCAAATATTGCGGGGATAAATGGGGCAAATAGAGATTCGAATGTTTAAAAAATTCGCCAAAAATTGTCAAGAGTTTGATACACCTTCATATTCTGCCAGATAATAGTATAGGATATGAGAAATATCATATATTACAGAAACCCAAATATGTGTACCAAACTCTTGACAAGTTTTGGCGAATTTTTTAAATTTTCGAATCTATATTTGCCCCACTTATCCCGCGATATTTGCGTTTTTGTTGTTTATTGTTTGTTGTTTGTTGTTTATGTAAAATGTTTATTTTTAAAATGATATTTCTCATATCCTATACTATTTTCTGGCAGAATATGAAGGTGTACCAAACTCTTGACAATTTTTGGCGAATTTTTAAAATGTTGGAATCTATATTTGCCCCACTTATCCCCGTGATATTTGCAATATATGATATTTCTCATATCCTATACTATTATCTGGCAGAACATGAAGGTGTACCAAACTCTTGACAATTTTTGGCGGATTTTTTAAATGTTCGAATCTCTATTTGCCCCATTTATCCCCGCGATATTTGCGTTTCTGTAATATATGATATTTCTCATATCCTATACTATTTTTTGGCAGAATATGAAGGTGTACCAAACTCTTGACAATTTTTGGCGAATTTTTTATATTTTCGAATATACCTATATTTGCCCACTTATCCCCGCTTTATTTGCGTTTCTGTAATATATGACATTTCTCATATCCTATACTATTATCTGGCAGAATATGAAGGTGTACCAAACTCTTGACAATTTTTGGGCGAATTTTTTAAATGTTCGAATTTCTATTTGCCTCATTTACCCCCGCAATATTTTCGTTTCTCTAATATATTAAATTTCTCAAATCTTATAGTATTATCTGGCAGAATATAAACGTGTACAAACTCTTGGCTATTTTTGGCGATTTTTTTACATTTTCTAAGGACCGTTTGCCCCACTTATCCCCAGAATATTTTCGTTTCTGAAATATATATCTCTCATGTCTTCTACTATTTTCTAGTAGAATAGTACAAAACTTTGGCAATTTTTGGCAGATTTGGGTTTATTTATTCTCTTTAATCGTATTTATATATACGCCTAAATATATATTATGTAATGACCTTCTTTGTAGTCTTTGATGATAAAAATGTGTAAAAAATGTTGGGTATATGAGTATTTAAATTAATATCCCATTTTTTTTAATTTTTATACATTTTTATGCACTACTTATCTGGTCGACTGTAAAATTTCATTTCTCGTTTCTGATTCTGATTCTGTCTTCAGCCACATGGGAAAGTGTTACAAACTTTTTTGTAGAAGTTATGGATTTTTATTTTTTCTGTAATAAAAATTAAAATGTAATTTTCTTATTTAATTTCTTTCTTTCATGTAGGTACCTATGATCAAAGTCTACAGATAATATCTGTGGACTTTGCTATTTTGTTTACATTCTTTCGTTCACAAAAATTATCTTGTAAATTAAAAATGCAAACGGTAGGTAGTGGTAGATAGGAAGTAAAGTGAAGGTACCTACCGCACTACTGCCATTTAAATTGTTTTGTTCAATTCTTAATTTACGCCTTAGAAACAGTTCCTTCTTAATATGCTATTTGTATCCTCTTTCAAACATGAAAACAAGCTGTAATTAGCATTAAATCGAAGGAATGGTAACAATTGTAATTTTTTATCAGTACTTAGCTGGTCCACTGTAAAAACTCATTTCTCGTTTTCGTTTCCGTTTCTGTCTTCAGCCACATTTAAAAGAAGTGAGCAACTTTTCCCGTTATGATTTGATTGGCTCTGACCACAAAATGTCAGATATTCAACACTTAATTATGAAACGGTAGGACATTTTCAAAAGTTTTCAAAATAAAGAATTTCTAATTTAATTTTTTTCACAAAGATCCCAACCATATACGATAAACAAAGAAAATTGCTAATACTTACTTATGTTTGCAAACATCTTATATAGTTCTCAAGATACCTGCATCCCACTTCCTGTTCCCACTACTATTATTTAAAAATAGTACTAGGTATAATGGTTATATAGAGGAAAACAGTTTTGGTGAAGCACTATGCTTTTCAGACTATATTAAATAGTTGTTATTCATGCAGACCAAAAATAATATATTGTTAGAGGCAGACAACAATTTAATGATTTAATGTACCTAATTTATAAATGATTGTATTTTATAACGTGTTTGTATATTTTAAAGGCATCAAAGATCAAAGCTATAGTGTAGTAAATAAAATTGGATCGAACACTCGTGAGAGTAGGCAGGTAATTTACCACATGATATGTTTGCTTAAAGGCGAGAATTGTCGATTCCAGTATAAAGTTTAGTATGCAGTACATGCCATTCGTAAGAGTTAGAACGAAACAGAGTGTCCATAAGTATGTCTATCCTTAATTGAGAAAGTAAGCGGCGGATCATAGAAACGTATTTGGCCCTATAATTAAAGGAAACTCATTTGTGCTGAACTGACACTTTAAAGATAGGCATTTAGTCAGCTGTCAGCGGCAGCCTTTGTAGAATGCTATTCCAGCCGTCTTGGCTAGTAGACGCGCGAACTCATTCACCTCACCTACCTGCTGTATATAATTCAGCGGTTAACTGCTGGATTTAACGCTGAAGGCGGAGTCAACATTTTCAGAGGCGAGGGATATAACACCCAGAGCTACGCCTTCTTGCGTGGGCGTTCGCTTTGGTGATAGGTACGCCAAATCGACGCCCAACGTCATATATTCTTAATAATGTACTTAGGGAGAAATTTATGTACCGAAAATTTTCAGGTACATACATAAAACATATTTAATGAGTAATACTTTTAATTATTTATTGTAACTAAATCTTAACAGTTTTTTCTAGGGTAAACTCCCCAATAATTGACACTTTAAGGAAAATGCAACATTGAATCCATTTATAAAGTGAAACATATTATTTTGGTGTACTTAGTTGTATTACCAAATCTTTAAACTTCCTTATATGTCTGTTAGAAATTCATTCAATTTGTCTTTTGCGAATAAAAAATAGAACTTTCTGAAATAGGCAGTTTTCCTAGTTATTAGCACTCTTTTCTAATTATTAGCATCCAATAATTAGCACATGGCTAATAGTTGGCACAGATAATATTATATATGTGTGTATATATATATATACATGCATAACTATCACTTTCGCCTCCACAAACGTATAAGGCGCCCTGGACTCTATCTTAATAAACATAGTCTGAAAAAATTTTATCATGTATATTGCATTAAAATGACTCACTTATGCCAAGCAACCCTAGAGGGGAAATAATTTTTAATAAATATTTTATACAGAAACATATCAATTAAGCATAATCTTTTTCATCTTAATATTAAACATACATTTGCGACTCATATTTGTATAATTGAGATATATCTAATAGCTTTGTTCGCCTCCTGCAACATTGCCAATTCTAACGGAGTAGAAAATGTATTATAGGTATGTGCGAATCAAATATTATTTTAAATTAAAACGGAAAATAAAGCATAGGATAATTTCTTGCAGTCCTCAGTGATAATCTTCTTAATGATGGTAATGTTTTAAGTTACAGGATGTTCATTCCTGTATTAAATATTAACACGTCAATTTCTGTAAATGAATGATTTAAAGGTGGTTGATCCGTAGTCTAAAATGTTGAGATTAGACGTAATTTTAATAATTTTAATGTGAGAATGTTTAAGTTACATTGAATAATGGCCACTGAAAAGAAGAAGATATGATTTAGGTGTCCCATTTGTAACTAATTATTTTTATCATGAGCTGCTATAACTTCTTATAAATATTAGGATAATAGATATTTAAATAGATTTTTAGATCCGTTAGAATAGATCCGTTAAGCTTCGGTTTCCTAGAAAGCTGTGCCGTCTTTTAACGGCCGTCAAAATACGGTGGGTAACGTCATAAAAAACGGTGTCGTCTATAATAAGGGAAGTGTTTCCAAAGAGAGCGGTAGCGCACATCTTAACGTAACAGAGCGGTGCCGTCCCATTTGAAGCGATGTCGTGTTCTTTTGGAAGGCCCAGGTTCGTCAGACGGCTCTTCTTGGGACTCCGGAGACTCCTCTGTTGTCTGATTAGATCTACTACTAGATACTAGTGGTAAAGGATCGTCGACGTCATTTTCTTCATCCGGGTCTGCCATGGCTAAGGGAGGAGTATTCAGGCAGGTCTTCCCCTGACAAATTTTGCAGAGAGAAGACGACTCTCTCCACTCCCTGCATTATGGGATATTTGTCCGATCTGCTGCCAACGCCAAAGTCCACCTCGCTCGTCTGCCCCCAACCGAAGAGGCTGCTGCCCAACATTCCTACAGAACCTACCGCCAGGTGCAGACGTGGTTGGGATTAGAGAAAGAGCCCACCAACTGGGGATGGACAAGAATCCAGCAGGGGTGACACCGGTGACCTCCACCAAGGAATAAGGGCCGCTAATCCTGCTGAAATTCCTGTCCTGCAGGTGCCAGAAGGGGTGCGGAGGAGGGAGCGGCTCCTGCCAGAGAGCAGGATTGAAATGCTCTGCTCTCTGCAAAATTTGTCAGGGGAAGACCTGCATGAATACTCCTCCCTTAGCCATGGCCGAGTCGGATGAAGATGACGTCTACAACCCTTTACCACTAGTATCTAGTAGTAGATCTAATCAGACAACAGAGTAGTATCCCAAGAAGAGGCGTCTGACGAACCTGGGCCTTCCAAAAGAACACGACTGTCTCGCTAAGTGCGTAAAGGTAAGCCTAATATTACATATCCTTCGTTGTAATTTATTATAAAATTGATTACGCAATAAATACTAATTTACATTGTGCTCTGTATTTCTGTCGCAGGAGTCAGTTGAGGTTCCGCCATTACTTCATGTTTAACATTTCACGTCCAAGGTCTCTCAAACTACCAAAATATTTTTTATACAATTTTGATATAATTTTGATAATGTTATACGTTAAAACCATTTTCCACTGAGTTATGTCTTTCTTATCCTTTACAAAAGTCCTGCAATTCGTCAGGCGCCATTTCTTGAAAAATCCCATTTTCCTTAATTATTTGTAATTTCCTGATAACAATTGAACTATTGGCCCAACAGTGTTCCGCTTATGCTTAAATTAAAGCTAAATAACTGCTCTATAACTTCATTTCACATGACTTTCCACGTAGGCTGATATTCGGCTTGGAAGACAGCTTTAAAACAACAATTTCGAACTTTTTGGGAAAAGTGGCCAATTTTTTAAGTGCTGTATATTGGGACCTGTTAGACCTATGGAGCTGCGGTTGCACTCAAGTTATAGTAAATTTTTTTCCAATTTAAAATTATACAGGGCGACTTTTTCCGTAGGATGCACCATTTAGAAGTTATAAGCCAAAAACTGAAAAATGTCCGAAAAAAATAAGTTTTTCGAGCACCACGCAGTTAGCACAAGTCTTTCGAAGCTGCAAACTTGGTTTTACACTATTGGTACCTATCCTAACAACATTCCAAAAAATCAGAACTCTGCAATTTTTTGCGACCTACGATGTCTTAAATGACTGGCCTATTACTCTAATAGACATTTACTCTATTGAGATATGCCTAATGAGCCGAAATACTAGTATATTGAGTGTTTTCTATATATCTCTTGAAACATCTAAATGAGAACTGTGTTTTTTCAAAACAATTATTTTCACGATGTTAATCGGCGGTTTTTCATTGTGACACGAAACTATATACATTAACTAGAAAATCTTTAGCCCAAATCTAAAGAAAGACGAAGCGATGTAAACAAGCACAGCGACGGTGGTGCGCAAAGTGCGGTCGGCCCAGGCCACGCCTTTGTCTTCTGTTGCCTCCGGCGGGCGCGGTAATCAGCCGGCAGCTAGTACAACTACAGCTTGACCGACATTCGCTATCGCTCTCGCACTGAGAAGAGAAGTCAGAGTTGGACGTATAATATTTGTAGTTATCGTAAATGAGCGATAACAGTGCCGTATTAAAAACTCTTGAAACATTTTATAAATAACTTTTGAAATAGACATGAATAAAACGGTGATGCCTAATTTAGAAACAAGTATTAATGGGATTCAGGTCTACCTATTTGGCAAAGTTTTAGAAAAGAAATTTGAGAAAGTAATTATGTACATATGTTTATTATACATTCATTATTTACAAAAATAAAAATAGACAATACTTTACAATGAGGTACATACGTATATATATAAAAGATAGATATTCTTGAGGTTCATTTCACCCTCCATGTATGTATATATATATATATATATATATATATATATATATATATATGTAATATATGTATAGACAATATTGAATGCTCTCTTACCACACAAGTCGCCAAAATTCTAAAACCAACCTGGACCTGTACGGCACTGATGAGACCTAATAGGTCGAAACAGGCTGTCTGTCGTTGGCTTATATATATATATATATATATATATATATATATATATATATATATATATATATATATATATATATATATATATATATAGATTTATTACGCCGCTGCTACAGACAACATTTGATATATGCCGCATACGTTACCAAGCCAAAATCGACGTTACCAGACCAGGCAAATGGTCTGGTAACGTTAAACCATGCATTAATGTTCACAGGGGCGGTGGGACACCCCACAGAAAATTTATTGGTGGCGCAAAAAGTCGGTCGAATTGGTATTTTTATGTAGATTTAGTTCAGACGTTCAGTGGCTAGGTAGCGCTCACGCGGCATCACATTTATACAGTACCAGGGAGTGATACGAAACCAACTCTGTCAGACCAGAGATTTGGCAACCGTGCTGAAAGTGGATTTGGGATGGTAAATAAATATTTGGTACCTACTTTCTTCATCATTTCTATCTGTAGTTAAAACATCTGGTGTGGTTTTTTTTATTTAGCGCGGCTTCTAAATGTTATTCCTATAGCCATTTTAAACTACGACCAAACATACAGACCAATTTTAATATATTGCACATTCTTTACCAGACCAAAATTGAAAAGAGAAAAGTGGAACACATATGTTTGTAATAATTTTATTACATAAAATTTTAAAATTTTATCTATTTGTACAGAAGATTACAACCTACAGGGTATCACTTGAATTGAAGTTATTGATGATTTTTTTTGACAAAGCCTGATAAAGTTTGCCGAATGCAAGCAAATCTCTAAAACAGGCAAATTATTAATGATAGTCAAATTTAATTCCAAAATTGGTCCCCCAAAAACAAAAATTGAAGTAATGCGTTAACAGTAAACAACAAGAAGAATCGATAAAATTGTGAAAAATTTGTGTAGGATCAGAAGAACTGGTTTATTCAAAAGAAAAAACACTGCATTGCTGTATTTTCCACATTACTTAATAAATAAATTGACTTCTTGAAATTTAAAAGTGGCTTTTTAGTTTTATCTAATCATTTGTAGAAGTCAGTGGTGTAGTCCTAAATTAATTAAAAACAAATAATACACCACAAATATGTTTCAAGAGACAACAGTGGATAAGGGCGTTGTAAATAGTGACCCTTTAACTTCGCTTTGGAACGCCCAGTATGAAAGTTGCGAAGTAATCATTCCATATTTTATACAGGAAAAATGTGGGATACTAATTCGATTTTAATGTATTTTATTGACAGTTATAAATTGACACTTCCACTACTAGTAACTTCTAGTAACATTAATGTGAGATCAAACTGACCTAGCGCTGAGAGTATCGGCGTTAAAAATTTCATGGCGATTTTTTAGAAATTTACACTTGGCAGTGAATCAGTTTGATTCACCAGGAAGTCATAGAGGAAGAACATAAAACATAATAGAACTAGAACATAAAATAACAGTACTTAGGAAGGCAACCATTTTATTGGATGTTGTATCTACCTGTGACACACTGTAATTTTAAATACTACACATATTCATTAATACACATTTAAATTCTACAAAGAATCTAAGCATTTGTCACAAAGGTAGGTACACAATTGTTATAGAGGCATAAACAGGTGAAAATATAGTAATCCATATTAACTGTCCTCTAAAAAACATATGAATAGTGATACAAGTGTATAATTACAGTCGAATCATACTTAGTACTCACACTTGTATACTTAATATTACTGAAATAAAACCAAGTAGGTAAGTTCTATTAAATAAAATTTGCATATTTCTTTATTTCAGATATATTTGGAGTTTCATAAAACTAATTTAAAAATTGTATATAAATAGGTAACATGTTTATACACAGGGTGTTTGGTCTGCAGATGTAGAAAATGACAATAATTCTTTCGTAAAAATAAAGCAATTTAGCTAAACTTACCTTGGTCCAAAACTTGAAATTATATATTATACTGGGTGTTAAAATTTAAACTGAGATAGTAACAACAATGAAAAGTAATAGACTATTTTAGGTGACAATAATTACCGATTGAGAGTAAAGAACTCGTCTATTCCCGTATTATATGGCTTGCTAAAAATTCATAAGGAAGGTAACCCGATAAGGCCAATAGTTTCCTATATAAACGCTTCCTCGTATAAATAATGTAAAGATCTAAGTAACAAACTCCCAAAATTGATTTCTTTCAACTACAAATACTCTGTAAAAAACTCCTAAGTGTTTGTGTGAGTTTTTAGAACAGACAAAAAATTTAAATTTACCCACAAATTCTAAATTAGTTTCATTCGATGTTAAAAGTTTATTCACCTCAATCCCAGTCCCAGAATTAACGTCACTACTATGCAAATTATTAAATCAGTCAGAGTTAAACAGCACAGCAAAATCTGAATTAATAAGTTTAATAAAGGTATGCATTAAACAAAATTATTTTTATTTCAATGGAAAATATTACAAACAAAAAAACAGATTACCCACGGGTAGTCCTATTTCTCCTTTGTTAGCTGAAAAATTTTTATGAATAATTTTGCAAACTCACTGTTCAATAGTGACAATAATTTAAAATTACATGTTCATTTTTGGGCTCGCCATATAGATGACATTTTCTGTATTTGGACTGGTACTGAAAGAAATTTGAGTGGCTTTCTCAATTTTTTAAATTCGCTTAATGATATTCAGTTTACAAAGGAAAACAATCAATTAAACTATTTAGATATAATAATAAGAAAGGTAGAAAATAAATCAAAATTCTCGGTTTATAGAAAACCAACAACTTCCGACGCAATTATACCAACAAGGTCGCAACAGTCCTGGCAAATAAAAAAGTCGGTTTTCCATAGTTTAATACCATAGGATTTTAATGTTTCCGCTAGAAAAAACAGATTTTGAAAAATAATTAATATAATCAAACAAATTGCAAGAAACAACAGATGTAAATAAATACTAATAGATAACATGATAAAAAACAAAAGGAGGAAATTAATTCGTCGAGAGTTTTACAATATTCGGCAAGAAGAAGCCACCTATAGTTCTATTAATTACGTCCCAGGTTATAGTGAAAAAATAGCTCGCAGATTAGAATGAAAGGGGTGTAAAATGATTAGTATCAACAAACGTAATATTGGGAGAATTTTTATAAACAACAAAGAAAGGGTTAATAAATTGAAAACAATCAGTAAAAGTGAGTAAAAGTACATGAGTAAAAGAACATAAAAAATTTATAGATCTAAAAAATGTAATAACTGCATCGGGAAAAGAAAGGAAAGCACTTAGATCTGTTAGAACAAGTAGAAATTAAAAAATCTTTATTAGAAATCATTGTACTACGAATGATCAGATAGATTTTACACATTCGCCCTTCTTAGAAAAGGTAGGTACTAAAAACTCGGGCTTTACCAGATGGGAAGGATCAATCGGGGTACGTACTCGTAAATAACAAATGGGCTTGAAAATATTTAGTAATAGACAGATATTTAGTAATATTGAGTAAGGCCTAATAAGCCGAAGTACTAGTGTATAGACTGTTTTCTATATATTTCTTGAAACATCTAAATGAGAACTGTGTTTTTTCCAAAACAATTATTCGCTTCCAGTATCCACTTTATATTTAACAAATGCCTTATGTGAACTCTGTTCTTTAATATAGATATAGGTTATTCCTTATTGGTTTCAATACCGTTAACAAATTTATTTTTATATCCTTTACACTTTGTGAATTTCAGCAAGAAAAATCATACACTAATCAAAATATAGATGATTTACTAGAAACAAAAACATTCTCTAGATTTTTGTTTTAATATCTAAATTAAGTCCTACAAAAAATGTCAAAATTATGCAGTTGCGTATACACAAAATAATCATAACAAAAAAGTACACGCAGTATACCATGTGCTACTAAAATATACTTGTTTTAAATGCCAAGGACCAATTTAAAAATTGTTAATCATCAGTCAAAATTTGAAACTAAAATATTAATTTGTATTTCAAAATATATTAACGAAAGTAATAAAGAAATTGAAATTTACTGACCCCTAACTTTGTAGGGTAGGCTCAAATCATTTTATATTAAAGACCCCTAGACTTACATGAAAGAAATACATTAAATCTTGATAAGGAACATGTAGTTAGGCTTTTTTAGGATTTACGTTAATCGTAAATAAAATAAACAAAAATATTTTAACACTGTTATTTTGATATCAACTAAATCATGACATTAACTTAAATAAATTTTCAAATGAAGCAGTCCAGAGGTTGTTTTTAATAAAACTTGTTTTACAAAGTCAAAAGCCCCAACATACCTAGAATTCGATTTTCTGTTTCTGTTCCGAAAACCTTTCAACATTAATTTTCAAAACATGTTCATTATGTTCAATTGGGAGCACTGCCTAATACGGTTAAAAGCCCTATATTACTTACAGTGGCGCATTACAAAAAATTGTATCAATTTAAGGGGTTGTGTATGGCAAAAATATAACACCTTGTACCTAAAATTTTATAAAAAGGATACAAATTATTATCGATGGTGTAAGTATCAAGGGCAGCAGATTTCAAATTAGTACCTTGTTTTGTCGAAAAGGTAGGTATTACAAAAAGACTTAAAAAATTGAAACTTTAACACCCCATATTTTGAAAAGCTTCAATAGAAAAATATAACATGAATAACCCCCTTAATTTTCAACGAGAACTCATCCCCTGAAACTTTTCGCAATTATTTATTTACACCCAGCATAAAATCGATTTACATTCTTGTTATGTGCGATTTTTTACAACTTTTATTAAAAATAATTCAGAAGTTTGTTTATTAAAATTTCATTTTTATTTTTTAGTAAACAAGCATGATTAAACACTCAACTAATGAAACTAAAATAACTAATTTCAGTGAAGTGGTTGATTGATTGGGGTTAGATGACCTGCAACAGCGAATTATGTTCTTAAAAATTAAAAATAATTCTTGCCTGGTTTCAATATTTTTAAGCAAATTGCACTAACATTCTTGAACGATTCATTTTGTGCCTGTATAGAATAATAGGTACCTACTAATAATACAACACCCTTGAGAGTTCATATACACAACCTTCCTTTCCACCGTTTTCGCGCCAGAAAGAATAAACCACTTACAAAAACCTACATAAAAATGGCAACAGCGTATGGTCGGGTAACGTTGATGTACTATGTAAGTTTGTATGCCCATTATCTATCTCCTTACATGGCTAACTTTGTTGATAGTGGAGATAGAGAATTGTTTAAATTAGCAAAATTGGGCAGAATTACAACAGGAATTCAGTGCCTCCTTCAGATTTAATTTTAATTTTCAACTTTTCGAGATATTTTGGGAAAACTGAATATATATATTGTAACGTACATTTTAATGTCGTTCCATGAGGTTGACTATTATGCACCCCGTAAAACACCCAACCTAATTGTTGGTGGCTCGAGTTCTCAAGTTTTTCAATAATGCGTTGGAGGACGCGGATTGGCTAAGTAGCCCCTCCAAAATTCAAGAGACGCCGGTGTGATTTAGGAATGAGGATAGACAGTTCCCGTCTTCGAAAGTAGGCAGATGCAGATGTGAGTTATTTTACCTTTTGATATATAGTATAATTTATTCACTTTCATTATTGGTTGCGATTATAATTATTAGTACAGAAATACGATCATAGCGATTTGTAGTTATTATTAAGTAATTATATTTCATATATAATCAGGATTTACCTGGATTTTAGGTAAATTATTTAGGCGTGGTCAGGGAGATTTTTTTTTGTCACCCTATATGGTGATCAGGAATACGATTCAAACATTAGAATGATGTTTCAATATTACATTATAAATTTGTGAAGCTGTGCTCTAGTCAGGAGATTATAGAAAACATTGTTTTTTTAAAACCAATAAATTTGAGTTTTCTTGCCTCCATTTTGTTTGAATCGGATTGCGACTATCCACCACGTGTTGTGCCCTTTGGGAATTAAGTTCATTTATCTTATCTTTATCTTATCTTCTCTTATCTTAGCGTTATCATATATTGTATGTAAGCTATAGAAAATTGCTAATATCGTACTTTCTGCACTACATTAATTAATTTGTTTCTTTGTAATTATCTACATTTGTTTAGAGGTAGTGTGGTATTGCTTTGCCTACCTGAGTAGATATTTGATTTTAATAACTCACATGCACGCCGATTAGAAGACTGGAACAGTTTCCTAATATTTGTAAATTCATTGATTATTGTTCTTTGGTAACAAATTTGTACAATCAATCAATACGAATTTTTACAACTTGTCACACAGTATTTGAAATATTAATGAAATAATTTTTCTCTTTTACCTAATTAGAGTGGTAATATTTCCTTGTTTAACCGGTTATGAAACCGTTGGTTTTGGAATTTTGGGTCAGATAATAGAGGGTTTTTTTTATTTAATTTATTTTTGTTCCTTCTGAACTATAGTAAGTTTAAATATTAACGATTAGAGTTTTTATTAAGAAATTGTCGAGTGCTGAACTGTAATTAGTTCTTTTGAATGCAATTTTTTGGGTAATTTTATTTGCTTCATTCTGGGTCGGGTCACTAAAGGTTGACACCTTCCAGGTTTTGTTTTCATTTGGTTATAATTTTCCCTGTGATAATTCACAGAGTATTTGACAACAACCATATTTTATGGTACATTCCCTTCAGGAATTTATTTATAATTTTTAATCTTGGCTACACTAGCCGTCAACGTTCATCTATATATTTGTAAATTTTGGGGCACTCTTAACACAAACAATTCTTTGTATGTATTCTTCTGAGACGAGGCTGCTGTCACCTGACTGCAAGATCCATAACCTGCTAAAGAACCCTGGACGCTGATCATCTACAAATCCATAGATAAGAGGATTGGACTTAGCCAGTACGTGACCATCATCTGGACTAGAGCTCTAGTGTCCCCACTTTGCCACGGCAAGTCCACCTGGATCCAAGCATCAGCACAGGTTAAGGGTGAGAGTACTGACATCATAGAAGGAACGAGATTGTAAGAGTGTCACCGAACCTCATAAATTTTGTAAAGTTAGCCAATTTAAATTTCATTTGTCACTTTTTTTTCCATTTTTTAGTCAATATTACATCATTTTTGAATTATTGTTAAATAGTAACTTTAATATTCCATTGTAATTTCAAGTCAATTTGCTTATTTGATTATAGTGTATTCAACTAACTTTTATATAGTTTTCTTTTATCTTATATCTAAAAATTATCCTGGTGCCCAAATAAATAATTGTCAACATTCAAAGCAGCCCTACGAATACTACGCCCTAGTGTCATAAATCTCCCTGAGCTACCGGAGCTAATGTCAATGAACTTAAGCTAGTGGAATTGCACATCCCTAGCTTATCTGTGTTTAGTGTGACAAAATTGACGCCCAACGTGTGAGGCCCGTGGACAAAATTGACGCCCAGCGTGTGAGGCCTGTGCAACAAATTTGCAATCCTAACGTGTGAGGCCTGTGCAACAAATTGGAGCACAACGCGTGCAACAAATTTGGCAATTTCAACGTGTAGGGCTCGTGCAAGCAAGTAGTAAGTTTTGATAGTTGACAAATTAGTTTCTGATATCGAAATAAAATAATCTCTTTCCTTCTGACCAAAATTCAGATATTTTCAAAATTTGTGTATAATAAATCCATTGAAAAGTTTTAGTGATAAGATTTCTTTTTGGTATATTTTATTTGCTATTTAATATTTGTAAAACATTAAACTAGGAATTTCTTACATACAAAAACATAGGAAGTATTTATTCTATACCTGAGTTTGAAAGCTTTTAGTAGTAGTTTTATATATCTACTTTTTGTATACTTGTTGGTATTTATCGGTTAAAGTTTTTATAGAACGGGTTTTGTGGAATAAATAAAACGTTTAATATTTATCATATCTTATCTTATCTTATCTTATCGTATCTTATCGTATCTTATCGTATCTTATCGTATCTTATCGTATCTTATCGTATCTTATCTTATCTTATCTTGTCTATGTTTTGTATGTGTTGAGTTATTTTTGTTTCTCCCGTGAAACCACAAGTATAAATAACAGAAATTCCTAGGCTAATTGAATTGAGTGACCAAGTTATAAATAGGATTGTGTTTTATATATTAGTGATATACAGGGTGTATATTAGTTATCTTTGAATATTAGGAACAATATCTGTTTTATGTGTCTTTTGTTTTACCTATGGTTCTGTTTCTCTATCTTTCTGTTATTTCTAGCAATGCAAAGGGTATAGGGTGGAAACAATAACTATATCTATTTTAGCTATCTGCATATTATCCTCATTTTATTGTACATTTCAGTTGAATTTACAGAGATGGGTCAGAGTGTCTGTTATATGTCAGTAGTAGATGGTATCTTAGAATAGATATTGCATCTAGTCTTTATTTAGACACTCCCATTTCTAGTGCCTGGAATATGTTAGTAGTAGGTGGTATCTCATAATAGATATTGCATCTAGTCTTTATTTAGGCACTACCATTTCTAGTTGCTGAATTAAAGAAATTGGTGATTATCTGAGATATGTAAGTACTGGGAGGTATGGTATCATAATCTGGGGTCTGAATATTATCTTTATCTTGTTTTTTTGGTTCAGACAATGATTGTTGATGGATATTGCATCTAGTCGTTAATTAGACATTCCCATATTTTTTTATTATTTTAGTACAGATAGATAATATGACCAGTAACATCGTCAACTGTTTAGTTCTTAGTTTCTTCTGTTTCCTTCTACTTTTATTGTGTCTTATGTTGACGTCTACTATTATTGTATTCTGGAGTTTTATGAAATGTTTACTACTAATTAATTAGTTAGTATTTTGTAGTGATTTAGTATCTTGTAAAATATTGCCGTATCGTATTGTTATGTATCTTAAAATTTGGCCTAATTTTGCAAAAAATTAGGTGAGTGTCGCCACCTTTCCTGTATTGTCTTCTCTTCTTTTCTTTGATCTAAGACACTCGGGATGTTAAATGGGTGGGTTACTTTCGTTACTTTATTTTAAGTATTTAATGGACTGGGCAAGCGTCAGAGCAATGAATGGAGATATAGTGTAATTGTATTATTTAATACATATTTTTTAAGTTAGTTATTTTGCTCACCCAGTATCCATTAAATTTGACAACAACATCGTCGCAATTCTTCTTGTGTGATGTCCTTTCTTTTCTGGGTTTATTTTAACCGTCTGTGTTCGACAATTAGATTAAAATTCTCGTATCCCAAGAGTAGGTCTGCCGGTGCGATTATTCAAATCTGATGGTTGACGATGTTCATAAGTCCCTCAGTCATATACAGAGTAGGTCTGTGATGTGATTGTCGATCTATGTTATTTGCCTGTTTCGCTTTATCTTTGTGTATTATCTCTCTAAGATAACACACATGTTGTTTATCTTATGTTTAATTTCGTTAGTGAAAATTATCTTAAATTCACATAGATTGTGAATTCAATATTTCCTAGTCGAGTCGTTACCTATTTTTCGTGTATCTTTTATGAGTGAGTTACTTTAATATGAGACATTTAAGATTTAGTAAAATTTAAGGTTTACCACAGGACTAGATTAGTAGTAGTCGGTTTCTTTTAGATTCGTGGGTTCAGGCATATACCTCCTACTTGTGTAATTGCTAGTTTTATAAATTTGGCTGAGAGTTTCTTAGCATATTAATTAGTGAGGTTCACTTGAAGGGTGGTTATCGTTCTTTACTTTTCGAGTCTAACTCGTAGCATGGCTCTATATTTTAATTCCTTTAAAGTCCATATACAGTTATATCTGGTAACCTTATATCTTATATCTTATTGTATCTTATACTGGTAAAAGTATCTTAATTGCAAGTACCACAACTGGGAGCAAGTTGTAGGTCCAGCATTTTTAGCTCCATATTTTTGTTATTTACAAGTACAACAGTGGATTAGGCAACCTGTTGTCAAGCATTTTAGTGCCTGTTTCCTTTCACAAGTGCTGTAGTTTCAGGACGCACTACTAGCCATGTGTATTAAGTCCTCTATCTATTTTGTTGGTATTCCTTTCACAAGTGCTGTAGTTTTAGGACGCACTACTAGCCATGTGTATTAAGTCCTCTATTTTTTTTCTTTTGGGGATTTTTTTTTTATAAACCCATTTTAGTACTGGCAACAGCTATATTGCTGCTGAGGCGTCAGACCGATGTCTCGGAAGGTATAATTTTCAAGTTCCTTTCCACATTTTCATTACCGTTGTTCCTCTGTCGTCTCCTCTAAAATTGGCCTATATATATATAAAAATTTATAACTCCTAGAGTTATCAATTTTTATTCCCGGGGAAGGGGGGATATGTAACGTACATTTTAATGTCGTTCCATGAGGTTGACTATTATGCACCCCGTAAAACACCCAACCTAATTGTTGGTGGCTCGAGTTCTCAAGTTTTTCAATAATGCGTTGGAGGACGCGGATTGGCTAAGTAGCCCCTCCAAAATTCAAGAGACGCCGGTGTGATTTAGGAATGAGGATAGACAGTTCCCGTCTTCGAAAGTAGGCAGATGCAGATGTGAGTTATTTTACCTTTTGATATATAGTATAATTTATTCACTTTCATATTGGTTGCGATTATAATTATTAGTACAGAAATACGATCATAGCGATTTGTAGTTATTATTAAGTAATTATATTTCATATATAATCAGGATTTACCTGGATTTTAGGTAAATTATTTAGGCGTGGTCAGGGAGATTTTTTTTTGTCACCCTATATGGTGATCAGGAATACGATTCAAACATTAGAATGCTGTTTCAATATTACATTATAAATTTGTGAAGCTGTGCTCTAGTCAGGAGATTATAGAAAACATTGTTTTTTTAAAACCAATAAATTTGAGTTTTCTTGCCTCCATTTTGTTTGAATCGGATTGCGACTATCCACCACGTGTTGTGCCCTTTGGGAATTAAGTTCATTTATCTTATCTTTATCTTATCTTCTCTTATCTTAGCGTTATCATATATTGTATGTAAGCTATAGAAAATTGCTAATATCGTACTTTCTGCACTACATTAATTAATTTGTTTCTTTGTAATTATCTACATTTGTTTAGAGGTAGTGTGGTATTGCTTTGCCTACCTGAGTAGATATTTGATTTTAATAACTCACATGCACGCCGATTAGAAGACTGGAACAGTTTCCTAATATTTGTAAATTCATTGATTATTGTTCTTTGGTAACAAATTTGTACAATCAATCAATACGAATTTTTACAACTTGTCACTCAGTATTTGAAATATTAATGAAATAATTTTTCTCTTTTACCTAATTAGAGTGGTAATATTTCCTTGTTTAACCGGTTATGAAACCGTTGGTTTTGGAATTTTGGGTCAGATAATAGAGGGTTTTTTTTATTTAATTTATTTTTGTTCCTTCTGAACTATAGTAAGTTTAAATATTAACGATTAGAGTTTTTATTAAGAAATTGTCGAGTGCTGAACTGTAATCAGTTCTTTTGAATGCAATTTTTTGGGTAATTTTATTTGCTTCATTCTGGGTCGGGTCACTAAAGGTTGACACCTTCCAGGTTTTGTTTTCATTTGGTTATAATTTTCCCTGTGATAATTCACAGAGTATTTGACAACAACCATATTTTATGGTACATTCCCTTCAGGAATTTATTTATAATTTTTAATCTTGGCTACACTAGCCGTCAACGTTCATCTATATATTTGTAAATTTTGGGGCACTCTTAACACAAACAATTCTTTGTATGTACTCTTCTGAGACGAGGCTGCTGTAACCTGACTGCAAGATCCATAACCTGCTAAAGAACCCTGGACGCTGATCATCTACAAATCCATAGATAAGAGGATTGGACTTAGCCAGTACGTGACCATCATCTGGACTAGAGCTCTAGTGTCCCCACTTTGCCACGGCAAGTCCACCTGGATCCAAGCATCAGCACAGGTTAAGGGTGAGAGTACTGACATCATAGAAGGAACGAGATTGTAAGAGTGTCACCGAACCTCATAAATTTTGTAAAGTTAGCCAATTTAAATTTCATTTCACTTTTTTTTTCCATTTTTTAGTCAATATTACATCATTTTTGAATTATTGTTAAATAGTAACTTTAATATTCCATTGTAATTTCAAGTCAATTTGCTTATTTGATTATAGTGTATTCAACTAACTTTTATATAGTTTTCTTTTATATTATATCTAAAAATTATCCTGGTGCCCAAATAAATAATTGTCAACATTCAAAGCAGCCCTACGAATACTACGCTCTAGTGTCATAAATCTCCCTGAGCTACCGGAGCTAATGTCAATGAACTTAAGCTAGTGGAATTGCACATCTCTAGCTTAGCTGAGTTTATTGTGACAATATATATATATATATATATATATATATATATATATATATATATATATATATATACACACAGGGTTATTCAGAACCCATATAAAAAACTTTGAGGATATGTGCATCCTTAAATGAGAAATCGATATCACCAAAAAAATTGTAATAAAAGTAATTAGGATTTCCCGTAAACAATGTTTAAAGTTATACCATTATAAAGGACTACGTAGCTGGGCAACTGTAGTTCAAAGAGATCGGATATACCACATTCCGACAAAAAACAGTAAACAAGTTTTTTGTACCTGGAACGTCTATCTATCTTTAAGTTTATTTTAAAGTAAAAACGCTGCAAATCTTTTTTGCGCCGGGCGCGCCGGTTTCTTTCGTGCTAGCTAGTTTGCATTGTCAGTCCCAAGGTCACTCCATTACAGTGGACCAGTATCCAGCGGCGTGCAATGAAAAATTTTTAAATAGTTTTCAGACCCCGCCAAAAAAATTTCTTTTTGCACTACCACATTTCTACATGTATGTTGAACATCCCCAAATTTTATTTTCGATAGGTTCTGAATAACCCTGTATAATAAATAATAATAAAAAATCTTTATTGTGTTCTTAACGAAAAAAGAAACACAAACGGTAAGAATTCGGCATTGCCGTTCTTCCATTCCACCTATATAAATTTTCAAAATTGAAGCTTGGCTTGGCTTTTATGAAGTGTATCCAATTTGTCCAAAAGGTATTCCCTATTGGCTTTCATTGGCCATATCCTTGCCCTTAAAAAAAAATAATATTTTTAAAAATTAGTTAAAATTATTTTTAAACACACCGTAAAACATTAGCAAAAAAAATTTACACTCGACTACTTGCGCAGTACTGTTCTATAATTTTGTTTTTCCTAAAACTAAAATATAACAGCTGGCCAACTTTTAAACGAAATTCATTAAATCTTAAATTGAGTGATTGTATAAACCATATACCAGCCAATAGGCTGTCTATGAATGAATTTCCTAAATTAAGTTAACTTAGATACTAAATTACATTTATGTATAACACATTTTTATCTACTTACCGATGGGGTTGTTTAGGAAAGGTAAAAAAGCTCTTATTACAATTATAGCTTTTATTATTGCAGTTTTTATTTGCACATACGTTTCCTGTTTTTCTATTAGTCATTATCACTAATGAAAAAAGGAACACTATAGAAAACAAAACCATAAAAAAGCACAATAAATAAACACAAAACATTACACTCAAAATAAATTCGCAAGAATAACTACGTCGCTGGCTTAATCGATAATCAACACGAAGTGATTTCCCTATTTCAGTTCGAAACTCTCGCCACTGTGATGTTCTCTTCTCAAAGGCGGGCCTAAGAAATGGCGCGCGTGGATCTGCGCAAACCGTTCCTGTCAAGAATGCGAGCGTACCCTTCCACTTAGCTGGGCGGTGACTCTACGTCTATCGCAACATGCATGCCTTTCACCCATTCGCTGAGGACTCTCTGTTTATCACATTGTTACCTACATCGCTTCGTCCCTCTTTAGATTTCGGCTAAATATTTTTTAGTGAATCTGTATATTATTACAAATAATACTTGGAACGTATACAGTCTGTTCATAAAGTAAACCCCCCCCTGCTAACTTTTGAATGAATCGAGTTAGAGAGTTTTAACAAAATACAGGGTGAATCACGTAAAACGAAGTTGAACCTGACGATAAATTCGATTCTTCAAATCTAAAGATGGCGCCACGGGCGCTGTCAACTCAATTTTTTAAGTGGCAAAGTACGCCGTGCTGCACCTCATTTAAAAGGTAATTAAATTCTCTACATTCTTGTTTTTCAAAAATGACAATCGAGTCATCCGTTCTCTAGTTACAATCGTTTCTATAAACGATATTTAAAAATTTTATCAAGTCTGCTTACCTTTCCTTGCTACTGTCAGTAGGTATGGGGACGCGTTGGGCCGGGCTCCGCCCCCAGATGGGACCCCCTTAGGGCTCCGCTGGGCCCCCAACTGTCAAAATGAAAAATGGGGCGCCCAACTGTCAAAATGGCGCCCCCAGCTGTCAAAAAAGCTGTCTAGACCAAAGACCCATAGACCTACAAATCAGAGGGGCCAAAGACCCATAGACCTACAATTCAGAAGAACTACAAGCCTCTAGGGCCCTCAACATAACCTCAAAGCCATAGCGCCTTATGGGCATGGTTCTAAAGCAGAAAGCTAAAGGAGGTCGCACACGGCGAATTATATATAAAGATTACTTACTCTGTTGTGGACTAAATCAGCTGGCACTGAACTCACGTACAACTGCGTGTAATATCTCGGTGTTAAATGCAGAATTGTGTATCTCTACGAGAGCTCCAGGTATACCACAACAAAAGGTTCGTCGAAGAGAGCTTCAGGTATACCACAACAAAAAACTTAACCTAATTTTTTGTGGATTTTGTATCTTAACGACGACGAGAGTAACAACAGCAATTTAAAAACTTAACCCAACTTTTTGTGTGTGGAACAAGCACGATCGATCACCAACACAGAACACTCTAGACTGAACCACATACGCCCGCGCGCGTAATATAATAATAATAATAATAAATAACTAATTATCTCCATACTGGCGAGAGCATCAACAATTTAAAAACTTAACCTAACTTTTTTGTGTGGAACAAGCACGACCGACCACCAACACATACCACTCTAGACTGAACCCACATACCTGCGCGTGTGTAATATAATAATAATAATAAATATCTATTTATCTCCATACTGTTGAGAGCAACTTAAAGCCGAAGCAACTGCACTCATGTAATATCTATTGATTGCGTATCTCCATAAATTAAAAGAGAATTACGTATCACCATAAATTAAAGAGCAGCCCGAGATGATTGCGTATCTCCACAAATTAACGAGCAAACAGCAGTAACTAAAGATATGTGTGTGTGTAGGGAACCACCACGTACAATCGCGAACTATTTAAATACAGAATTACGTATCTCCATAAATTAACGAGCAAGACAGCGAGCATCTTATGACAACAGTAAATACCTAGAAAGATGTGTCCGTAAGTGGTCTCAAGGCGACGTGTTGTTATTACAGAATTTTCAACAAAACGAGCTCCGGTCACAGTTACAAAGAAATATTAATAATTTCAAAAACCGTAAATGTACACAAGAGACAACTAAAATATTCACAATTAAAATGCAATATAAAATACAATTAATATAAAATTATAATCTGAACAAAGACATGTCTTTCATTAAATCTATCTTCATCATCATAAACTGCCATTATTCGAAAGTTGTATGGTACAGGCTCGGTTAACCTCAGCAACTCTGAAGCTGGTGGGGGTCTCTGCAGAGGCGATGGTAGCGATAAATTAAACTCTTCAGGTAGAATCTCTACAGCCAGTAATCGACCATGCAGCTCGTCGAGTAGCAAACAATCGTCTTGGCTTAGACCAGGCAGGGGGCTACTACTGTAAAAATAATAATAATAACTAAACAACCAAAATAGACAATTAATTAACAAATGTTTTTTTTATTTAAAACATACTAAAAGTTTCTACGTCGCTACAGTCCAATACTTATATACTGCCGTGCTAAAATCAAACGCGGCAACTACGGGTAGCAAAGAATCGATAATGTTTAATTTTTTAAAAAGTTCATACTACAAATCCGATACGACTATTATTGTTAAAAATATTTGTGTACATACTATATGTTATATTAATTTAAAACGCAGTGCGACAGTCTAGCTTAGCATTCACAGGGAAATAATTACTAAAAAGGTAATTACCTATTTTTGCCCTTTCTTACAAAGAAAAATCTAAACTTTATAAAATCTGCAAGTATATGAAGTTTTGTAATATAATAATACAGAGTTGCCACTGCTAGCGTCTCCTAGTGAAAAAGCGGCAACTACAATATACTAAAAAAAAAACAAATGCAGTATAAGTATTGTAGTTACCGCGTTTTCAACTAGTGGCGCGAAGATACCACATTTGTGCTTGATTTTAGCACGACAGTATAGATATTGTATGAATTACAAATGAAATTATGTAAATACTGATAATAAAATAATAAACTCACATCAATATAATGTTCTCCTCTCTTTCGGTGGCAGCCTCATCGTCGTCTGGAGATCTCGGCATAGATTCCTTACATTCCAGATATGTTAAGGTATCATAAGGTTGCAGCCCAATATGTTCGCTGTCGTTGGTCTCCATCAACCTTGCTACCGTCTCTGGACAGAAACAAAAAATATTGTGGCACGCCGAGCATATACCATCGTCAACAACAACATCCAGGTCCAAGCCCAAAAACAGTTCTCGGCACTCGGGACATCTCAAGGATTCATCATTTGATTCATCCATTAGATTACTAAGAATGAATATTATTAATACGAATTATAAATGCAAATATATATGAAACTTACTTTTCTATCAAATATCGTTCCAAACACCTTGGTGGCGTGTTTCGGGTTGTTAAATGTGACAGCGCAGTGTAACAACAGCCCTTCATTTCTATGAACTTAATAGCACACACACTATAAGACCTGCATACGTGAAACAGTAAACTAGAATGATATTATTTTTGCATAAAAACCAGCCGAGAGTCGATATATCTATCTCTGTAACCGCAGGTCCGCAAATGTAACAAAATATTTACAGGAAGTGTGAATCTATCAGAGATGCGATTTACGTAGATTTAAAAAACATGTTTTCGTTAGCTGTGGCCTCGTACTGATAACAAGAAGCCACGACCTTCTGCCGTGAATAAATATTTGTACTAATTTCGCGCGCGCTCACGATCCAAAGAGGACACTAAAATTAAAGCCAACGAATTTTACGCATAGCATATAGGGTGTTCAATTTTGAGAGAGAGACTATTCACTTTAAAATAACAACAGCAGTTCTTTGCGAATTTTACGTATAGCATATAGGGTGTCAAAACGTCAATATTTCAAATTTAGCTGGTCTGTGTTTGACATAAAAATAACATATAGGGTGGTCCAACTTTTGAAGTCCAAATCTTCACATCATTTGATATATTTGTATTTAACTTGGAATAGATATATTCTAACTCTGTAGTACGTCTATTGATATCAAATAATAGTTCGACGTACAAAGTAATGCCATCAGGTCTACTTGTTTGATTATTCACCTTTACTAAAAATTGTGCTTAATAGGTGCAGGCAGTGTAAAAACGGCACACCTAGAGAAGTATACAAGGTGCGATCACTGGCCTTGTACAGGGTGGGCCGTATAAGAGTGCGTATCCCCTTATCTCAGAAATTATGTGAGATAGAAAAAAAGTTTTATATAAATGTTGTTTGCGTTGAAGATGTCGGTATTTTTTTAATATAGTTATATTTGTAGCTCTTCAATATACAGGGTGATGAACTAAACTTATCTTTTTTTAAATGGAACACTTTGCATATTATTACATTTTTGAAAAGCTCTTCAAAAGACTTGTTCAACGATATATAATATGATGGGTCTGTAGCCCACCGTTTCGGAGCTATTGACTGGTATCTTCAGGAAAAGGTTAATATTTATAGCGAGCTAGAAAAGTTACTAATTGAGGTGATAAGCTGTAATTTGGGCCAAGAAATTCTAATTTGGTCTATTTTATTAAACTTCTGTCTAATACTAAAATAAAAAAAATTGCAACAGCTCCATAACGTAACGTAACTTAACTTAACTTAACTTAACGTAACTTAACTTAACGTAACGTAACTTAACGTAACGTACCTTAACGTAACGTAACTTAACGTAACGTAACTTAACGTAACGTAACGTAACTTAACGTAACGTAACTTAACGTAACGTAACTTAACGTAACGTAACTTAACGTAACGTAACTTAACGTAACGTAACTTAACGTAACGTAACTTAACGTTCCATAACGTAACGTAACGTAACGTAACGTAACTTAACTTAACGTAACGTAACGTACCTTAAGGTAACGTAACTTTACTTAACTTCGAGTAACTTAACGTAACGTAACTTAACGTAACGTAACGTAATTTAACGTAACGTAACTTCACGTAACTTCGAGTAACTTAACGTAACGTAACTTAACGTAACGTAATTTAACGTAACGTAACTTAACGTAACGTAACTTAACGTAACGTAACTTAACGTAACGTAACTTAACGTAACTAAAAGTAACTAAACGTAACTTAACGTAACTTAACGTAATTAGCGTAACTTAACGTACCGTAACTTAACGTAACGTAACTTCAAGTAACTTATGGTAACGTACCTTAACGTAACGTACCTTAACGTAACTAAACGTAACTTAACGTAACTTAACGTAATTAGCGTAACGTACCATAACGTTCCATAACGTAACGTAACTTAACTTAACGTAACTTAACTTAACTTAACGTAACTTAACATAACTTAACGTAACTTAACTTAACGTAACGTAACTTAACGTAACGTACCTTAACGTAACGTACCTTAATGTAACGTACCTTAACGTAACGTAACTTAACGTAACGTAACTTCTAGTAACTTAACGTAACGTACCTTACCGTAACTTAACGTAACGTAACGTAACTTAACGTAACGTAACGTAACGTAACTTAACGTAACGTAACTTAACGTAACGTAACGTAACGTAACTTAACGTAACGTAACGTAACGTAACGTAACTTAACGTAACTTAACGTAACTTAACGTAACTTGACGTAACGTACCATAACGTTCCATAACGTAACGTAACGTAACTTAACGTAACGTAACGTACCTTAAGGTAACGTAACTTAACGTAACTTCGAGTAACTTAACGTAACGTAAATTAACGTAACATAACTTAACGTAACGTAACTTAACGTAACGTAACGTCAAGTAACTTATGGTAACGTACCTGAACGTAACTTAACGTAACGTAACTTAACGTAACTAAAAGTAACTAAACGTAACTTAACGTAACTTAACGTAATTAGCGTAACTTAACGTACCGTAACTTAACGTAACGTAACTTCAAGTAACTTATGGTAACGTACTTTAACGTACCGTACCTTAACGTAACGTACCTTAACGTAACGTACCTTAACGTAACGTAACTTAACGTAACGTAACTTAACGTAACTTAACGTAACTAAACGTAACTTAACGTAACTTAACGTAATTAGCGTAACGTACCATAACGTTCCATAACGTAACGTAACTTAACTTAACGTAACTTAAGTTAAATTAACTTAACGTAACGTAACTTAACGTAACGTACCTTAACGTAACGTACCTTAACGTAACGTACCTTAACGTAACGTAACTTCAAGTACCTTAACGTAAATTAACGTAACTTAACGTAACGTAACGTACCTTACCGTAACTTTACGTAACGTAACGTAACGTAACGTAACTTAACGTAACGTAACGTAACTTAACGTAACGTAACTTAACGTAACGTAACTTAACGTAACGTAACTTAACGTAACGTAACTTAACGTAACTTAACGTAACTTAACGTAACTTAACTTAACGTAACTTAACGTAACGTAACTTAACGTAACGTAACTTAACGTAACGTAACTTAACGTAACGTAACTTAACGTAACGTAACTTAACGTAACTTAACGTAACGTAACTTAACGTAACTTAACGTAACTTAACGTAACTTAACGTAACGTAACGTAACGTAACGTAACTTCGAGTAACTTAACGTAACGCAACTTAATGTAACGTAACTTAACGTAACGTAACGTAACGTAACGTAACGTAACTTAACGTAACGTAACGAAACGTAACGCAACTTAACGTAACGTAACTTAACGTAACGTAACTTAACGTAACGTAACTTCAAGTAACTTATGATAACGTACCTTACCGTAACATAACTTAACGTAACGTAACTTAACGTAACTTAACGAAACTTGACGTAACGTACCATAACGTTCCATAACGTAACGTAACAAAACGTAACTTAAAGTAACGTAACTTAACGTAACTTAACGTAACGTAACTTAACGTAACGTAACTTTTTTTTTTTTTTTTTTTTTTTTTTTTTTTTTTTTTTTTTTTTTTGTGGGAGGGGAAATCCTTTATGGACCCCTGCGACTTCAGATCTATCATCGCAGGGAGTGCCGGACTCTCACCGGCTAAAACCCCTCCGTTTCTCTTTCCCGACCCATCCTAATCCGCCGGGACCAACCTTATGGCTGTTTCATCGGGGTTAGGGGGTGTTATTATCATTATTATTATTCTTCTTTCTTTTTTTTCCTTTTTTATCTTCTCCCACCTTGCAGATCTTCCCTCACTTTCTCGGCAACTATGCCATCCACTACCCTCTGCACGACCTTCCAGTTCCTTGGACTTTCCGTTGCCAGTTCTATTATGTTTTCTGGTGTCATTTCTTCCCCCACCATTTGATTGGCCATCTCCCTTTCTCTACTCCATTTTTCGCATTCAAATATTGCGTGCTCTGCTGTATCCCTCTCATTGTTACAGTGAGAGCAGCCCTCTGTCTCCCTTTTCCCTATCCTTTTCAAATACGCCCCAAAGCTCCCGTGGCCCGTCAGAAATTGTGTGAAGAAATAACTAGTTTCCCCATACTTCCTTCCTGTCCACACTTTTAGTTCAGGGATTAACTTCCTCGTCCATTCCCCTTTACTGGACCTATTCCATTCCATTTGCCATGCCCCCATGGTTATCTCCCTCTCCTCTGCTCTAATCGCTTTCATATCTTTATCCTCTCCCCTCCTTCTCCTAATTCTACCTCTCTCTTGAATGAGAAGGTGAATCGGCACTATTCCCGCGATCACTTGTGCCCCCTCTGTCGACACCGTTCTGTATGCCCTTCCTATCCTTAGGGCCATTTTCCTTTGTACCCCCTGTAACTTGTTTACGTGCCTTTTGACTAGCGTCGCCCTTTCCCATACCGGCGCCGCATATAGGATAATAGAGTGCACGACTTCAGACATTACCCTTCGTTTCCCTTGCGAAGGCCCTCTCATGTTTGGCATCAGCCTGGTCAATGCCGACACTGTTTTGTCTGCTTTTTCACATACCTTCTGCACGTGTGCCCCAAATATTAACCCCCTGTCTATAACGACCCCAAGGTATTTCACTTCTCCCTTTGGCATTATCTCCCTTCCCCCGAGTCTAAAAAAGACACCTGTGGGCTTTTTCATTCCCATAAGTGCCAATATCTCTGTCTTTTGTGGTACAATTTCCAGGTCATTTTCGCGCATCCATCTCCCTACGTCTTCCAGCACCGCGTTCCCCTTCCGGCACATTCCTTCCTTTTTTTCGTCGGTTACCACGATCGCCAGGTCATCCGCGTAGGCCACCAGTAACGTCCCTTCCGGTACTCTGACTTTCAGTACCTCATCATATAGCACGTTCCATAGAGTAGGCCCCAGAACTGATCCTTGTGGAACCCCTCCGTATACATTTTTCTTCCGTCCCCTGGACACTTCTACTTTCCTGTCTTTCAGATATTCTGTGATGATTCCCAGCAGGTGTTTATTTATTCCCCTACTCCTCAGCCTGTCTAAAATAATCTGCCAAGATGCCGAATTAAAGGCGTTTTTGACATCTACTAGTATCAGTGCACACCACCGCCTGTTGCCTTCTCTCCTGAGTACCCCAACTACGGCCTCCACTGCGTCTATAGTGGACCTCCCCTCTCTAAACCCGAATTGTTGATCCGATAGGCCTCCAGTCCTTTCCAGCTCCTTTTTCAGTTTCTCCACTATCACCCCCTCGTACAGTTTTCCCATGGTATCCAAAAGACAGATGGGTCTGTACGCCGACGGGTCTCCACTTTCCTTTCCCGCTTTTGGTATCAGAATCAGTCTCGCCGTTTTCCATACCCCCGGGAACATGACTTGCCGATACAGGTTGTTTAGGATGTCCGTGGTCCATGCCGGTTTTATTTCCACCAATATTTTAATCATTTCCGAGGGGATTCCATCTAGACCTGGTGCCTTCCTTTCTTTCATTTTCCCAGCTGCCCTAAGTACTTCCTCTTCCCTAATTTGGTCTGTACTTTCCACCTCTTCATCCCCTCCATTTTCTACTCTAGTCTCTATCATCTTAAATAGATGTTTTGCGACGTCCTCCATCTTTTCTGGTGTCATGTCTATTCTTGGCTTTCGTATCTGTAGAGAGTTCATCATTATCTGGTATCCCTCTCCCCAGATATCTTCCTCTATTTTATCGCACACCCTTTCCCAGCATTTCCTTTTTTCTTTTGCTATTAGCTTTTTTAGCGTGTTCTTACTGAGCCTGTGCTGTTCCACCATAATATTCATATGTTGCCTGTCTCCTCTCCTTTTTCTGTATCGCATAAGCAACCTTCTCGCCGTTGTGGCGTTCCTTTTTGCCTGGGCGATCTCCTCTGTCCACCAGTATACTGGATTTCCTCTCTCGTCTAATCTTTCCCTTTTGGTGGCTCTTTTGGAAATTTTTTTCAAGATTTCCATTTTACTCTTTAAGTTTTCCCCACCGTCCGCAAAGTTGTCCTCATCATTAATCATATTCCTGCACACTCCCTTATCCAATATTCTCCTGCCGAACCTTTGCCGCGTCTTTTCCCCCTTTATGTTTACTTCAAAACTTATATAGCTATGTAGACTCATCGTCTCTTCTTGCAGCACCTCCCAGCTTCGCACGAGACTCATCACTTCCTCCGTGCCCATTGTGACATCTATGTGTGTCTGGCTCTCTCCTCTCACAAAAGTGGGTGCGTCGCCGTTATTTATGATCCCCAGGTCAAGTTGTCCCGTCCATTCTGACAGAATCCTGCCCCTCTGATCTTCTTGCGGAGAACCCCAGAGTGGAGACTTCGCATTAAAATCCCCCCCAATCAGTACCTTCCCTCCTATCAGCCTCATATCTTCACCCAACTCGTTCAGGAATCTTTCGAAGTCCTCTAATTTAACGTTTGGGGATATATAACAGCTATACACCCATATAAGGCCTTCTATTTGTGCTCTTACAAAACCTCTTCCCTTAGACCAGTCGGTTACCTTTTTCCTTCCTTTCCAATTTATTATGCAAGCATCCTCGTTTGCGTCTACATACCACCCCTTTCTAGCGAGGATTTTCTTATTTGGTTCCGCTACCAATAGCAGGTCAGCCCCTCTGTTCCTGGCAGTTTCCCATAACATATCGTGTGCAGCTCTACGTCTGTCTACGTTTATTTGTATAATTTTCATATCCTGCCTTCGAAAGTTAAAAACTATGAATAAATAAATAAATAAATAAATAACAATAAACAATAACGATACGCGACTTTTTGTAAATATCACAGATAATAATCACAGATAACTCTCTATATCACAGATAATTGGACTAGTACGCTCTTTTCTTTTGCTCCTTGAGCTTTACCCTTCTAAGGGCCTTCCTGAACTCCGGACACACTCCCGACCCAGCGGTGTGTCCCCCTATTTTACAGTTTAAGCAGTAGGCTTCTCTTTGGCATTCCCTTCCTATGTGGCCGGTCTCACCGCATCTTCTACATGCTTCCGCAAGGTCTCTATTTCCCGTATATTACGTAACGTAACTTAACTTAACGTAACGTAACGTAACGTAACGTAACTTCGAGTAACCTAACGTAACGCAACTTAACGTAACGTAACTTAACGTAACGTAACTTAACGTAACGTAACTTAACGTAACTTAACTTAACGTAACGTAACTTAACGTTACGTAACGTAACGTAACTTAACGTTACGTAACGTAACGTAACGCAACTTAACGTAACGTAACTTAACGTAACGTAACTTAACGTAACGTAACTTAACGTAACTTAACGTAACGTAACTTAACGTAACGTAACTTAACGTAACGTAACTTAACGTAACGTGACTTAACGTAACGTAACTTCAAGTAACTTATGGTAACGTACCTTACCGTAACATAACTTAACGTAACTTAACGTAACTTAACGTAACTAAACGTAACTTAACGTAACTTAACGTAATTAGCGTAACGTACCATAACGCTCCATAACGTAACGTAACTTAACTAAACGTAACTTAACTTAACGTAACTTAACTTAACTTAACTTAACGTAACTTAACTTAACGTAACGTAACTTAACGTAACGTACCTTAACGTAACGTAACTTAACGTTCCATAACGTATCGTAACGTAACGTAACTTAACTTAACGTAACGTAACGTACCTTAAGCTAACGTAACTTAACGTAACATAACTTAACGTAACGTAACGTAACTTAACGTAACGTAACTTTACGTAACGTAACGTAACTTAACGTAACGTAACTTAACGTAACGTAACTTAACGTAACGTAACTTAACGTAACGTAACTTAACGTAACGTAACGTAACTTAACGTAACGTAACTTAACGTAACGTAACTTAACGTAACGTAACTTAACGTAACGTAACTTAACGTAACGTAACTTAACGTAACGTAACGTAACGTAACTTAACGTAACTTAACGTAACTTCGAGTAACTTAACGTAACGTAACTTATAGTAACTTATGGTAACGTAACTTACCGTAACATAACTTAACGTAACGTAACTTAACGTAACTAAACGTAACTTAACGTAATTAGCGTAACGTACCATAACGCTCCATAACGTAACGTAACTTAACTTAACTTAACTTAACGTAACTTAACTTAACGTAACGTAACTTAACGTAACGTACCTTAACGTAACGTAACTTAACGTAACGTAACTTAACGTAACGTAACGTAACTTAACGTAACGTAACTTAACGTAACGTAACTTAACGTAACGTAACTTAACGTAACGTAACTTAACGTTCCATAACGTAACGTAACGTAACGTAACGTAACTTAACTTAACGTAACGTAACGTACCTTAAGGTAACGTAACTTAACGTAACGTAACTTTACTTAACTTCGAGTAACTTAACGTAACGTAACTTAACGTAACGTAACGTAATTTAACGTAACGTAACTTCACGTAACTTCGAGTAACTTAACGTAACGTAACTTAACGTAACGTAACTTAACGTAACGTAACTTAACGTAACTAAAAGTAACTAAACGTAACTTAACGTAACTTAACGTAATTAGCGTAACTTAACGTACCGTAACTTAACGTAACGTAACTTCAAGTAACTTATGGTAACGTACCTTAACGTAACGTACCTTAACGTAACTAAACGTAACTTAACGTAACTTAACGTAATTAGCGTAACGTACCATAACGTTCCATAACGTAACGTAACTTAACTTAACGTAACTTAACTTAACTTAACGTAACTTAACTTAACTTAACGTAACTTAACTTAACGTAACGTAACTTAACGTAACGTACCTTAACGTAACGTACCTTAATGTAACGTACCTTAACGTAACGTAACTTAACGTAACGTAACTTCAAGTAACTTAACGTAACGTACCTTACCGTAACTTAACGTAACGTAACGTAACTTAACGTAACGTAACGTAACGTAACTTAACGTAACGTAACGTAACGTAACTTAACGTAACTTAACGTAACTTAACGTAACGTAACGTAACGTAACGTAACGTAACTTAACGTAACTTAACGTAACTTGACGTAACGTACCATAACGTTCCATAACGTAACGTAACGTAACTTAACGTAACGTAACGTACCTTAAGGTAACGTAACTTAACGTAACTTCGAGTAACTTAACATAACGTAACTTAACGTAACGTAACTTAACGTAACGTAACGTAACTTAACGTAACGTAACTTAACGTAACGTAAATTAACGTAACGTAACTTAACGTAACGTAACTTAACGTAACGTAACTTAACGTAACTTAACGTAACGTAACTTAACGTAACGTAACTTAACGTAACGTAACGTAACGTAACTTCGAGTAACTTAACGTAACGCAACTTAACGTAACGTAACTTAACGTAACGTAACTTAACGTAACGTAACTTAACGTAACGTAACTTAACGTAACGTAACTTAACGTAACGTAACTTAACGTAACGTAACTTAACGTAACGTAACGTAACTTCAAGTAACTTATGGTAACGTACCTTACCGTAACATAACTTAACGTAACGTAACTTAACGTAACTTAACGTAATTAGCGTAACGTACCATAACGCTCCATAACGTAACGTAACTTAACTTAAGGTAACTTAACTTAACTTAACGTAACTTAACTTAACGTAACGTAACTTAACGTAACGTACCTTAACGTAACGTAACGTAACTTAACGTAACGTAACTTAACGTAACGTAACTTAACGTAACCTAACTTAACGTAACGTAACTTAACGTAACATAACTTAACGTTCCATAACGTAACGTAACGTAACGTACCTTAAGGTAACGTAACTTAACGTAACGTAACTTTTTTTTTTTTTTTTGGTGGGAGGGGAAATCCTCATGGACACCCTGCTCTTGAGTCTATCAAGCAGGGTAGTGTCGGACTTCTACCGACTAAAACCCCTCCCTAACTATGCCAGCCTACCAGAACCTCCCCGCAGGGGGGAATAACCTCAGTAGGAGGATTTTTTCTTGTACATATTCAACCTGGCTCGTCCCTCTCCTTCTTCTTCATGATCTTTCCAATTCCCTCCTCTACGATCTTCCAGCTCTGCCCATCCCTAAGCATCACCCTCACCATACTTTCTTTAGTAACAGCCTCCCCGAGGCAGGTTTCCATCACCCTTCTTTCATCTTCCCATCTTCCACACTCGAAGAGTGTGTGCTCGGGGTCATCCCTCCCTCCGCAGTACCTGCAATCCTCTTCTCGCGCCTTACCGATAGCGTGCAGGTACGTCCCGAAGGATCCGTGTCCTGCCAAGGCCTGGGTAAGGAAATAGCTGGTGCCTCCATGTTTCCTCCGCACCCAAGGTCTGACGTCCGGGATTAACTCCCTTGTCCAGGCACCCTTGACTCCCCCGCTCCACTCTTCCTGCCATTCATCCAACGTCCTCATCCTCTCTTCCTTGCTGGCTGCTTCTTTCGGCTGCCGGCTCTCCCATATCCTCTTTCTCTCGCGCGCGAGGAGGTGAATCGGCACACACGACGCCAATGTTGTCGCCGCCTCATACGAGATGGTCCTGTATCCCCTGCATACCCTAAGGGCTACGACCCTCTGGACACTCTGCAGCGCCCTCCTATACAGGGCCACGTTAAGGTAATCCGCCCATATCGGGGCACCGTATAACATTATAGAGTGGGCCACTTCAGCCAACACCTTTCTCTTCTGCTCTCCAGGCCCCCCCATGTTTGGCATTATCCTCTGCAAGGCCTTCACCGCCGCCTGGGCCTTGTTTGCCGCTGCCCTTATATGCGGGCCCATAGTAACAGTAGAGTCCAGGATAATCCCCAAGTATTTCACCTGCCTACTCATCTCCACCCTAGTATCTCTGATCACCAATTCCCGGATCCTTTGTGGTCTGCCAAACCTGAGGAGGATGGCTTCTGTTTTTTCGGGTGCCATCTGCAGCCCATTTTCCCCCAGCCACCTATCCACCTCCGCCAGTGCCTCGTTCATCTTCGCCTCCAAGGCATCCGGCCTACTATCTTGCCCGACAATGGCTACATCATCCGCATACCCTATTATCACGATGCCCTCTCGTACATTTAGCGTGAGTACCCCATCATACATCACATTCCACAGAGTCGGACCTAACACCGACCCTTGTGGGACCCCAACAGCAACCTCCCTACTCCTACCTCCACCTGTGCGGATCCTCCTCTTGGACAGGTAATCCTTGATGAGGTTCACCAGGTACCCGGAGATCCCCCTACGGTCCAGCGCCTCAACTATTCTCGCCCAGTGTGCCGTATTAAAGGCGTTGCGTACGTCCACGAATGCCACCGCCGTCCACTCGCTCGGGCTTCGCATACGGGCTCGTCTTGCCCTTCCTAAAATCTCCTCCACAGCGTGAATAGTGGAGTGTCCCTTTCTAAACCCATGTTGGTTTGGAGACAACTCCTCCCCCTGCTCCATCTCCTCATTAAGCCTCCTCAAGATCAGGTGTTCCAGCAGCTTCCCAGTGGAGTCCAACAAACAAAGAGGGCGATACCCCCTTTCGCTCACGCCCTCTTTCGCCGGCTTCTCCACCAGAACCACCCTCGCCTCTTTCCATCTCTCCGGGAACACTCCCTCCTGTAGCAGCCCGTTCATCACCCCCAGGACGTAGGGGCCAGCTGCCTCAACTGCCGCCTTCACTACCTCGCCAGGTATCCCATCAATGCCAGGGGCTCTTTTGTTTTTTATTCTTCCAGCTGCTGCCACCAGTTCCTCTGCAGTAAATAGAGGAATTATCCCAGGATTAGCCTTTTCCCAGACTATCGCCGGAGCTACAGGGAATAACTTCCTGATCATCTCCTCCTTATCCTCTCTTCCCAGTCCAAGCGCAGGGTGCTCAGTATTAGTAGCCCTCTTGACTATCTTATATCCCTCACCGTAGGGATCCTTATCCAGATCTTTCAGCAGGTCAGCCCAGCATTTCCTCTTGGATTTCCGGATCAGACTGTTGAGTTGCTTCCTTCGTATCTTCAGTTCCCTTTTGGCTTCTACCGCCGCCTCGCGGTCTACCTCTCGGGCTCGGAGCCTGACCACATTTCTTCGACACTGTAGGGTTTGGCATCGAGCATTGTGGATCTCTACTGTCCACCAGTAAGGAGGTTGCCCCCCCCCTTGTCCTAACCTTCGGCGTGGCATACTGAAACGCACGCTCCATCTCCTTTACTAGCTCTTCTGGTGTTTGCGCCCTCTCTTCCCACTTCACATTGCTCAGGTATCTCCTGACTACTACGCCATCCGTCGGCCCATACACCCATTTACAGCGCGAGGATTTTGTCCCTCTTTCCAGGTCAAAAGCAATGTATTTGTGTGGACTCAGCGACTCGTCCCCCAGAACCTTCCATCCATGCATCCTGCCCACAGTCATCTCTGCTACCGCCGTTATATCAATCGTGGATCTGGAATCTCCTCTCTCAAACGTCGCAATCCCATCCTCATTTATAGCCACGAAATCCAGACAGGCAAACACGGTACTCAGCATTTCCCCTCTGGCATCTTCCCTGTGCTCTCCCCACATAGGTGACTTAGCGTTAAAATCCCCAGTGATCACAATATGCTGGCCTATATGCCTTCCTATATCCTGTGCCAGATTATCCACAAAGGCTTCAAACGCCCGTAGCGTCACATTAGGAGATATATAACAGCTGAACAGTATTATATCTTCCACCCGTATCCATACAAATCCTTCCCCCGCCCCTGTGGCTGTAGCTGCCCGTCCATCCCCCACGAGGGCAATAGCAGCATCCTTTCTACGGTCCGTAAACCACCTAGGGCCCGCTGCCACGGCCTTGTTTGGTTCGCTGACCGCTACCACTCTTGCGCCGATCCTTCCAGCCGTTTCCATTGCTAGGTCCATCGACGCCGCGCTACAATTCGTGTTAATTTGCAGTACTCTCATGGACAATAAAGAGTAAGTATAAAAGGTGTAAAAACGGTGAACAAATAAATAAGTAATAAATAAGTATAAAAGGTGTATAAACGGTGAACAAATAAACAAGCAATAAATAAGTATAAAATGTGTAAAAACGGTGAACAATAAATAAGTAATAAATAAGTAAATAAACAGCTTCCTAAGAACTATCGACTAGAATGGGTGACTAGAACGTGTGACTGTAACTAATTCCTAATAAGCCTTGGCTTTCTTTCTATTATTCCTGGCCCTACTTAAGGCGTTCCGAAAAACTGGGCATCTACCTCCTCCAGCCCTATGTCCCTCTTTCTTACACGTGAGACAGAATTCTTCCCTCCCACAGTCCTTGGCCTGGTGATCCAGGGCACCACATCTTCTACAGGCCCTCCTATGATCGACTTCTTCTACACAATCTTTCATCATGTGCCCATACCCCAGACATTTATAGCATTGATCAACTTTCACTCTCTCTGCCACGCCACATAAACTTAACCCAATTCTTACCTCCTTCTTCTCAATTAGCACCCTCGCCCCATCTTTATCGAGCCATGCTGTTACTGCCTGTGTACCTCCATAGTACGGCCTCAGGTTACCCAAGCTCACAGCATTAATTTCCATTCCTATAGCCTCAGCCACGGCTGCCGTGACCTCTTCTGCCGTAGCTATCTGGTCGATATCTCTGATAGTTACTGGGACTCTGCTGCTACCACTGCCCCTTGTCACCTTCACCCCCGTAGTCTCCTTGAGTTCTCTTCCGAGATCCTCGAGCGCCCCTGGGTTTCCCTTGTCCACCACCAGGACCATACTTCCATCCCTGCTTTTTCTGATAGTTTTGATTCCCTGTGCAGCCTTGGACTCCACCTTTATCTTTTGTTTAACTTGGGCTAGTAAGTCCGCATACGTTTTACCCTCCTGGCTCACTATGAGAGCTTCCGTATTGGCTGTTTTCTCCGGCCTTTTCCCCTTTTGTTTACGCCCTGCTTCGTTTACATACACGATGCATTTAATTGCCGTGCCGGAGAATATGCATTCCAGCATTCTCCGGGTGTCGCATCCCGAGTTGTCATAACTCGGAGGGTATAGAGCAACCTTGCCTCTATTGGCTTCTATCATTTTCCTCTTCAGGTCTGTCAGAACCCCGAACCAGTCCTCCCCATCTCTTATCTCCGCCCTACTAACTATCCTCACATGCTCCTCCATCTCCCCCTGCCTGCCTAGGATCTTAGAGCTTACCGCGAGCTGCGTCAGTGACCCTGCCATCTCTTTAAGATCAGGGAACCTTTCTTCCATGGTCCTCCTTAACCCTTTGTTCTGCTCCCCCGCATCATCCATCTCCACTAAGCAGACAAGGTCCGTATCTCTATTGCACTTTAGCAGCGTACCCTCCGCAATGTACGCGGACCTAAATATGTCCTCCGGCCATTCCCTGGACCTCAATGCCTTATACCTAGCGTACTCTGCCGCTCCTATCACCTCCTCTCTTGTGACACCATTTCTGTTTTTATCATTTCGCCTATTCATCTTCGCCGCTTCCTTCAGTAGTTTATTTTCTTTCTTCAGCTCCTCTATTTTAGCCTCGAGCTCCGCAATTCTATGCCCCTCTCCTTCATCTATATTCATCGCCGCTATCTCCGAGCTCTTCCCCAGATCCTGGAGAAGCGTCTGGGCCTCTTTGGTCATAAGCTGCCTGACAAGGCTCTGGAGGGTCATCGCTGCCTCCTTGAGCTCTCTCTTTGTGTTCCGTTCCTTAGCAGCTGTCGCGATTTGACGCGTGACCCCTTCAATCTTAAGGACACTTTTCCTAATCAAAGTGCCTATTTTCTCTCTCCCAGTTTGGTGGGGTTTCGTCGACCCTCCTTTCTCCACCAACCCTTCTTCTCTTTTTCTTTTACTCGGCTGCATCTCTACTTCATCATCCAATGTTAAATTTACCGTCTCCACACTCGGGGTTGACGGAGCTGAGTGGGTACGCCTGTCCGGTGAGACCTTTTGTTTTTTTAATATCTTCCTTCTTGGGCTAATAAGGCCCATTTCCACATATAGAGATCTCTCTCCTATACCCTTGTCCCTAGCCCGTACGCATTCCGCGTCCTCTCCATCTACAGGTGCTTTTAACTTCGGAGGGCTTCTCCCTATAGAGTCCCTCCTTTCGAAGGGATTTATTTCCGCTTTCCTACTTCCAGTAGTACTTCCTGACACCACGGCCTGGTTTCCTACCAATGGTGTCGACCAGTCGTTGGATGACGGTCGGGGGGAGCCTGGCCTGGCACTACCCTCACCGACCGGAACTGGGGGCTCCGACCCCTGCTCCGTAATGCAAATCTGATTCGTTGTACTATCCATATCCATATATTTTGAAGAGTTCCTTTTCCCTGGCCTGGTTATCAACGTATAATCCGTCCGAAAATTCCCCCCTAGGAGGGTGTGTGCGATCCTATGGGGGGAGGTGCAATCCTGTTGGTCCGCGGGTGCTATTTTATTTCACACCTATCCTTCGACCCTGCTGGGTGCAGAGCCGATGAGCATTCCCCTATCCGCCACCTGGGGACGCGCCCGGTAGGGGTTTCAGGTGTCCCCCTCCGGGCGTAACGTAACGTAACTTAACGTAACGTAACTTAACGTAACGTAACTTAACGTAACGTAACTTAACGTAACGTAACTTAACGTAACGTAACTTAACGTAACGTAACTTAACGTAACGTAACTTTACTTAACTTCGAGTAACTTAACGTAACGTAACTTAACGTAATTTAACGTAACGTAACTTCACGTAACTTCGAGTAACTTAACGTAACGTAACTTAACGTAACGTAACTTAACGTAACGTAACTTAACGTAACGTAACTTAACGTAACGTAACTTAACGTAACGTAACTTAACGTAACGTAACTTAACGTAACGTAACTTAACGTAACGTAACTTAACTTAACGTAACTTAATGTAACGTAACGAAACTTAACGTAACTTGAGGTAATTAACGTAACGTACCATAACGTTCCATAACGTAACATAACGTAACGTAACTTAACTTAACGTAACTTAACTTAACGTAACTTAACTTAACTTAACTTAACGTAACTTAACTTAACGTAACGTAACTTAACGTAACGTAACTTCAAGTAACTTAACGTAACTTAACGTAACGTACCTTACCGTAACTTAACGTAACGTAACTTAACGTAACGTAACTTAACGTAACATAACGTAACGTAACTTAACGTAACTTAACGTAACTTAACGTAACTTGACGTAACGTACCATAACGTTCCATAACGTAACGTAACGTAACGTACCTTAAGGTAACGTAACTTCGAGTAACTTAACGTAACGTAACTTAACGTAACGTAACTTAACGTAACGTAACTTAACGTAACGTAAATTAACGTAACGTAACTTAACGTAACGTAACTTAACGTAACGTAACTTAACGTAACGTAACTTCGAGTAACTTAACGTAACGTAACTTAACGTAACGTAACTTAACGTAACGTAACTTAACGTAACGTAACGTCAAGTAACTTATGGTAACGTACCTGAACGTAACTTAACGTAACGTAACTTTACGTAACTAAAAGTAACTAAACGTAACTTAACGTAACTTAACGTAATTAGCGTAACTTAACGTAACGTAACTTCAAGTAACTTATGGTAACGTACCTTAACGTACCGTACCTTAACGTAACGTACCTTAACGTAACGTAACTTAACGTAACGTAACTTAACGTAACGTAACTTAACGTAACGTAACTTAACGTAACTTAACGTAACTAAACGTAACTTAACGTAACTTAACGTAATTAGCGTAACGTACCATAACGTTCCATAAGGTAACGTAACTTAACTTAACGTAACTTAACTTAACTTAACTTAACGTAACGTAACTTAACGTAACGTACCTTAACGTAACGTACCTTAACGTAACGTACCTTAACGTAACGTACCTTAACGTAACGTAACTTCAAGTAACTTAACGTAAATTAACGTAACTTAACGTAACGTAACTTAACGTAACGTACCTTACCGTAACTTTACGTAACGTAACGTAACGTAACGTAACTTAACGTAACGTAACGTAACTTAACGTAACTTGACGTAACATACCATAACGTTCCATAACGTAACGTAACGTAACTTAACGTAACGTAACGTAACTTAACGTAACGTAACTTAACGTAACGTAACTTAACGTAACGTACCTTACCGTAACTTTACGTAACGTAACGTAACGTAACGTAACTTAACGTAACGTAACGTAACTTAACGTAACTTGACGTAACGTACCATAACGTTCCATAACGTAACGTAACGTAACTTAACGTAACGTAACGTAACTTAACGTAACGTAACTTAACGTAACGTAACTTAACGTAACTTAACGTAACTTAACTTAACGTAACTTAACGTAACGTAACTTAACGTAACGTAACTTAACGTAAATTAACGTAACTTAACGTAACGTAACGTAACGTAACGTAACTTCGAGTAACTTAACGTAACGCAACTTAATGTAACGTAACTTAACGTAACGTAACGTAACGTAACGTAACTTAACGTAACGTAACGAAACGTAACGCAACTTAACGTAACGTAACTTAACGTAACGTAACTTAACGTAACGTAACTTCAAGTAACTTATGATAACGTACCTTACCGTAACATAACTTAACGTAACGTAACTTAACGTAACTTAACGAAACTTGACGTAACGTACCATAATATTCCATAACGTAACGTAACAAAACGTAACTTAACGTAACGTAACTTAACGTAACTTAACGTAACTTAACGTAACTTAACGTAACGTAACGTAACTTCGAGTAACTTAACGTAACGCAACTTAACGTAACGTAACTTAACGTAATTTAACTTAACGTAACGTAACTTAACGTTACGTAACGTAACGTAACGCAACTTAACGTAACGTAACTTAACGTAACGTAACTTAACGTAACTTAACGTAACGTAACTTAACGTAACGTAACTTAACGTAACGTAACTTAACGTAACGTAACTTAACGTAACGTAACTTAACGTAACGTGACTTAACGTAACATAACTTCAAGTAACTTATGGTAACGTACCTTACCGTAACATAACTTAACGTAACTTAACGTAACTTAACGTAACTAAACGTAACTTAACGTAACTTAACGTAATTAGCGTAACGTACCATAACGCTCCATAACGTAACGTAACTTAACTAAACGTAACTTAACTTAACGTAACTTAACTTAACTTAACTTAAGGTAACTTAACTTAACGTAACGTAACTTAACGTAACGTAACTTAACGTAACGTACCTTAACGTAACGTAACTTAACGTAACGTAACTTAACGTAACGTAACTTAACGTTCCATAACGTAACGTAACGTAACTTAACTTAACGTAACGTAACGTACCTTAAGCTAACGTAACTTAACGTAACGTAACTTAACATAACGTAACGTAACTTAACGTAACGTAACTTAACGTAACGTAACTTAACGTAACGTAACTTAACGTAACGTAACTTAACGTAACGTAACTTAACGTAACGTAACTTAACGTAACGTAACTTAACGTAACGTAACGTAACTTAACGTAACTTAACGTAACTTCGAGTAACTTAACGTAACGTAACTTATAGTAACTTATTATAACGTACCTTACCGTAACATAACTTAACGTAACGTAACTTAACGTAACTAAACGTAACTTAACGTAATTAGCGTAACGTACCATAACGCTCCATAACGTAACGTAACTTAACTTAACTTAACTTAACGTAACTTAACTTAACGTAACGTAACTTAACGTAACGTACCTTAACGTAACGTAACTTTTTTTTTTTTTTTTTTTTTGTGGGAGGGGAAATCCTTTATGGACCCCTGCGACTTCAGATCTATCATCGCAGGGAGTGCCGGACTCTCACCGGCTAAAACCCCTCCGTTTCTCTCTTTCCCGACCCATCCTAATCCGCCGGGACCAACCTTATGGCTGTTTCATCGGGGTTAGGGGGTCTTATTATCATTATTATTATTCTTCTTTCTTTTTTTTTTCCTTTTTTATCTTCTCCCACCTTGCAGATCTTCCCTCACTTTCTCGGCAACTATGCCATCCACTACCCTCTGCACGACCTTCCAGTTCCTTGGACTTTCCGTTGCCAGTTCTATTATGTTTTCTGGTGTCATTTCTTCCCCCACCATTTGATTGGCTATCTCCCTTCCTCTACTCAATTTTTCGCATTCAAATATTGCGTGCTCTGCTGTATCCCTCTCATTGTTACAGTGAGAGCAGCCCTCTGTCTCCCTTTTCCCTATCCTTTTCAAATACGCCCCAAAGCTCCCGTGGCCCGTCAGAAATTGTGTGAAGAAATAACTAGTTTCCCCATACTTCCTTCCTGTCCACACTTTTAGTTCAGGGATTAACTTCCTCGTCCATTCCCCTTTACTGGACCTATTCCATTCCATTTGCCATGCCCCCATGGTTATCTCCCTCTCCTCTGCTCTAATCGCTTTCATATCTTTATCCTCTCCCCTCCTTCTCCTAATTCTACCTCTCTCTTGAATGAGAAGGTGAATCGGCACTATTCCCGCGATCACTTGTGCCCCCTCTGTCGACACCGTTCTGTATGCCCTTCCTATCCTTAGGGCCATTTTCCTTTGTACCCCCTGTAACTTGTTTACGTGCCTTTTGACTAGCGTCGCCCTTTCCCATACCGGCGCCGCATATAGGATAATAGAGTGCACGACTTCAGACATTACCATTCGTTTCCCTTGCGAAGGCCCTCTCATGTTTGGCATCAGCCTGGTCAATGCCGTCACTGTTTTGTCTGCTTTTTCACATACCTTCTGCACGTGTGCCCCAAATATTAACCCCCTGTCTATAACGACCCCAAGGTATTTCACTTCTCCCTTTGGCATTATCTCCCTTCCCCCGAGTCTAAAATTTCATTCCCATAAGTGCCAATATCTCTGTCTTTTGTGGTACAATTTCCAGGTCATTTTCGCGCATCCATCTCCCTACGTCTTCCAGCACCGCGTTCCCCTTCCGGCACATTCCTTCCTTTTTTTCGTCGGTTACCACGATCGCCAGGTCATCCGCGTAGGCCACCAGTAACGTCCCTTCCGGTACTCTGACTTTCAGTACCTCATCATATAGCACGTTCCATAGAGTAGGCCCCAGAACTGATCCTTGTGGAACCCCTCCGTATACATTTTTATTCCGTCCCCTGGACACTTCTACTTTCCTGTCTTTCAGATATTCTGTGATGATTCCCAGCAGGTGTTTATTTATTCCCCTACTCCTCAGCCTGTCTAAAATAATCTGCCAAGATGCCGAATTAAAGGCGTTTTTGACATCTACTAGTATCAGTGCACACCACCGCCTGTTGCCTTCTCTCCTGAGTACCCCAACTACGGCTCCACTGCGTCTATAGTGGACCTCCCCTCTCTAAACCCGAATTGTTGATCCGATAGGCCTCCAGTCCTTTCCAGCTCCTTTTTCAGCTTCTCCACTATCACCTCCTCGTACAGTTTTCCCATGGTATCCAAAAGACAGATGGGTCTGTACGCCGACGGGTCTCCACTTTCCTTTCCCGCTTTTGGTATCAGAATCAGTCTCGCCGTTTTCCATACCCCCGGGAACATGACTTGCCGGTACAGGTTGTTTAGGATGTCCGTGGTCCATGCCGGTTTTATTTCCACCAATATTTTGATCATTTCCGAGGGGATTCCATCTGGACCTGGTGCCTTCCTTTCCTTCATTTTCCCAGCTGCCCTAAGTACTTCCTCTTCCCTAATTTGGTCTGTGCTTTCCACCTCTTCATCCCCTCCATTTTCTACTCTAGTCTCTATCATCTTAAATAGATGTTTTGCGACGTCCTCCATCTTTTCTGGTGTCATGTCTATTATTGGCTTTCGTATCTGTAGAGAGTTCATCATTATCTGGTATCCCTCTCCCCAGATATCTTCCTCTATTTTATCGCACACCCTTTCCCAGCATTTCCTTTTTTCTTTTGCTATTAGCTTTTTTAGCGTGTTCTTACTGAGCCTGTGCTGTTCCACCATAATATTCATATGTTGCCTGTCTCCTCTCCTTTTTCTGTATCGCATAAGCAACCTTCTCGCCGTTGTGGCGTTCCTTTTTGCCTGGGCGATCTCCTCTGTCCACCAGTATACTGGATTTCCTCTCTCGTCTAATCTTTCCCTTTTGGTGGCTCTTTTGGAAATTTTTTTCAAGATTTCCATTTTACTCTTTAAGTTTTCCCCACCGTCCGCAAAGTTGTGCTCATCATTAATCATATTCCTGCACACTCCCTTATCCAATATTCTCCTGCCGAACCTTTGCCGCGTCTTTTCCCCCTTTATGTTTACTTCAAAACTTATATAGCTATGTAGACTCATCGTCTCTTCTTGCAGCACCTCCCAGCTTCGCACGAGACTCATCACTTCCTCCGTGCCCATTGTGACATCTATGTGTGTCTGGCTCTCTCCTCTCACAAAAGTGGGTGTGTCGCCGTTATTTATGATCCCCAGGTCAAGTTGTCCCGTCCATTCTGACAGAATTCTGCCCCTCTGATCTTCTTGCGGAGAACCCCAGAGTGGAGACTTCGCATTAAAATCCCCCCCAATCAGTACCTTCCCTCCTATCAGCCTCATATCTTCACCCAACTCGTTCAGGAATCTTTCGAAGTCCTCTAATTTAACGTTTGGGGATATATAACAGCTATACACCCATATAAGGCCTTCTATTTGTGCTCTTACAAAACCTCTTCCCTTAGACCAGTCGGTTACCTTTTTCCCTCCTTTCCAATTTATTATGCAAGCATCCTCGTTTGCGTCTACATACCACCCCTTTCTAGCGAGGATTTTCTTATTTGGTTCCGCTACCAATAGCAGGTCAGCCCCTCTGTTCCTGGCGGTTTCCCATAACATATCGTGTGCAGCTCTACGTCTGTCTACGTTTATTTGTATAATTTTCATATCCTGCCTTCGAAAGTTAAAAACTATGAATAAATAAATAAATAAATAAATAACAATAAACAATAACGATACGCGACTTTTTGTAAATATCACAGATAATAATCACAGATAACTCTCTATATCACAGATAATTGGACTAGTACGCTCTTTTCTTTTGCTCCTTGAGCTTTACCCTTCTAAGGGCCTTCCTGAACTCCGGACACACTCCCGACCCAGCGGTGTGTCCCCCTATTTTACAGTTTAAGCAGTAGGCTTCTCTTTGGCATTCCCTTCCTATGTGGCCGGTCTCACCGCATCTTCTACATGCTTCCGCAAGGTCTCTATTTCCCCCGCAGTCCTTTCCCACGTGCCCATATTGCCAGCAATTGTAGCACTGTAGCACCTTTACTTTTTTCTCCACCCTGCACCAGTTTAGGCCGATGCGGATTCTTCCTTTCTTGGCTAGCTGCTCCACTCGATCTCTATTCATTCTTATCGTAGCCGCCTGACATTCCCCATACAACGGTCTTAGAGTACTCACGTCACACTCGCTCCCTTGTGCGTTTACCTCTCTACATACTGCCTCTGAAACTTCCTCCCTAGAGGTAATAGCATCTATACCTCTGATATAGATTGCCTCCTGCTTATCCCTATCCCCGGTGTATCTAACCCTTATGTCCGGCTGTTACCCAAACACCTTTTTTATCCTCTCTATTGCACCCGACTCTTTTTTATTGACTGTTATAATCATTTTCCCATCCCTAGCTTTCCTTATTGTGTTTATCCCTTGCCCGGCTTCGGAGTCCTCCTTCACTTTATCCTTGACTTTCCTTAGCAGATCCGCATACGACTTGCCAGTCTCTTCCACTATCAGCGCCACTGTATTCTCGTTTCCGTATCTCCTTTTACTGTCCGATTTATCCCTATTATCTGTCACACTATCCTCCTTCTTTATGTGTATTGAGCACTTTATGCCCGTGTGTCTGAATATACACTCCAATATTTTCCTTATTTCGTCCCCTGTTTTATCCTCCCCCGGAGGGTAGAAGGCAATATTTTCCCTTTGGTGCTCCATCATATATTCTCTAATTTGTGTGATCCCATCATACAAGGACCTGTCCGACCTCTCGAGCTCCATCTTAAAAACCCTCCTATCTCTAACCTCCGTACCTCCATTTATATGAAGCTCTTTCCTTATCCTCATGGCCGCCATTTTTCCTTCCATTTCTTCTATCTCGGGAAATCTGCGTTCCATCGCTTTCCGTATTCCTTCGTTTCTATCGTTTTCTTCCGAGAAGTACACCAGGTCTGTTCCTTTATCCGCCTGCAGTAGTGAGTCGGTTGTCTTAAAGGCCCTTTTGAATATGTGTTCAGGCCATATGTGCTCTTCGAACTTTCTATATCCCTCGAGGCTCTTTATACTATCTACCTGCTCGTGATTTATCTCTTTTTCCTCTTTTCCACCAGTCTGTGTGCCTATATCTGCCATGCTCCCTCCGTCCTTTCTTCCGGCTTTCATTTCCATCAATTCTTTACTTAATCGGTGGTTTTCCTCTTTTATCACCTCCATCTGCCCCTCCAACTCTGTTACCCGGCCTGCTGTCCAGGTTTTCCATGCCTTATCCTCTTTTACCCCCTTCAGCTCTCTCATCTGCTGCTTTAGTCTAGCAGAAATTTCTTTTATCTCCTTTTTTGTGTTTCTTTCTCTTGCCCAATCGGACAGAGCCTGAATATTTTTTCCCATTTTATCTATGATTTCCCTAGTTTTATCTTCTGCGCTTGTTTCTCCCATTGTTATCTGCACCTTTCCTTTTTTCTTGTGCTCCGGAGAGAGCGATTCCCTGGATCTTTTCCTCTTATCCACTCCCCCTTCTATTTCCGAGGAGCTTTCCACTTCCCACCATTCGGGGACTGAGTTAGTCCTGGGCCTTATTGGCGGCGATCTCCCGATCAGATTTCTCCTTCTGAATGGATCCGTAACTCCTGTTTCCCCTACCTCCGGGTCCACGTCCTCTATCTCTATCCCTTCCCCTTCTCCACCAGTATCTTTTCTTAGCTCTCCGGCCTGGGTATCCACCGAGAGAGCCGGACAGTCGTTGGCTGACGGTCGGGATTGGCCTGTCCCCGCGCCAATATCCCCGACCGGAACTGAGGTCTCCCTCCTCTGCTCCGTACTCACTTCTTCCTTATTTGTGTCCTCCATTCTTTTTATGATTGGGAAGAAGCGTCCTAGTGCATAGCCCGTGTCGTCAACTTAGATCCTTCCTCTTTTTCCTTGTTGGCCCCCGCGGTGGTGTGTGCAATACCGCGGGAGAGTGCAATCCTGTTGGTCCGCGGGTGCTATTTTATTTCACACCCACCCTCCGACCCTGCTGGGAACAGGGCCGACGAGCATTCCCCTATCCGCCACCTGGGGACGCGCCGTGCCGGGGTTTCAGGTGTCCCCTGCCGGGTCTCCGTGGAGACCCAGCGTAACACGGAACGTAACGTAACTTAACGTAACGTAACTTAACGTAACGTAACTTAACGTAACGTAACTTAACGTTCCATAACGTAACGTAACGTAACGTAACGTAACGTAACTTAACTTAACGTAACGTAACGTACCTTAAGGTAACGTAACTTAACGTAACGTAACTTTACTTAACTTCGAGTAACTTAACGTAACGTAACTTAACGTAACGTAACGTAATTTAACGTAACGTAACTTCACGTAACTTCGAGTAACTTAACGTAACGTAACTTAACGTAACGTTACTTAACTTAACGTAACGTAACTTAACGTAACTAAAAGTAACTAAACGTAACTTAACGTAACTTAACGTAATTAGCGTAACTTAACGTACCGTAACTTAACGTAACGTAACTTCAAGTAACTTATGGTAACGTACCTTAACGTAACGTACCTTAACGTAACTAAACGTAACTTAACGTAACTTAACGTAATTAGCGTAACGTACCATAACGTTCCATAACGTAACGTAACTTAACTTAACGTAACTTAACTTAACTTAACGTAACTTAACTTAACTTAACGTAACTTAACTTAACGTAACGTAACTTAACGTAACGTACCTTAACGTAACGCACCTTAATGTAACGTACCTTAACGTAACGTAACTTAACGTAACGTAACTTCAAGTAACTTAACGTAACGTACCTTACCGTAACTTAACGTAACGTAACGTAACGTAACGTAACTTAACGTAACTTAACGTAACTTAACGTAACTTGACGTAACGTACCATAACGTTCCATAACGTAACGTAACGTAACTTAACGTAACGTAACGTACCTGAAGGTAACGTAACTTAACGTAACTTCGAGTAACTTAACGTAACGTAACTTAACGTAACGTAACTTAACGTAACGTAACTTAACGTAACGTAACGTAACGTAACTTAACGTAACGTAACTTAACGTAACGTAAATTAACGTAACGTAACTTAACGTAACGTAACTTAACGTAACGTAACTTAACGTAACTTAACGTAACGTAACTTAACGTAACGTAACTTAACGTAACGTAACTTAACGTAACGTAACTTAACGTAACGTAAATTAACGTAACGTAACTTAACGTAACGTAACGTAACTTAACGTAACGTAACTTAACGTAACTTAACGTAACTTAACGTAACGTAACTTAACGTAACGTAACTTAACGTAACGTAACTTAACGTAACGTAACTTAACGTAACGTAACTTAACGTAACGTAACTTAACGTAACGTAACGTAACGTAACTTCGAGTAACTTAACGTAACGCAACTTAACGTAACGTAACTTAACGTAACGTAACTTAACGTAACGTAACTTAACGTAACGTAACTTAACGTAACGTAACTTAACGTAACGTAACTTAACGTAACGTAACTTCAAGTAACTTATGGTAACGTACCTTACCGTAACATAACTTAACGTAACGTAACTTAACGTAACTTAACGTAATTAGCGTAACGTACCATAACGCTCCATAACGTAACGTAACTTAACTTAAGGTAACTTAACTTAACTTAACGTAACTTAACTTAACGTAACGTAACTTAACGTAACGTACCTTAACGTAACGTAACTTAACGTAACGTAACTTAACGTAACGTAACTTAACGTAACGTAACTTAACGTTCCATAACGTAACGTAACTTAACGTAACGTAACTTAACGTAACTTAACGTAACGTAACTTAACGTAACGTAACTTAACGTAACGTAACTTAACGTAACGTAACTTAACGTAACGTAACGTAACGTAACGTAACTTCGAGTAACTTAACGTAACGCAACTTAACGTAACGTAACTTAACGTAACGTAACTTAACGTAACGTAACTTAACGTAACGTAACTTAACGTAACGTAACTTAACGTAACGTACCTTAACGTAACGTACCTTAACGTAACGTAACTTAACGTAACGTAACTTAACGTAACGTAACTTAACGTTCCATAACGTAACGTAACGTAACTTAACTTAACGTAACGTAACGTACCTTAAGCTAACGTAACTTAACGTAACGTAACTTAACATAACGTAACGTAACTTAACGTAACGTAACTTAACGTAACGTAACTTAACGTAACGTAACTTAACGTAACGTAACTTAACGTAACGTAACTTAACGTAACGTAACTTAACGTAACGTAACGTAACTTAACGTAACTTAACGTAACTTCGAGTAACTTAACGTAACGTAACTTATAGTAACTTATTATAACGTACCTTACCGTAACATAACTTAACGTAACGTAACTTAACGTAACTAAACGTAACTTAACGTAATTAGCGTAACGTACCATAACGCTCCATAACGTAACGTAACTTAACTTAACTTAACTTAACGTAACTTAACTTAACGTAACGTAACTTAACGTAACGTACCTTAACGTAACGTAACTTAACGTAACGTAACTTAACGTAACGTAACTTAACGTAACGTAACTTAACGTTCCATAACGTAACGTAACGTAACGTAACGTAACTTAACTTAACGTAACGTAACGTACCTTAAGGTAACGTAACTTAACGTAACGTAACTTTACTTAACTTCGAGTAACTTAACGTAACGTAACTTAACGTAACGTAACGTAATTTAACGTAACGTAACTTCACGTAACTTCGAGTAACTTAACGTAACGTAACTTAACGTAACGTTACTTAACTTAACGTAACGTAACTTAACGTAACTAAAAGTAACTAAACGTAACTTAACGTAACTTAACGTAATTAGCGTAACTTAACGTACCGTAACTTAACGTAACGTAACTTCAAGTAACTTATGGTAACGTAACTTAACGTAACGTACCTTAACGTAACTAAACGTAACTTAACGTAACTTAACGTAATTAGCGTAACGTACCATAACGTTCCATAACGTAACGTAACTTAACTTAACGTAACTTAACTTAACTTAACGTAACTTAACTTAACTTAACGTAACGTACCTTAACGTAACGCACCTTAATGTAACGTACCTTAACGTAACGTAACGTAACGTAACGTAACTTAACGTAACTTAACGTAACTTAACGTAACTTGACGTAACGTACCATAACGTTCCATAACGTAACGTAACGTAACTTAACGTAACGTAACGTACCTGAAGGTAACGTAACTTAACGTAACTTCGAGTAACTTAACGTAACGTAACTTAACGTAACGTAACTTAACGTAACGTAACTTAACGTAACGTAACTTAACGTAACGTAACTTAACGTAACGTATATTAACGTAACGTAACTTAACGTAACGTAACTTAACGTAACGTAACTTAACGTAACTTAACGTAACGTAACTTAACGTAACGTAACTTAACGTAACGTAACTTAACGTAACGTAACTTAACGTAACGTAAATTAACGTAACGTAACTTAACGTAACGTAACTTAACGTAACGTAACTTAACGTAACTTAACGTAACGTAACTTAACGTAACGTAACTTAACGTAACGTAACTTAACGTAACGTAACTTAACGTAACGTAACTTAACGTAACGTAACGTAACGTAACTTCGAGTAACTTAACGTAACGCAACTTAACGTAACGTAACTTAACGTAACGTAACTTAACGTAACGTAACTTAACGTAACGTAACTTAACGTAACGTAACTTCAAGTAACTTATGGTAACGTACCTTACCGTAACATAACTTAACGTAACGTAACTTAACGTAACTTAACGTAATTAGCGTAACGTACCATAACGCTCCATAACGTAACGTAACTTAACTTAAGGTAACTTAACTTAACTTAACGTAACTTAACTTAACGTAACGTAACTTAACGTAACGTACCTTAACGTAACGTAACTTAACGTAACGTAACTTAACGTAACGTAACTTAACGTAACGTAACTTAACGTTCCATAACGTAAAGTAACGTAACGTAACGTAACTTAACTTAACGTAACGTAACGTACCTTAACGTAACGTAACTTAACGTAACTTAACGTAACTAAACGTAACTTAACGTAACTTAACGTAATTAGCGTAACGTAACATAACGTTCCATAACGTAACGTAACTTAACTTAACGTAACTTAACTTAACTTAACTTAACGTAACTTAACTTAACGTAACGTAACTTAACGTAACGTACCTTAACGTAACGTACCTTAACGTAACGTACCTTAACGTAACGTACCTTAACGTAACGTACCTTAACGTAACGTACCTTAACGTAACGTACCTTAACGTAACGTAACTTCAAGTAACTTAACGTAAATTAACGTAACTTAACGTAACGTAACTTAACGTAACGTACCTTACCGTAACTTTACGTAACGTAACGTAACGTAACGTAACTTAACGTAACGTAACGTAACTTAACGTAACTTGACGTAACGTACCATAACGTTCCATAACGTAACGTAACGTAACTTAACGTAACGTAACGTAACTTAACGTAACGTAACTTAACGTAACGTAACTTAACGTAACTTAACGTAACTTAACTTAACGTAACTTAACGTAACGTAACTTAACGTAACGTAACTTAACGTAAATTAACGTAACTTAACGTAACGTAACGTAACGTAACGTAACTTCGAGTAACTTAACGTAACGCAACTTAATGTAACGTAACTTAACGTAACGTAACGTAACGTAACGTAACGTAACTTAACGTAACGTAACGAAACGTAACGCAACTTAACGTAACGTAACTTAACGTAACGTAACTTAACGTAACGTAACTTCAAGTAACTTATGATAACGTACCTTACCGTAACATAACTTAACGTAACGTAACTTAACGTAACTTAACGAAACTTGACGTAACGTACCATAACATTCCATAACGTAACGTAACAAAACGTAACTTAACGTAACGTAACTTAACGTAACTTAACGTAACTTAACGTAACTTAACGTAACGTAACGTAACTTCGAGTAACTTAACGTAACGCAACTTAACGTAACGTAACTTAACGTAACGTAACTTAACGTAACTTAACTTAACGTAACGTAACTTAACGTTACGTAACGTAACGTAACGTAACGTAACGTAACGCAACTTAACGTAACGTAACTTAACGTAACGTAACTTAACGTAACTTAACGTAACGTAACTTAACGTAACGTAACTTAACGTAACGTAACGTAACTTAACGTAACGTAACTTAACGTAACGTAACTTAACGTAACGTGACTTAACGTAACATAACTTCAAGTAACTTATGGTAACGTACCTTACCGTAACATAACTTAACGTAACTTAACGTAACTTAACGTAACTTAACGTAACTAAACGTAACTTAACGTAACTTAACGTAATTAGCGTAACGTACCATAACGCTCCATAACGTAACGTAACTTAACTAAACGTAACTTAACTTAACGTAACTTAACTTAACTTAACTTAAGGTAACTTAACTTAACGTAACGTAACTTAACGTAACGTACCTTAACGTAACGTACCTTAACGTAACGTAACTTAACGTAACGTAACTTAACGTAACGTAACTTAACGTTCCATAACGTAACGTAACGTAACGTAACTTAACTTAACGTAACGTAACGTACCTTAAGCTAACGTAACTTAACGTAACGTAACTTAACATAACGTAACGTAACTTAACGTAACGTAACTTAACGTAACGTAACGTAACTTAACGTAACGTAACTTAACGTAACGTAACTTAACGTAACGTAACTTAACGTAACGTAACGTAACTTAACGTAACTTAACGTAACTTCGAGTAACTTAACGTAACGTAACTTATAGTAACTTATTATAACGTACCTTACCGTAACATAACTTAACGTAACGTAACTTAACGTAACTAAACGTAACTTAACGTAATTAGCGTAACGTACCATAACGCTCCATAACGTAACGTAACTTAACTTAACTTAACTTAACGTAACTTAACTTAACGTAACGTAACTTAACGTAACGTACCTTAACGTAACGTAACTTAACGTAACGTAACTTAACGTAACGTAACTTAACGTAACGTAACTTAACGTTCCATAACGTAACGTAACGTAACGTAACGTAACTTAACTTAACGTAACGTAACGTACCTTAACGTAACGTAACTTAACGTAACTTAACGTAACTAAACGTAACTTAACGTAACTTAACGTAATTAGCGTAACGTAACATAACGTTCCATAACGTAACGTAACTTAACTTAACGTAACTTAACTTAACTTAACTTAACGTAACTTAACTTAACGTAACGTAACTTAACGTAACGTACCTTAACGTAACGTACCTTAACGTAACGTACCTTAACGTAACGTACCTTAACGTAACGTACCTTAACGTAACGTAACTTCAAGTAACTTAACGTAAATTAACGTAACTTAACGTAACGTAACTTAACGTAACGTACCTTACCGTAACTTTACGTAACGTAACGTAACGTAACGTAACTTAACGTAACGTAACGTAACTTAACGTAACTTGACGTAACGTACCATAACGTTCCATAACGTAACGTAACGTAACTTAACGTAACGTAACGTAACTTAACGTAACGTAACTTAACGTAACGTAACTTAACGTAACTTAACTTAACGTAACTTAACGTAACGTAACTTAACGTAACGTAACTTAACGTAACGTAACTTAACGTAAATTAACGTAACTTAACGTAACGTAACGTAACGTAACGTAACTTCGAGTAACTTAACGTAACGCAACTTAATGTAACGTAACTTAACGTAACGTAACGTAACGTAACGTAACGTAACTTAACGTAACGTAACGAAACGTAACGCAACTTAACGTAACGTAACTTAACGTAACGTAACTTAACGTAACGTAACTTCAAGTAACTTATGATAACGTACCTTACCGTAACATAACTTAACGTAACGTAACTTAACGTAACTTAACGAAACTTGACGTAACGTACCATAACATTCCATAACGTAACGTAACAAAACGTAACTTAACGTAACGTAACTTAACGTAACTTAACGTAACTTAACGTAACTTAACGTAACTTAACGTAACTTAACGTAACGTAACGTAACTTCGAGTAACTTAACGTAACGCAACTTAACGTAACGTAACTTAACGTAACGTAACTTAACGTAACTTAACTTAACGTAACGTAACTTAACGTTACGTAACGTAACGTAACGTAACGTAACGTAACGCAACTTAACGTAACGTAACTTAACGTAACGTAACTTAACGTAACTTAACGTAACGTAACTTAACGTAACGTAACTTAACGTAACGTAACTTAACGTAACGTAACTTAACGTAACGTAACTTAACGTAACGTGACTTAACGTAACATAACTTCAAGTAACTTATGGTAACGTACCTTACCGTAACATAACTTAACGTAACTTAACGTAACTTAACGTAACTTAACGTAACTAAACGTAACTTAACGTAACTTAACGTAATTAGCGTAACGTACCATAACGCTCCATAACGTAACGTAACTTAACTTAAGGTAACTTAACTTAACTTAACGTAACTTAACTTAACGTAACGTAACTTAACGTAACGTACCTTAACGTAACGTAACTTAACGTAACGTAACTTAACGTAACGTAACTTAACGTAACGTAACTTAACGTAACTTAACGTAACGTAACTTAACGTAACGTAACTTAACGTAACGTAACTTAACGTAACGTAACTTAACGTAACGTAACTTAACGTAACGTAACTTAACGTAACGTAACGTAACGTAACTTCGAGTAACTTAACGTAACGCAACTTAACGTAACGTAACTTAACGTAACGTAACTTAACGTAACGTAACTTAACGTAACGTAACTTAACGTAACGTAACTTAACGTAACGTAACTTCAAGTAACTTATGGTAACGTACCTTACCGTAACATAACTTAACGTAACGTAACTTAACGTAACTTAACGTAATTAGCGTAACGTACCATAACGCTCCATAACGTAACGTAACTTAACTTAAGGTAACTTAACTTAACTTAACGTAACTTAACTTAACGTAACGTAACTTAACGTAACGTACCTTAACGTAACTTAACGTAACGTAACTTAACGTAACGTAACTTAACGTAACGTAACTTAACGTTCCATAACGTAACGTAACGTAACGTAACGTAACTTAACTTAACGTAACGTAACGTACCTTAACGTAACGTAACTTAACGTAACTTAACGTAACTAAACGTAACTTAACGTAACTTAACGTAATTAGCGTAACGTAACATAACGTTCCATAACGTAACGTAACTTAACTTAACGTAACTTAACTTAACTTAACTTAACGTAACTTAACTTAACGTAACGTAACTTAACGTAACGTACCTTAACGTAACGTACCTTAACGTAACGTACCTTAACGTAACGTACCTTAACGTAACGTACCTTAACGTAACGTAACTTCAAGTAACTTAACGTAACGTACCTTACCGTAACTTTACGTAACGTAACGTAACGTAACTTAACGTAACGTAACGTAACTTAACGTAACTTGACGTAACGTACCATAACGTTCCATAACGTAACGTAACGTAACTTAACGTAACGTAACGTACCTGAAGGTAACGTAACTTAACGTAACTTCGAGTAACTTAACGTAACGTAACTTAACGTAACGTAACTTAACGTAACGTAACTTAACGTTCCATAACGTAACGTAACGTAACGTAACGTAACGTAACGTAACTTAACTTAACGTAACGTAACGTACCTTAAGGTAACGTAACTTAACGTAACGTAACTTTACTTAACTTCGAGTAACTTAACGTAACGTAACTTAACGTAACGTAACGTAATTTAACGTAACGTAACTTCACGTAACTTCGAGTAACTTAACGTAACGTAACTTAACGTAACGTTACTTAACTTAACGTAACGTAACTTAACGTAACTAAAAGTAACTAAACGTAACTTAACGTAACTTAACGTAATTAGCGTAACTTAACGTACCGTAACTTAACGTAACGTAACTTCAAGTAACTTATGGTAACGTACCTTAACGTAACGTACCTTAACGTAACTAAACGTAACTTAACGTAACTTAACGTAATTAGCGTAACGTACCATAACGTTCCATAACGTAACTTAACTTAACTTAACGTAACTTAACTTAACTTAACGTAACTTAACTTAACTTAACGTAACTTAACTTAACGTAACGTAACTTAACGTAGCGTACCTTAACGTAACGCACCTTAATGTAACGTACCTTAACGTAACGTAACTTAACGTAACGTAACTTCAAGTAACTTAACGTAACGTACCTTACCGTAACTTAACGTAACGTAACGTAACGTAACGTAACGTAACTTAACGTAACTTAACGTAACTTAACGTAACTTGACGTAACGTACCATAACGTTCCATAACGTAACGTAACGTAACTTAACGTAACGTAACGTACCTGAAGGTAACGTAACTTAACGTAACTTCGAGTAACTTAACGTAACGTAACTTAACGTAACGTAACTTAACGTAACGTAACTTAACGTAACGTAACTTAACGTAACGTAACTTAACGTAACGTAACTTAACGTTCCATAACGTAACGTAACGTAACGTAACGTAACTTAACTTAACGTAACGTAACGTACCTTAACGTAACGTAACTTAACGTAACTTAACGTAACTAAACGTAACTTAACGTAACTTAACGTAATTAGCGTAACGTAACATAACGTTCCATAACGTAACGTAACTTAACTTAACGTAACTTAACTTAACTTAACTTAACGTAACTTAACTTAACGTAACGTAACTTAACGTAACGTACCTTAACGTAACGTACCTTAACGTAACGTACCTTAACGTAACGTACCTTAACGTAACGTACCTTAACGTAACGTAACTTCAAGTAACTTAACGTAAATTAACGTAACTTAACGTAACGTAACTTAACGTAACGTACCTTACCGTAACTTTACGTAACGTAACGTAACGTAACGTAACTTAACGTAACGTAACGTAACTTAACGTAACTTGACGTAACGTACCATAACGTTCCATAACGTAACGTAACGTAACTTAACGTAACGTAACGTAACTTAACGTAACGTAACTTAACGTAACGTAACTTAACGTAACTTAACGTAACTTAACTTAACGTAACTTAACGTAACGTAACTTAACGTAACGTAACTTAACGTAACGTAACTTAACGTAAATTAACGTAACTTAACGTAACGTAACGTAACGTAACGTAACTTCGAGTAACTTAACGTAACGCAACTTAATGTAACGTAACTTAACGTAACGTAACGTAACGTAACGTAACGTAACTTAACGTAACGTAACGAAACGTAACGCAACTTAACGTAACGTAACTTAACGTAACGTAACGAAACGTAACGCAACTTAACGTAACGTAACTTAACGTAACGTAACTTCAAGTAACTTATGATAACGTACCTTACCGTAACATAACTTAACGTAACGTAACTTAACGTAACTTAACGAAACTTGACGTAACGTACCATAACATTCCATAACGTAACGTAACAAAACGTAACTTAACGTAACGTAACTTAACGTAACTTAACGTAACTTAACGTAACTTAACGTAACTTAACGTAACTTAACGTAACTTAACGTAACGTAACGTAACTTCGAGTAACTTAACGTAACGCAACTTAACGTAACGTAACTTAACGTAACGTAACTTAACGTAACTTAACTTAACGTAACGTAACTTAACGTTACGTAACGTAACGTAACGTAACGTAACGCAACTTAACGTAACGTAACTTAACGTAACGTAACTTAACGTAACTTAACGTAACGTAACTTAACGTAACGTAACTTAACGTAACGTAACTTAACGTAACGTAACTTAACGTAACGTAACTTAACGTAACGTAACTTAACGTAACGTGACTTAACGTAACATAACTTCAAGTAACTTATGGTAACGTACCTTACCGTAACATAACTTAACGTAACTTAACGTAACTTAACGTAACTAAACGTAACTTAACGTAACTTAACGTAATTAGCGTAACGTACCATAACGCTCCATAACGTAACGTAACTTAACTTAAGGTAACTTAACTTAACTTAACGTAACTTAACTTAACGTAACGTAACTTAACGTAACGTACCTTAACGTAACGTAACTTAACGTAACGTAACTTAACGTAACGTAACTTAACGTAACGTAACTTAACGTTCCATAACGTAACGTAACTTAACTTAACGTAACGTAACGTACCTTAACGTAACGTAACTTAACGTAACTAAACGTAACTTAACGTAACTTAACGTAATTAGCGTAACGTAACATAACGTTCCATAACGTAACGTAACTTAACTTAACGTAACTTAACTTAACTTAACTTAACGTAACTTAACTTAACGTAACGTAACTTAACGTAACGTACCTTAACGTAACGTACCTTAACGTAACGTACCTTAACGTAACGTACCTTAACGTAACGTACCTTAACGTAACGTAACTTCAAGTAACTTAACGTAAATTAACGTAACTTAACGTAACGTAACTTAACGTAACGTACCTTACCGTAACTTAACGTAACGTACCTTACCGTAACTTTACGTAACGTAACGTAACGTAACGTAACTTAACGTAACGTAACGTAACTTAACGTAACTTGACGTAACGTACCATAACGTTCCATAACGTAACGTAACGTAACTTAACGTAACGTAACGTAACTTAACGTAACGTAACTTAACGTAACGTAACTTAACGTAACTTAACGTAACTTAACGTAACTTAACGTAACTTAACTTAACGTAACTTAACGTAACGTAACTTAACGTAACGTAACTTAACGTAACGTAACTTAACGTAACGTAACTTAACGTAAATTAACGTAACTTAACGTAACGTAACGTAACGTAACTTCGAGTAACTTAACGTAACGCAACTTAATGTAACGTAACTTAACGTAACGTAACGTAACGTAACGTAACGTAACTTAACGTAACGTAACGAAACGTAACGCAACTTAACGTAACGTAACTTAACGTAACGTAACTTAACGTAACGTAACTTCAAGTAACTTATGATAACGTACCTTACCGTAACATAACTTAACGTAACGTAACTTAACGTAACTTAACGAAACTTGACGTAACGTACCATAACATTCCATAACGTAACGTAACAAAACGTAACTTAACGTAACGTAACTTAACGTAACTTAACGTAACGTAACGTAACTTCGAGTAACTTAACGTAACGCAACTTAACGTAACGTAACTTAACGTAACGTAACTTAACGTAACTTAACTTAACGTAACGTAACTTAACGTTACGTAACGTAACGTAACGTAACGTAACGTAACGCAACTTAACGTAACGTAACTTAACGTAACGTAACTTAACGTAACTTAACGTAACGTAACTTAACGTAACGTAACTTAACGTAACGTAACTTAACGTAACGTGACTTAACGTAACATAACTTCAAGTAACTTATGGTAACGTACCTTACCGTAACATAACTTAACGTAACTTAACGTAACTTAACGTAACTTAACGTAACTTAACGTAACTAAACGTAACTTAACGTAACTTAACGTAATTAGCGTAACGTACCATAACGCTCCATAACGTAACGTAACTTAACTAAACGTAACTTAACTTAACGTAACTTAACTTAACTTAACTTAAGGTAACTTAACTTAACGTAACGTAACTTAACGTAACGTACCTTAACGTAACGTACCTTAACGTAACGTAACTTAACGTAACGTAACTTAACGTAACGTAACTTAACGTTCCATAACGTAACGTAACTTAACTTAACGTAACGTAACGTACCTTAACGTAACGTAACTTAACGTAACTAAACGTAACTTAACGTAACTTAACGTAATTAGCGTAACGTAACATAACGTTCCATAACGTAACGTAACTTAACTTAACGTAACTTAACTTAACTTAACTTAACGTAACTTAACTTAACGTAACGTAACTTAACGTAACGTACCTTAACGTAACGTACCTTAACGTAACGTACCTTAACGTAACGTACCTTAACGTAACGTACCTTAACGTAACGTAACTTCAAGTAACTTAACGTAAATTAACGTAACTTAACGTAACGTAACTTAACGTAACGTACCTTACCGTAACTTAACGTAACGTACCTTACCGTAACTTTACGTAACGTAACGTAACGTAACGTAACTTAACGTAACGTAACGTAACTTAACGTAACTTGACGTAACGTACCATAACGTTCCATAACGTAACGTAACGTAACTTAACGTAACGTAACGTAACTTAACGTAACGTAACTTAACGTAACGTAACTTAACGTAACTTAACGTAACTTAACGTAACTTAACGTAACTTAACTTAACGTAACTTAACGTAACGTAACTTAACGTAACGTAACTTAACGTAACGTAACTTAACGTAAATTAACGTAACTTAACGTAACGTAACGTAACGTAACTTCGAGTAACTTAACGTAACGCAACTTAATGTAACGTAACTTAACGTAACGTAACGTAACGTAACGTAACGTAACTTAACGTAACGTAACGAAACGTAACGCAACTTAACGTAACGTAACTTAACGTAACGTAACTTAACGTAACGTAACTTCAAGTAACTTATGATAACGTACCTTACCGTAACATAACTTAACGTAACGTAACTTAACGTAACTTAACGAAACTTGACGTAACGTACCATAACATTCCATAACGTAACGTAACAAAACGTAACTTAACGTAACGTAACTTAACGTAACTTAACGTAACTTAACGTAACGTAACGTAACTTCGAGTAACTTAACGTAACGCAACTTAACGTAACGTAACTTAACGTAACGTAACTTAACGTAACTTAACTTAACGTAACGTAACTTAACGTTACGTAACGTAACGTAACGTAACGTAACGTAACGCAACTTAACGTAACGTAACTTAACGTAACGTAACTTAACGTAACTTAACGTAACGTAACTTAACGTAACGTAACTTAACGTAACGTAACTTAACGTAACGTAACTTAACGTAACGTGACTTAACGTAACATAACTTCAAGTAACTTATGGTAACGTACCTTACCGTAACATAACTTAACGTAACTTAACGTAACTTAACGTAACTTAACGTAACTTAACGTAACTAAACGTAACTTAACGTAACTTAACGTAATTAGCGTAACGTACCATAACGCTCCATAACGTAACGTAACTTAACTAAACGTAACTTAACTTAACGTAACTTAACTTAACTTAACTTAAGGTAACTTAACTTAACGTAACGTAACTTAACGTAACGTACCTTAACGTAACGTACCTTAACGTAACGTAACTTAACGTAACGTAACTTAACGTAACGTAACTTAACGTTCCATAACGTAACGTAACGTAACGTAACTTAACTTAACGTAACGTAACGTACCTTAAGCTAACGTAACTTAACGTAACGTAACTTAACATAACGTAACGTAACTTAACGTAACGTAACTTAACGTAACGTAACTTAACGTAACGTAACTTAACGTAACGTAACGTAACTTAACGTAACGTAACTTAACGTAACGTAACTTAACGTAACGTAACTTAACGTAACGTAACGTAACTTAACGTAACTTAACGTAACTTCGAGTAACTTAACGTAACGTAACTTATAGTAACTTATTATAACGTACCTTACCGTAACATAACTTAACGTAACGTAACTTAACGTAACTAAACGTAACTTAACGTAATTAGCGTAACGTACCATAACGCTCCATAACGTAACGTAACTTAACTTAACTTAACTTAACGTAACTTAACTTAACGTAACGTAACTTAACGTAACGTACCTTAACGTAACGTAACTTAACGTAACGTAACTTAACGTAACGTAACTTAACGTTCCATAACGTAACGTAACGTAACGTAACGTAACGTAACGTAACTTAACTTAACGTAACGTAACGTACCTTAAGGTAACGTAACTTAACGTAACGTAACTTTACTTAACTTCGAGTAACTTAACGTAACGTAACTTAACGTAACGTAACGTAATTTAACGTAACGTAACTTCACGTAACTTCGAGTAACTTAACGTAACGTAACTTAACGTAACGTTACTTAACTTAACGTAACGTAACTTAACGTAACTAAAAGTAACTAAACGTAACTTAACGTAACTTAACGTAATTAGCGTAACTTAACGTACCGTAACTTAACGTAACGTAACTTCAAGTAACTTATGGTAACGTACCTTAACGTAACGTACCTTAACGTAACTAAACGTAACTTAACGTAACTTAACGTAATTAGCGTAACGTACCATAACGTTCCATAACGTAACTTAACTTAACTTAACGTAACTTAACTTAACTTAACGTAACTTAACTTAACTTAACGTAACTTAACTTAACGTAACGTAACTTAACGTAGCGTACCTTAACGTAACGCACCTTAATGTAACGTACCTTAACGTAACGTAACTTAACGTAACGTAACTTCAAGTAACTTAACGTAACGTACCTTACCGTAACTTAACGTAACGTAACGTAACGTAACGTAACGTAACTTAACGTAACTTAACGTAACTTAACGTAACTTGACGTAACGTACCATAACGTTCCATAACGTAACGTAACGTAACTTAACGTAACGTAACGTACCTGAAGGTAACGTAACTTAACGTAACTTCGAGTAACTTAACGTAACGTAACTTAACGTAACGTAACTTAACGTAACGTAACTTAACGTAACGTAACTTAACGTAACGTAACTTAACGTAACGTAACTTAACGTTCCATAACGTAACGTAACGTAACGTAACGTAACTTAACTTAACGTAACGTAACGTACCTTAACGTAACGTAACTTAACGTAACTTAACGTAACTAAACGTAACTTAACGTAACTTAACGTAATTAGCGTAACGTAACATAACGTTCCATAACGTAACGTAACTTAACTTAACGTAACTTAACTTAACTTAACTTAACGTAACTTAACTTAACGTAACGTAACTTAACGTAACGTACCTTAACGTAACGTACCTTAACGTAACGTACCTTAACGTAACGTACCTTAACGTAACGTACCTTAACGTAACGTAACTTCAAGTAACTTAACGTAAATTAACGTAACTTAACGTAACGTAACTTAACGTAACGTACCTTACCGTAACTTTACGTAACGTAACGTAACGTAACGTAACTTAACGTAACGTAACGTAACTTAACGTAACTTGACGTAACGTACCATAACGTTCCATAACGTAACGTAACGTAACTTAACGTAACGTAACGTAACTTAACGTAACGTAACTTAACGTAACGTAACTTAACGTAACTTAACGTAACTTAACTTAACGTAACTTAACGTAACGTAACTTAACGTAACGTAACTTAACGTAACGTAACTTAACGTAAATTAACGTAACTTAACGTAACGTAACGTAACGTAACGTAACTTCGAGTAACTTAACGTAACGCAACTTAATGTAACGTAACTTAACGTAACGTAACGTAACGTAACGTAACGTAACTTAACGTAACGTAACGAAACGTAACGCAACTTAACGTAACGTAACTTAACGTAACGTAACTTCAAGTAACTTATGATAACGTACCTTACCGTAACATAACTTAACGTAACGTAACTTAACGTAACTTAACGAAACTTGACGTAACGTACCATAACATTCCATAACGTAACGTAACAAAACGTAACTTAACGTAACGTAACTTAACGTAACTTAACGTAACTTAACGTAACTTAACGTAACTTAACGTAACTTAACGTAACGTAACGTAACTTCGAGTAACTTAACGTAACGCAACTTAACGTAACGTAACTTAACGTAACGTAACTTAACGTAACTTAACTTAACGTAACGTAACTTAACGTTACGTAACGTAACGTAACGTAACGTAACGTAACGCAACTTAACGTAACGTAACTTAACGTAACGTAACTTAACGTAACTTAACGTAACGTAACTTAACGTAACGTAACTTAACGTAACGTAACTTAACGTAACGTAACTTAACGTAACGTAACTTAACGTAACGTGACTTAACGTAACATAACTTCAAGTAACTTATGGTAACGTACCTTACCGTAACATAACTTAACGTAACTTAACGTAACTTAACGTAACTAAACGTAACTTAACGTAACTTAACGTAATTAGCGTAACGTACCATAACGCTCCATAACGTAACGTAACTTAACTTAAGGTAACTTAACTTAACTTAACGTAACTTAACTTAACGTAACGTAACTTAACGTAACGTACCTTAACGTAACGTAACTTAACGTAACGTAACTTAACGTAACGTAACTTAACGTAACGTAACTTAACGTTCCATAACGTAACGTAACTTAACTTAACTTAACGTAACGTACCTTAACGTAACGTAACTTAACGTAACTAAACGTAACTTAACGTAACTTAACGTAATTAGCGTAACGTAACATAACGTTCCATAACGTAACGTAACTTAACTTAACGTAACTTAACTTAACTTAACTTAACGTAACTTAACTTAACGTAACGTAACTTAACGTAACGTACCTTAACGTAACGTACCTTAACGTAACGTACCTTAACGTAACGTACCTTAACGTAACGTACCTTAACGTAACGTAACTTCAAGTAACTTAACGTAAATTAACGTAACTTAACGTAACGTAACTTAACGTAACGTACCTTACCGTAACTTAACGTAACGTACCTTACCGTAACTTTACGTAACGTAACGTAACGTAACGTAACTTAACGTAACGTAACGTAACTTAACGTAACTTGACGTAACGTACCATAACGTTCCATAACGTAACGTAACGTAACTTAACGTAACGTAACGTAACTTAACGTAACGTAACTTAACGTAACGTAACTTAACGTAACTTAACGTAACTTAACGTAACTTAACGTAACTTAACTTAACGTAACTTAACGTAACGTAACTTAACGTAACGTAACTTAACGTAACGTAACTTAACGTAACGTAACTTAACGTAAATTAACGTAACTTAACGTAACGTAACGTAACGTAACTTCGAGTAACTTAACGTAACGCAACTTAATGTAACGTAACTTAACGTAACGTAACGTAACGTAACGTAACGTAACTTAACGTAACGTAACGAAACGTAACGCAACTTAACGTAACGTAACTTAACGTAACGTAACTTAACGTAACGTAACTTCAAGTAACTTATGATAACGTACCTTACCGTAACATAACTTAACGTAACGTAACTTAACGTAACTTAACGAAACTTGACGTAACGTACCATAACATTCCATAACGTAACGTAACAAAACGTAACTTAACGTAACGTAACTTAACGTAACTTAACGTAACTTAACGTAACGTAACGTAACTTCGAGTAACTTAACGTAACGCAACTTAACGTAACGTAACTTAACGTAACGTAACTTAACGTAACTTAACTTAACGTAACGTAACTTAACGTTACGTAACGTAACGTAACGTAACGTAACGTAACGCAACTTAACGTAACGTAACTTAACGTAACGTAACTTAACGTAACTTAACGTAACGTAACTTAACGTAACGTAACTTAACGTAACGTAACTTAACGTAACGTGACTTAACGTAACATAACTTCAAGTAACTTATGGTAACGTACCTTACCGTAACATAACTTAACGTAACTTAACGTAACTTAACGTAACTTAACGTAACTTAACGTAACTAAACGTAACTTAACGTAACTTAACGTAATTAGCGTAACGTACCATAACGCTCCATAACGTAACGTAACTTAACTAAACGTAACTTAACTTAACGTAACTTAACTTAACTTAACTTAACGTAACGTAACTTAACGTAACGTAACTTAACGTAACGTAACTTAACGTAAATTAACGTAACTTAACGTAACGTAACGTAACGTAACTTCGAGTAACTTAACGTAACGCAACTTAATGTAACGTAACTTAACGTAACGTAACGTAACGTAACGTAACGTAACTTAACGTAACGTAACGAAACGTAACGCAACTTAACGTAACGTAACTTAACGTAACGTAACTTAACGTAACGTAACTTCAAGTAACTTATGATAACGTACCTTACCGTAACATAACTTAACGTAACGTAACTTAACGTAACTTAACGAAACTTGACGTAACGTACCATAACATTCCATAACGTAACGTAACAAAACGTAACTTAACGTAACGTAACTTAACGTAACTTAACGTAACTTAACGTAACGTAACGTAACTTCGAGTAACTTAACGTAACGCAACTTAACGTAACGTAACTTAACGTAACGTAACTTAACGTAACTTAACTTAACGTAACGTAACTTAACGTTACGTAACGTAACGTAACGTAACGTAACGTAACGCAACTTAACGTAACGTAACTTAACGTAACGTAACTTAACGTAACTTAACGTAACGTAACTTAACGTAACGTAACTTAACGTAACGTAACTTAACGTAACGTAACTTAACGTAACGTGACTTAACGTAACATAACTTCAAGTAACTTATGGTAACGTACCTTACCGTAACATAACTTAACGTAACTTAACGTAACTTAACGTAACTTAACGTAACTTAACGTAACTAAACGTAACTTAACGTAACTTAACGTAATTAGCGTAACGTACCATAACGCTCCATAATGTAACGTAACTTAACTAAACGTAACTTAACTTAACGTAACTTAACTTAACTTAACTTAAGGTAACTTAACTTAACGTAACGTAACTTAACGTAACGTACCTTAACGTAACGTACCTTAACGTAACGTAACTTAACGTAACGTAACTTAACGTAACGTAACTTAACGTTCCATAACGTAACGTAACGTAACGTAACTTAACTTAACGTAACGTAACGTACCTTAAGCTAACGTAACTTAACGTAACGTAACTTAACATAACGTAACGTAACTTAACGTAACGTAACTTAACGTAACGTAACTTAACGTAACGTAACTTAACGTAACGTAACGTAACTTAACGTAACGTAACTTAACGTAACGTAACTTAACGTAACGTAACTTAACGTAACGTAACGTAACTTAACGTAACTTAACGTAACTTCGAGTAACTTAACGTAACGTAACTTATAGTAACTTATTATAACGTACCTTACCGTAACATAACTTAACGTAACGTAACTTAACGTAACTAAACGTAACTTAACGTAATTAGCGTAACGTACCATAACGCTCCATAACGTAACGTAACTTAACTTAACTTAACTTAACGTAACTTAACTTAACGTAACGTAACTTAACGTAACGTACCTTAACGTAACGTAACTTAACGTAACGTAACTTAACGTAACGTAACTTAACGTTCCATAACGTAACGTAACGTAACGTAACGTAACGTAACGTAACTTAACTTAACGTAACGTAACGTACCTTAAGGTAACGTAACTTAACGTAACGTAACTTTACTTAACTTCGAGTAACTTAACGTAACGTAACTTAACGTAACGTAACGTAATTTAACGTAACGTAACTTCACGTAACTTCGAGTAACTTAACGTAACGTAACTTAACGTAACGTTACTTAACTTAACGTAACGTAACTTAACGTAACTAAAAGTAACTAAACGTAACTTAACGTAACTTAACGTAATTAGCGTAACTTAACGTACCGTAACTTAACGTAACGTAACTTCAAGTAACTTATGGTAACGTACCTTAACGTAACGTACCTTAACGTAACTAAACGTAACTTAACGTAACTTAACGTAATTAGCGTAACGTACCATAACGTTCCATAACGTAATTTAACTTAACTTAACGTAACTTAACTTAACTTAACGTAACTTAACTTAACTTAACGTAACTTAACTTAACGTAACGTAACTTAACGTAGCGTACCTTAACGTAACGCACCTTAATGTAACGTACCTTAACGTAACGTAACTTAACGTAACGTAACTTCAAGTAACTTAACGTAACGTACCTTACCGTAACTTAACGTAACGTAACGTAACGTAACGTAACGTAACTTAACGTAACTTAACGTAACTTAACGTAACTTGACGTAACGTACCATAACGTTCCATAACGTAACGTAACGTAACTTAACGTAACGTAACGTACCTGAAGGTAACGTAACTTAACGTAACTTCGAGTAACTTAACGTAACGTAACTTAACGTAACGTAACTTAACGTAACGTAACTTAACGTAACGTAACTTAACGTAACGTAACGTAACGTAACGTAACTTCGAGTAACTTAACGTAACGCAACTTAACGTAACGTAACTTAACGTAACGTAACTTAACGTAACGTAACTTAACGTAACGTAACTTAACGTAACGTAACTTAACGTAACGTACCTTAACGTAACGTACCTTAACGTAACGTAACTTAACGTAACGTAACTTAACGTAACGTAACTTAACGTTCCATAACGTAACGTAACGTAACTTAACTTAACGTAACGTAACGTACCTTAAGCTAACGTAACTTAACGTAACGTAACTTAACATAACGTAACGTAACTTAACGTAACGTAACTTAACGTAACGTAACTTAACGTAACGTAACTTAACGTAACGTAACTTAACGTAACGTAACTTAACGTAACGTAACTTAACGTAACGTAACGTAACTTAACGTAACTTAACGTAACTTCGAGTAACTTAACGTAACGTAACTTATAGTAACTTATTATAACGTACCTTACCGTAACATAACTTAACGTAACGTAACTTAACGTAACTAAACGTAACTTAACGTAATTAGCGTAACGTACCATAACGCTCCATAACGTAACGTAACTTAACTTAACTTAACTTAACGTAACTTAACTTAACGTAACGTAACTTAACGTAACGTACCTTAACGTAACGTAACTTAACGTAACGTAACTTAACGTAACGTAACTTAACGTAACGTAACTTAACGTTCCATAACGTAACGTAACGTAACGTAACGTAACTTAACTTAACGTAACGTAACGTACCTTAAGGTAACGTAACTTAACGTAACGTAACTTTACTTAACTTCGAGTAACTTAACGTAACGTAACTTAACGTAACGTAACGTAATTTAACGTAACGTAACTTCACGTAACTTCGAGTAACTTAACGTAACGTAACTTAACGTAACGTTACTTAACTTAACGTAACGTAACTTAACGTAACTAAAAGTAACTAAACGTAACTTAACGTAACTTAACGTAATTAGCGTAACTTAACGTACCGTAACTTAACGTAACGTAACTTCAAGTAACTTATGGTAACGTACCTTAACGTAACGTACCTTAACGTAACTAAACGTAACTTAACGTAACTTAACGTAATTAGCGTAACGTACCATAACGTTCCATAACGTAACGTAACTTAACTTAACGTAACTTAACTTAACTTAACGTAACTTAACTTAACTTAACGTAACGTACCTTAACGTAACGCACCTTAATGTAACGTACCTTAACGTAACGTAACGTAACGTAACGTAACTTAACGTAACTTAACGTAACTTAACGTAACTTGACGTAACGTACCATAACGTTCCATAACGTAACGTAACGTAACTTAACGTAACGTAACGTACCTGAAGGTAACGTAACTTAACGTAACTTCGAGTAACTTAACGTAACGTAACTTAACGTAACGTAACTTAACGTAACGTAACTTAACGTAACGTAACTTAACGTAACGTAACTTAACGTAACGTAAATTAACGTAACGTAACTTAACGTAACGTAACTTAACGTAACGTAACTTAACGTAACTTAACGTAACGTAACTTAACGTAACGTAACTTAACGTAACGTAACTTAACGTAACGTAACTTAACGTAACGTAAATTAACGTAACGTAACTTAACGTAACGTAACTTAACGTAACGTAACTTAACGTAACTTAACGTAACGTAACTTAACGTAACGTAACTTAACGTAACGTAACTTAACGTAACGTAACTTAACGTAACGTAACTTAACGTAACGTAACGTAACGTAACTTCGAGTAACTTAACGTAACGCAACTTAACGTAACGTAACTTAACGTAACGTAACTTAACGTAACGTAACTTAACGTAACGTAACTTAACGTAACGTAACTTCAAGTAACTTATGGTAACGTACCTTACCGTAACATAACTTAACGTAACGTAACTTAACGTAACTTAACGTAATTAGCGTAACGTACCATAACGCTCCATAACGTAACGTAACTTAACTTAAGGTAACTTAACTTAACTTAACGTAACTTAACTTAACGTAACGTAACTTAACGTAACGTACCTTAACGTAACGTAACTTAACGTAACGTAACTTAACGTAACGTAACTTAACGTAACGTAACTTAACGTTCCATAACGTAAAGTAACGTAACGTAACGTAACTTAACTTAACGTAACGTAACGTACCTTAACGTAACGTAACTTAACGTAACTTAACGTAACTAAACGTAACTTAACGTAACTTAACGTAATTAGCGTAACGTAACATAACGTTCCATAACGTAACGTAACTTAACTTAACGTAACTTAACTTAACTTAACTTAACGTAACTTAACTTAACGTAACGTAACTTAACGTAACGTACCTTAACGTAACGTACCTTAACGTAACGTACCTTAACGTAACGTACCTTAACGTAACGTACCTTAACGTAACGTACCTTAACGTAACGTAACTTCAAGTAACTTAACGTAAATTAACGTAACTTAACGTAACGTAACTTAACGTAACGTACCTTACCGTAACTTTACGTAACGTAACGTAACGTAACGTAACTTAACGTAACGTAACGTAACTTAACGTAACTTGACGTAACGTACCATAACGTTCCATAACGTAACGTAACGTAACTTAACGTAACGTAACGTAACTTAACGTAACGTAACTTAACGTAACGTAACTTAACGTAACTTAACGTAACTTAACTTAACGTAACTTAACGTAACGTAACTTAACGTAACTTAACTTAACGTAAATTAACGTAACTTAACGTAACGTAACGTAACGTAACGTAACTTCGAGTAACTTAACGTAACGCAACTTAATGTAACGTAACTTAACGTAACGTAACGTAACGTAACGTAACGTAACTTAACGTAACGTAACGAAACGTAACGCAACTTAACGTAACGTAACTTAACGTAACGTAACTTAACGTAACGTAACTTCAAGTAACTTATGATAACGTACCTTACCGTAACATAACTTAACGTAACGTAACTTAACGTAACTTAACGAAACTTGACGTAACGTACCATAACATTCCATAACGTAACGTAACAAAACGTAACTTAACGTAACGTAACTTAACGTAACTTAACGTAACTTAACGTAACTTAACGTAACGTAACGTAACTTCGAGTAACTTAACGTAACGCAACTTAACGTAACGTAACTTAACGTAACGTAACTTAACGTAACTTAACTTAACGTAACGTAACTTAACGTTACGTAACGTAACGTAACGTAACGTAACGTAACGCAACTTAACGTAACGTAACTTAACGTAACGTAACTTAACGTAACTTAACGTAACGTAACTTAACGTAACGTAACTTAACGTAACGTAACGTAACTTAACGTAACGTAACTTAACGTAACGTAACTTAACGTAACGTGACTTAACGTAACATAACTTCAAGTAACTTATGGTAACGTACCTTACCGTAACATAACTTAACGTAACTTAACGTAACTTAACGTAACTTAACGTAACTAAACGTAACTTAACGTAACTTAACGTAATTAGCGTAACGTACCATAACGCTCCATAACGTAACGTAACTTAACTAAACGTAACTTAACTTAACGTAACTTAACTTAACTTAACTTAAGGTAACTTAACTTAACGTAACGTAACTTAACGTAACGTACCTTAACGTAACGTACCTTAACGTAACGTAACTTAACGTAACGTAACTTAACGTAACGTAACTTAACGTAACGTAACTTAACGTTCCATAACGTAACGTAACGTAACGTAACTTAACTTAACGTAACGTAACGTACCTTAAGCTAACGTAACTTAACGTAACGTAACTTAACATAACGTAACGTAACTTAACGTAACGTAACTTAACGTAACGTAACGTAACTTAACGTAACGTAACTTAACGTAACGTAACTTAACGTAACGTAACTTAACGTAACGTAACGTAACTTAACGTAACTTAACGTAACTTCGAGTAACTTAACGTAACGTAACTTATAGTAACTTATTATAACGTACCTTACCGTAACATAACTTAACGTAACGTAACTTAACGTAACTAAACGTAACTTAACGTAATTAGCGTAACGTACCATAACGCTCCATAACGTAACGTAACTTAACTTAACTTAACTTAACGTAACTTAACTTAACGTAACGTAACTTAACGTAACGTACCTTAACGTAACGTAACTTAACGTAACGTAACTTAACGTAACGTAACTTAACGTAACGTAACTTAACGTTCCATAACGTAACGTAACGTAACGTAACGTAACTTAACTTAACGTAACGTAACGTACCTTAACGTAACGTAACTTAACGTAACTTAACGTAACTAAACGTAACTTAACGTAACTTAACGTAATTAGCGTAACGTAACATAACGTTCCATAACGTAACGTAACTTAACTTAACGTAACTTAACTTAACTTAACTTAACGTAACTTAACTTAACGTAACGTAACTTAACGTAACGTACCTTAACGTAACGTACCTTAACGTAACGTACCTTAACGTAACGTACCTTAACGTAACGTACCTTAACGTAACGTAACTTCAAGTAACTTAACGTAAATTAACGTAACTTAACGTAACGTAACTTAACGTAACGTACCTTACCGTAACTTTACGTAACGTAACGTAACGTAACGTAACTTAACGTAACGTAACGTAACTTAACGTAACTTGACGTAACGTACCATGACGTTCCATAACGTAACGTAACGTAACTTAACGTAACGTAACGTAACTTAACGTAACGTAACTTAACGTAACGTAACTTAACGTAACGTAACTTAACGTAACTTAACTTAACGTAACTTAACGTAACGTAACTTAACGTAACGTAACTTAACGTAACGTAACTTAACGTAAATTAACGTAACTTAACGTAACGTAACGTAACGTAACGTAACTTCGAGTAACTTAACGTAACGCAACTTAATGTAACGTAACTTAACGTAACGTAACGTAACGTAACGTAACGTAACTTAACGTAACGTAACGAAACGTAACGCAACTTAACGTAACGTAACTTAACGTAACGTAACTTAACGTAACGTAACTTCAAGTAACTTATGATAACGTACCTTACCGTAACATAACTTAACGTAACGTAACTTAACGTAACTTAACGAAACTTGACGTAACGTACCATAACATTCCATAACGTAACGTAACAAAACGTAACTTAACGTAACGTAACTTAACGTAACTTAACGTAACTTAACGTAACTTAACGTAACTTAACGTAACGTAACGTAACTTCGAGTAACTTAACGTAACGCAACTTAACGTAACGTAACTTAACGTAACGTAACTTAACGTAACTTAACTTAACGTAACGTAACTTAACGTTACGTAACGTAACGTAACGTAACGTAACGTAACGCAACTTAACGTAACGTAACTTAACGTAACGTAACTTAACGTAACTTAACGTAACGTAACTTAACGTAACGTAACTTAACGTAACGTAACTTAACGTAACGTAACTTAACGTAACGTAACTTAACGTAACGTGACTTAACGTAACATAACTTCAAGTAACTTATGGTAACGTACCTTACCGTAACATAACTTAACGTAACTTAACGTAACTTAACGTAACTTAACGTAACTAAACGTAACTTAACGTAACTTAACGTAATTAGCGTAACGTACCATAACGCTCCATAACGTAACGTAACTTAACTTAAGGTAACTTAACTTAACTTAACGTAACTTAACTTAACGTAACGTAACTTAACGTAACGTACCTTAACGTAACGTAACTTAACGTAACGTAACTTAACGTAACGTAACTTAACGTAACGTAACTTAACGTAACTTAACGTAACGTAACTTAACGTAACGTAACTTAACGTAACGTAACTTAACGTAACGTAACTTAACGTAACGTAACTTAACGTAACGTAACGTAACGTAACTTCGAGTAACTTAACGTAACGCAACTTAACGTAACGTAACTTAACGTAACGTAACTTAACGTAACGTAACTTAACGTAACGTAACTTAACGTAACGTAACTTCAAGTAACTTATGGTAACGTACCTTACCGTAACATAACTTAACGTAACGTAACTTAACGTAACTTAACGTAATTAGCGTAACGTACCATAACGCTCCATAACGTAACGTAACTTAACTTAAGGTAACTTAACTTAACTTAACGTAACTTAACTTAACGTAACGTAACTTAACGTAACGTACCTTAACGTAACTTAACGTAACGTAACTTAACGTAACGTAACTTAACGTAACGTAACTTAACGTTCCATAACGTAACGTAACGTAACGTAACGTAACTTAACTTAACGTAACGTAACGTACCTTAACGTAACGTAACTTAACGTAACTTAACGTAACTAAACGTAACTTAACGTAACTTAACGTAATTAGCGTAACGTAACATAACGTTCCATAACGTAACGTAACTTAACTTAACGTAACTTAACTTAACTTAACTTAACGTAACTTAACTTAACGTAACGTAACTTAACGTAACGTACCTTAACGTAACGTACCTTAACGTAACGTACCTTAACGTAACGTACCTTAACGTAACGTACCTTAACGTAACGTAACTTCAAGTAACTTAACGTAAATTAACGTAACTTAACGTAACGTAACTTAACGTAACGTACCTTACCGTAACTTTACGTAACGTAACGTAACGTAACGTAACTTAACGTAACGTAACGTAACTTAACGTAACTTGACGTAACGTACCATAACGTTCCATAACGTAACGTAACGTAACTTAACGTAACGTAACGTAACTTAACGTAACGTAACTTAACGTAACGTAACTTAACGTAACGTAACTTAACGTAACGTAACTTAACGTAACGTAACTTAACGTTCCATAACGTAACGTAACGTAACGTAACGTAACTTAACTTAACGTAACGTAACGTACCTTAACGTAACGTAACTTAACGTAACTTAACGTAACTAAACGTAACTTAACGTAACTTAACGTAATTAGCGTAACGTAACATAACGTTCCATAACGTAACGTAACTTAACTTAACGTAACTTAACTTAACTTAACTTAACGTAACTTAACTTAACGTAACGTAACTTAACGTAACGTACCTTAACGTAACGTACCTTAACGTAACGTACCTTAACGTAACGTACCTTAACGTAACGTACCTTAACGTAACGTAACTTCAAGTAACTTAACGTAAATTAACGTAACTTAACGTAACGTAACTTAACGTAACGTACCTTACCGTAACTTTACGTAACGTAACGTAACGTAACGTAACTTAACGTAACGTAACGTAACTTAACGTAACTTGACGTAACGTACCATAACGTTCCATAACGTAACGTAACGTAACTTAACGTAACGTAACGTAACTTAACGTAACGTAACTTAACGTAACGTAACTTAACGTAACTTAACGTAACTTAACTTAACGTAACTTAACGTAACGTAACTTAACGTAACGTAACTTAACGTAACGTAACTTAACGTAAATTAACGTAACTTAACGTAACGTAACGTAACGTAACGTAACTTCGAGTAACTTAACGTAACGCAACTTAATGTAACGTAACTTAACGTAACGTAACGTAACGTAACGTAACGTAACTTAACGTAACGTAACGAAACGTAACGCAACTTAACGTAACGTAACTTAACGTAACGTAACGAAACGTAACGCAACTTAACGTAACGTAACTTAACGTAACGTAACTTCAAGTAACTTATGATAACGTACCTTACCGTAACATAACTTAACGTAACGTAACTTAACGTAACTTAACGAAACTTGACGTAACGTACCATAACATTCCATAACGTAACGTAACAAAACGTAACTTAACGTAACGTAACTTAACGTAACTTAACGTAACTTAACGTAACTTAACGTAACTTAACGTAACTTAACGTAACTTAACGTAACGTAACGTAACTTCGAGTAACTTAACGTAACGCAACTTAACGTAACGTAACTTAACGTAACGTAACTTAACGTAACTTAACTTAACGTAACGTAACTTAACGTTACGTAACGTAACGTAACGTAACGTAACGCAACTTAACGTAACGTAACTTAACGTAACGTAACTTAACGTAACTTAACGTAACGTAACTTAACGTAACGTAACTTAACGTAACGTAACTTAACGTAACGTAACTTAACGTAACGTAACTTAACGTAACGTAACTTAACGTAACGTGACTTAACGTAACATAACTTCAAGTAACTTATGGTAACGTACCTTACCGTAACATAACTTAACGTAACTTAACGTAACTTAACGTAACTAAACGTAACTTAACGTAACTTAACGTAATTAGCGTAACGTACCATAACGCTCCATAACGTAACGTAACTTAACTTAAGGTAACTTAACTTAACTTAACGTAACTTAACTTAACGTAACGTAACTTAACGTAACGTACCTTAACGTAACGTAACTTAACGTAACGTAACTTAACGTAACGTAACTTAACGTAACGTAACTTAACGTTCCATAACGTAACGTAACTTAACTTAACGTAACGTAACGTACCTTAACGTAACGTAACTTAACGTAACTAAACGTAACTTAACGTAACTTAACGTAATTAGCGTAACGTAACATAACGTTCCATAACGTAACGTAACTTAACTTAACGTAACTTAACTTAACTTAACTTAACGTAACTTAACTTAACGTAACGTAACTTAACGTAACGTACCTTAACGTAACGTACCTTAACGTAACGTACCTTAACGTAACGTACCTTAACGTAACGTACCTTAACGTAACGTAACTTCAAGTAACTTAACGTAAATTAACGTAACTTAACGTAACGTAACTTAACGTAACGTACCTTACCGTAACTTAACGTAACGTACCTTACCGTAACTTTACGTAACGTAACGTAACGTAACGTAACTTAACGTAACGTAACGTAACTTAACGTAACTTGACGTAACGTACCATAACGTTCCATAACGTAACGTAACGTAACTTAACGTAACGTAACGTAACTTAACGTAACGTAACTTAACGTAACGTAACTTAACGTAACTTAACGTAACTTAACGTAACTTAACGTAACTTAACTTAACGTAACTTAACGTAACGTAACTTAACGTAACGTAACTTAACGTAACGTAACTTAACGTAACGTAACTTAACGTAAATTAACGTAACTTAACGTAACGTAACGTAACGTAACTTCGAGTAACTTAACGTAACGCAACTTAATGTAACGTAACTTAACGTAACGTAACGTAACGTAACGTAACGTAACTTAACGTAACGTAACGAAACGTAACGCAACTTAACGTAACGTAACTTAACGTAACGTAACTTAACGTAACGTAACTTCAAGTAACTTATGATAACGTACCTTACCGTAACATAACTTAACGTAACGTAACTTAACGTAACTTAACGAAACTTGACGTAACGTACCATAACATTCCATAACGTAACGTAACAAAACGTAACTTAACGTAACGTAACTTAACGTAACTTAACGTAACGTAACGTAACTTCGAGTAACTTAACGTAACGCAACTTAACGTAACGTAACTTAACGTAACGTAACTTAACGTAACTTAACTTAACGTAACGTAACTTAACGTTACGTAACGTAACGTAACGTAACGTAACGTAACGCAACTTAACGTAACGTAACTTAACGTAACGTAACTTAACGTAACTTAACGTAACGTAACTTAACGTAACGTAACTTAACGTAACGTAACTTAACGTAACGTGACTTAACGTAACATAACTTCAAGTAACTTATGGTAACGTACCTTACCGTAACATAACTTAACGTAACTTAACGTAACTTAACGTAACTTAACGTAACTTAACGTAACTAAACGTAACTTAACGTAACTTAACGTAATTAGCGTAACGTACCATAACGCTCCATAACGTAACGTAACTTAACTAAACGTAACTTAACTTAACGTAACTTAACTTAACTTAACTTAAGGTAACTTAACTTAACGTAACGTAACTTAACGTAACGTACCTTAACGTAACGTACCTTAACGTAACGTAACTTAACGTAACGTAACTTAACGTAACGTAACTTAACGTTCCATAACGTAACGTAACTTAACTTAACGTAACGTAACGTACCTTAACGTAACGTAACTTAACGTAACTAAACGTAACTTAACGTAACTTAACGTAATTAGCGTAACGTAACATAACGTTCCATAACGTAACGTAACTTAACTTAACGTAACTTAACTTAACTTAACTTAACGTAACTTAACTTAACGTAACGTAACTTAACGTAACGTACCTTAACGTAACGTACCTTAACGTAACGTACCTTAACGTAACGTACCTTAACGTAACGTACCTTAACGTAACGTAACTTCAAGTAACTTAACGTAAATTAACGTAACTTAACGTAACGTAACTTAACGTAACGTACCTTACCGTAACTTAACGTAACGTACCTTACCGTAACTTTACGTAACGTAACGTAACGTAACGTAACTTAACGTAACGTAACGTAACTTAACGTAACTTGACGTAACGTACCATAACGTTCCATAACGTAACGTAACGTAACTTAACGTAACGTAACGTAACTTAACGTAACGTAACTTAACGTAACGTAACTTAACGTAACTTAACGTAACTTAACGTAACTTAACGTAACTTAACTTAACGTAACTTAACGTAACGTAACTTAACGTAACGTAACTTAACGTAACGTAACTTAACGTAAATTAACGTAACTTAACGTAACGTAACGTAACGTAACTTCGAGTAACTTAACGTAACGCAACTTAATGTAACGTAACTTAACGTAACGTAACGTAACGTAACGTAACGTAACTTAACGTAACGTAACGAAACGTAACGCAACTTAACGTAACGTAACTTAACGTAACGTAACTTAACGTAACGTAACTTCAAGTAACTTATGATAACGTACCTTACCGTAACATAACTTAACGTAACGTAACTTAACGTAACTTAACGAAACTTGACGTAACGTACCATAACATTCCATAACGTAACGTAACAAAACGTAACTTAACGTAACGTAACTTAACGTAACTTAACGTAACTTAACGTAACGTAACGTAACTTCGAGTAACTTAACGTAACGCAACTTAACGTAACGTAACTTAACGTAACGTAACTTAACGTAACTTAACTTAACGTAACGTAACTTAACGTTACGTAACGTAACGTAACGTAACGTAACGTAACGCAACTTAACGTAACGTAACTTAACGTAACGTAACTTAACGTAACTTAACGTAACGTAACTTAACGTAACGTAACTTAACGTAACGTAACTTAACGTAACGTAACTTAACGTAACGTGACTTAACGTAACATAACTTCAAGTAACTTATGGTAACGTACCTTACCGTAACATAACTTAACGTAACTTAACGTAACTTAACGTAACTTAACGTAACTTAACGTAACTAAACGTAACTTAACGTAACTTAACGTAATTAGCGTAACGTACCATAACGCTCCATAACGTAACGTAACTTAACTAAACGTAACTTAACTTAACGTAACTTAACTTAACTTAACTTAAGGTAACTTAACTTAACGTAACGTAACTTAACGTAACGTACCTTAACGTAACGTACCTTAACGTAACGTAACTTAACGTAACGTAACTTAACGTAACGTAACTTAACGTTCCATAACGTAACGTAACGTAACGTAACTTAACTTAACGTAACGTAACGTACCTTAAGCTAACGTAACTTAACGTAACGTAACTTAACATAACGTAACGTAACTTAACGTAACGTAACTTAACGTAACGTAACTTAACGTAACGTAACTTAACGTAACGTAACGTAACTTAACGTAACGTAACTTAACGTAACGTAACTTAACGTAACGTAACTTAACGTAACGTAACGTAACTTAACGTAACTTAACGTAACTTCGAGTAACTTAACGTAACGTAACTTATAGTAACTTATTATAACGTACCTTACCGTAACATAACTTAACGTAACGTAACTTAACGTAACTAAACGTAACTTAACGTAATTAGCGTAACGTACCATAACGCTCCATAACGTAACGTAACTTAACTTAACTTAACTTAACGTAACTTAACTTAACGTAACGTAACTTAACGTAACGTACCTTAACGTAACGTAACTTAACGTAACGTAACTTAACGTAACGTAACTTAACGTTCCATAACGTAACGTAACGTAACGTAACGTAACGTAACGTAACTTAACTTAACGTAACGTAACGTACCTTAAGGTAACGTAACTTAACGTAACGTAACTTTACTTAACTTCGAGTAACTTAACGTAACGTAACTTAACGTAACGTAACGTAATTTAACGTAACGTAACTTCACGTAACTTCGAGTAACTTAACGTAACGTAACTTAACGTAACGTTACTTAACTTAACGTAACGTAACTTAACGTAACTAAAAGTAACTAAACGTAACTTAACGTAACTTAACGTAATTAGCGTAACTTAACGTACCGTAACTTAACGTAACGTAACTTCAAGTAACTTATGGTAACGTACCTTAACGTAACGTACCTTAACGTAACTAAACGTAACTTAACGTAACTTAACGTAATTAGCGTAACGTACCATAACGTTCCATAACGTAACTTAACTTAACTTAACGTAACTTAACTTAACTTAACGTAACTTAACTTAACTTAACGTAACTTAACTTAACGTAACGTAACTTAACGTAGCGTACCTTAACGTAACGCACCTTAATGTAACGTACCTTAACGTAACGTAACTTAACGTAACGTAACTTCAAGTAACTTAACGTAACGTACCTTACCGTAACTTAACGTAACGTAACGTAACGTAACGTAACGTAACTTAACGTAACTTAACGTAACTTAACGTAACTTGACGTAACGTACCATAACGTTCCATAACGTAACGTAACGTAACTTAACGTAACGTAACGTACCTGAAGGTAACGTAACTTAACGTAACTTCGAGTAACTTAACGTAACGTAACTTAACGTAACGTAACTTAACGTAACGTAACTTAACGTAACGTAACTTAACGTAACGTAACTTAACGTAACGTAACTTAACGTTCCATAACGTAACGTAACGTAACGTAACGTAACTTAACTTAACGTAACGTAACGTACCTTAACGTAACGTAACTTAACGTAACTTAACGTAACTAAACGTAACTTAACGTAACTTAACGTAATTAGCGTAACGTAACATAACGTTCCATAACGTAACGTAACTTAACTTAACGTAACTTAACTTAACTTAACTTAACGTAACTTAACTTAACGTAACGTAACTTAACGTAACGTACCTTAACGTAACGTACCTTAACGTAACGTACCTTAACGTAACGTACCTTAACGTAACGTACCTTAACGTAACGTAACTTCAAGTAACTTAACGTAAATTAACGTAACTTAACGTAACGTAACTTAACGTAACGTACCTTACCGTAACTTTACGTAACGTAACGTAACGTAACGTAACTTAACGTAACGTAACGTAACTTAACGTAACTTGACGTAACGTACCATAACGTTCCATAACGTAACGTAACGTAACTTAACGTAACGTAACGTAACTTAACGTAACGTAACTTAACGTAACGTAACTTAACGTAACTTAACGTAACTTAACTTAACGTAACTTAACGTAACGTAACTTAACGTAACGTAACTTAACGTAACGTAACTTAACGTAAATTAACGTAACTTAACGTAACGTAACGTAACGTAACGTAACTTCGAGTAACTTAACGTAACGCAACTTAATGTAACGTAACTTAACGTAACGTAACGTAACGTAACGTAACGTAACTTAACGTAACGTAACGAAACGTAACGCAACTTAACGTAACGTAACTTAACGTAACGTAACTTCAAGTAACTTATGATAACGTACCTTACCGTAACATAACTTAACGTAACGTAACTTAACGTAACTTAACGAAACTTGACGTAACGTACCATAACATTCCATAACGTAACGTAACAAAACGTAACTTAACGTAACGTAACTTAACGTAACTTAACGTAACTTAACGTAACTTAACGTAACTTAACGTAACTTAACGTAACGTAACGTAACTTCGAGTAACTTAACGTAACGCAACTTAACGTAACGTAACTTAACGTAACGTAACTTAACGTAACTTAACTTAACGTAACGTAACTTAACGTTACGTAACGTAACGTAACGTAACGTAACGTAACGCAACTTAACGTAACGTAACTTAACGTAACGTAACTTAACGTAACTTAACGTAACGTAACTTAACGTAACGTAACTTAACGTAACGTAACTTAACGTAACGTAACTTAACGTAACGTAACTTAACGTAACGTGACTTAACGTAACATAACTTCAAGTAACTTATGGTAACGTACCTTACCGTAACATAACTTAACGTAACTTAACGTAACTTAACGTAACTAAACGTAACTTAACGTAACTTAACGTAATTAGCGTAACGTACCATAACGCTCCATAACGTAACGTAACTTAACTTAAGGTAACTTAACTTAACTTAACGTAACTTAACTTAACGTAACGTAACTTAACGTAACGTACCTTAACGTAACGTAACTTAACGTAACGTAACTTAACGTAACGTAACTTAACGTAACGTAACTTAACGTTCCATAACGTAACGTAACTTAACTTAACTTAACGTAACGTACCTTAACGTAACGTAACTTAACGTAACTAAACGTAACTTAACGTAACTTAACGTAATTAGCGTAACGTAACATAACGTTCCATAACGTAACGTAACTTAACTTAACGTAACTTAACTTAACTTAACTTAACGTAACTTAACTTAACGTAACGTAACTTAACGTAACGTACCTTAACGTAACGTACCTTAACGTAACGTACCTTAACGTAACGTACCTTAACGTAACGTACCTTAACGTAACGTAACTTCAAGTAACTTAACGTAAATTAACGTAACTTAACGTAACGTAACTTAACGTAACGTACCTTACCGTAACTTAACGTAACGTACCTTACCGTAACTTTACGTAACGTAACGTAACGTAACGTAACTTAACGTAACGTAACGTAACTTAACGTAACTTGACGTAACGTACCATAACGTTCCATAACGTAACGTAACGTAACTTAACGTAACGTAACGTAACTTAACGTAACGTAACTTAACGTAACGTAACTTAACGTAACTTAACGTAACTTAACGTAACTTAACGTAACTTAACTTAACGTAACTTAACGTAACGTAACTTAACGTAACGTAACTTAACGTAACGTAACTTAACGTAACGTAACTTAACGTAAATTAACGTAACTTAACGTAACGTAACGTAACGTAACTTCGAGTAACTTAACGTAACGCAACTTAATGTAACGTAACTTAACGTAACGTAACGTAACGTAACGTAACGTAACTTAACGTAACGTAACGAAACGTAACGCAACTTAACGTAACGTAACTTAACGTAACGTAACTTAACGTAACGTAACTTCAAGTAACTTATGATAACGTACCTTACCGTAACATAACTTAACGTAACGTAACTTAACGTAACTTAACGAAACTTGACGTAACGTACCATAACATTCCATAACGTAACGTAACAAAACGTAACTTAACGTAACGTAACTTAACGTAACTTAACGTAACTTAACGTAACGTAACGTAACTTCGAGTAACTTAACGTAACGCAACTTAACGTAACGTAACTTAACGTAACGTAACTTAACGTAACTTAACTTAACGTAACGTAACTTAACGTTACGTAACGTAACGTAACGTAACGTAACGTAACGCAACTTAACGTAACGTAACTTAACGTAACGTAACTTAACGTAACTTAACGTAACGTAACTTAACGTAACGTAACTTAACGTAACGTAACTTAACGTAACGTGACTTAACGTAACATAACTTCAAGTAACTTATGGTAACGTACCTTACCGTAACATAACTTAACGTAACTTAACGTAACTTAACGTAACTTAACGTAACTTAACGTAACTAAACGTAACTTAACGTAACTTAACGTAATTAGCGTAACGTACCATAACGCTCCATAACGTAACGTAACTTAACTAAACGTAACTTAACTTAACGTAACTTAACTTAACTTAACTTAACGTAACGTAACTTAACGTAACGTAACTTAACGTAACGTAACTTAACGTAAATTAACGTAACTTAACGTAACGTAACGTAACGTAACTTCGAGTAACTTAACGTAACGCAACTTAATGTAACGTAACTTAACGTAACGTAACGTAACGTAACGTAACGTAACTTAACGTAACGTAACGAAACGTAACGCAACTTAACGTAACGTAACTTAACGTAACGTAACTTAACGTAACGTAACTTCAAGTAACTTATGATAACGTACCTTACCGTAACATAACTTAACGTAACGTAACTTAACGTAACTTAACGAAACTTGACGTAACGTACCATAACATTCCATAACGTAACGTAACAAAACGTAACTTAACGTAACGTAACTTAACGTAACTTAACGTAACTTAACGTAACGTAACGTAACTTCGAGTAACTTAACGTAACGCAACTTAACGTAACGTAACTTAACGTAACGTAACTTAACGTAACTTAACTTAACGTAACGTAACTTAACGTTACGTAACGTAACGTAACGTAACGTAACGTAACGCAACTTAACGTAACGTAACTTAACGTAACGTAACTTAACGTAACTTAACGTAACGTAACTTAACGTAACGTAACTTAACGTAACGTAACTTAACGTAACGTAACTTAACGTAACGTGACTTAACGTAACATAACTTCAAGTAACTTATGGTAACGTACCTTACCGTAACATAACTTAACGTAACTTAACGTAACTTAACGTAACTTAACGTAACTTAACGTAACTAAACGTAACTTAACGTAACTTAACGTAATTAGCGTAACGTACCATAACGCTCCATAATGTAACGTAACTTAACTAAACGTAACTTAACTTAACGTAACTTAACTTAACTTAACTTAAGGTAACTTAACTTAACGTAACGTAACTTAACGTAACGTACCTTAACGTAACGTACCTTAACGTAACGTAACTTAACGTAACGTAACTTAACGTAACGTAACTTAACGTTCCATAACGTAACGTAACGTAACGTAACTTAACTTAACGTAACGTAACGTACCTTAAGCTAACGTAACTTAACGTAACGTAACTTAACATAACGTAACGTAACTTAACGTAACGTAACTTAACGTAACGTAACTTAACGTAACGTAACTTAACGTAACGTAACGTAACTTAACGTAACGTAACTTAACGTAACGTAACTTAACGTAACGTAACTTAACGTAACGTAACGTAACTTAACGTAACTTAACGTAACTTCGAGTAACTTAACGTAACGTAACTTATAGTAACTTATTATAACGTACCTTACCGTAACATAACTTAACGTAACGTAACTTAACGTAACTAAACGTAACTTAACGTAATTAGCGTAACGTACCATAACGCTCCATAACGTAACGTAACTTAACTTAACTTAACTTAACGTAACTTAACTTAACGTAACGTAACTTAACGTAACGTACCTTAACGTAACGTAACTTAACGTAACGTAACTTAACGTAACGTAACTTAACGTTCCATAACGTAACGTAACGTAACGTAACGTAACGTAACGTAACTTAACTTAACGTAACGTAACGTACCTTAAGGTAACGTAACTTAACGTAACGTAACTTTACTTAACTTCGAGTAACTTAACGTAACGTAACTTAACGTAACGTAACGTAATTTAACGTAACGTAACTTCACGTAACTTCGAGTAACTTAACGTAACGTAACTTAACGTAACGTTACTTAACTTAACGTAACGTAACTTAACGTAACTAAAAGTAACTAAACGTAACTTAACGTAACTTAACGTAATTAGCGTAACTTAACGTACCGTAACTTAACGTAACTTCAAGTAACTTATGGTAACGTACCTTAACGTAACGTACCTTAACGTAACTAAACGTAACTTAACGTAACTTAACGTAATTAGCGTAACGTACCATAACGTTCCATAACGTAATTTAACTTAACTTAACGTAACTTAACTTAACTTAACGTAACTTAACTTAACTTAACGTAACTTAACTTAACGTAACGTAACTTAACGTAGCGTACCTTAACGTAACGCACCTTAATGTAACGTACCTTAACGTAACGTAACTTAACGTAACGTAACTTCAAGTAACTTAACGTAACGTACCTTACCGTAACTTAACGTAACGTAACGTAACGTAACGTAACGTAACTTAACGTAACTTAACGTAACTTAACGTAACTTGACGTAACGTACCATAACGTTCCATAACGTAACGTAACGTAACTTAACGTAACGTAACGTACCTGAAGGTAACGTAACTTAACGTAACTTCGAGTAACTTAACGTAACGTAACTTAACGTAACGTAACTTAACGTAACGTAACTTAACGTAACGTAACTTAACGTAACGTAACGTAACGTAACGTAACTTCGAGTAACTTAACGTAACGCAACTTAACGTAACGTAACTTAACGTAACGTAACTTAACGTAACGTAACTTAACGTAACGTAACTTAACGTAACGTAACTTAACGTAACGTACCTTAACGTAACGTACCTTAACGTAACGTAACTTAACGTAACGTAACTTAACGTAACGTAACTTAACGTTCCATAACGTAACGTAACGTAACTTAACTTAACGTAACGTAACGTACCTTAAGCTAACGTAACTTAACGTAACGTAACTTAACATAACGTAACGTAACTTAACGTAACGTAACTTAACGTAACGTAACTTAACGTAACGTAACTTAACGTAACGTAACTTAACGTAACGTAACTTAACGTAACGTAACTTAACGTAACGTAACGTAACTTAACGTAACTTAACGTAACTTCGAGTAACTTAACGTAACGTAACTTATAGTAACTTATTATAACGTACCTTACCGTAACATAACTTAACGTAACGTAACTTAACGTAACTAAACGTAACTTAACGTAATTAGCGTAACGTACCATAACGCTCCATAACGTAACGTAACTTAACTTAACTTAACTTAACGTAACTTAACTTAACGTAACGTAACTTAACGTAACGTACCTTAACGTAACGTAACTTAACGTAACGTAACTTAACGTAACGTAACTTAACGTAACGTAACTTAACGTTCCATAACGTAACGTAACGTAACGTAACGTAACTTAACTTAACGTAACGTAACGTACCTTAAGGTAACGTAACTTAACGTAACGTAACTTTACTTAACTTCGAGTAACTTAACGTAACGTAACTTAACGTAACGTAACGTAATTTAACGTAACGTAACTTCACGTAACTTCGAGTAACTTAACGTAACGTAACTTAACGTAACGTTACTTAACTTAACGTAACGTAACTTAACGTAACTAAAAGTAACTAAACGTAACTTAACGTAACTTAACGTAATTAGCGTAACTTAACGTACCGTAACTTAACGTAACGTAACTTCAAGTAACTTATGGTAACGTACCTTAACGTAACGTACCTTAACGTAACTAAACGTAACTTAACGTAACTTAACGTAATTAGCGTAACGTACCATAACGTTCCATAACGTAACGTAACTTAACTTAACGTAACTTAACTTAACTTAACGTAACTTAACTTAACTTAACGTAACGTACCTTAACGTAACGCACCTTAATGTAACGTACCTTAACGTAACGTAACGTAACGTAACGTAACTTAACGTAACTTAACGTAACTTAACGTAACTTGACGTAACGTACCATAACGTTCCATAACGTAACGTAACGTAACTTAACGTAACGTAACGTACCTGAAGGTAACGTAACTTAACGTAACTTCGAGTAACTTAACGTAACGTAACTTAACGTAACGTAACTTAACGTAACGTAACTTAACGTAACGTAACTTAACGTAACGTAACTTAACGTAACGTAAATTAACGTAACGTAACTTAACGTAACGTAACTTAACGTAACGTAACTTAACGTAACTTAACGTAACGTAACTTAACGTAACGTAACTTAACGTAACGTAACTTAACGTAACGTAACTTAACGTAACGTAAATTAACGTAACGTAACTTAACGTAACGTAACTTAACGTAACGTAACTTAACGTAACTTAACGTAACGTAACTTAACGTAACGTAACTTAACGTAACGTAACTTAACGTAACGTAACTTAACGTAACGTAACTTAACGTAACGTAACGTAACTTAACGTAACTTGACGTAACGTACCATAACGTTCCATAACGTAACGTAACGTAACTTAACGTAACGTAACGTAACTTAACGTAACGTAACTTAACGTAACGTAACTTAACGTAACTTAACGTAACTTAACTTAACGTAACTTAACGTAACGTAACTTAACGTAACTTAACTTAACGTAAATTAACGTAACTTAACGTAACGTAACGTAACGTAACGTAACTTCGAGTAACTTAACGTAACGCAACTTAATGTAACGTAACTTAACGTAACGTAACGTAACGTAACGTAACGTAACTTAACGTAACGTAACGAAACGTAACGCAACTTAACGTAACGTAACTTAACGTAACGTAACTTAACGTAACGTAACTTCAAGTAACTTATGATAACGTACCTTACCGTAACATAACTTAACGTAACGTAACTTAACGTAACTTAACGAAACTTGACGTAACGTACCATAACATTCCATAACGTAACGTAACAAAACGTAACTTAACGTAACGTAACTTAACGTAACTTAACGTAACTTAACGTAACTTAACGTAACGTAACGTAACTTCGAGTAACTTAACGTAACGCAACTTAACGTAACGTAACTTAACGTAACGTAACTTAACGTAACTTAACTTAACGTAACGTAACTTAACGTTACGTAACGTAACGTAACGTAACGTAACGTAACGCAACTTAACGTAACGTAACTTAACGTAACGTAACTTAACGTAACTTAACGTAACGTAACTTAACGTAACGTAACTTAACGTAACGTAACGTAACTTAACGTAACGTAACTTAACGTAACGTAACTTAACGTAACGTGACTTAACGTAACATAACTTCAAGTAACTTATGGTAACGTACCTTACCGTAACATAACTTAACGTAACTTAACGTAACTTAACGTAACTTAACGTAACTAAACGTAACTTAACGTAACTTAACGTAATTAGCGTAACGTACCATAACGCTCCATAACGTAACGTAACTTAACTAAACGTAACTTAACTTAACGTAACTTAACTTAACTTAACTTAAGGTAACTTAACTTAACGTAACGTAACTTAACGTAACGTACCTTAACGTAACGTACCTTAACGTAACGTAACTTAACGTAACGTAACTTAACGTAACGTAACTTAACGTAACGTAACTTAACGTTCCATAACGTAACGTAACGTAACGTAACTTAACTTAACGTAACGTAACGTACCTTAAGCTAACGTAACTTAACGTAACGTAACTTAACATAACGTAACGTAACTTAACGTAACGTAACTTAACGTAACGTAACGTAACTTAACGTAACGTAACTTAACGTAACGTAACTTAACGTAACGTAACTTAACGTAACGTAACGTAACTTAACGTAACTTAACGTAACTTCGAGTAACTTAACGTAACGTAACTTATAGTAACTTATTATAACGTACCTTACCGTAACATAACTTAACGTAACGTAACTTAACGTAACTAAACGTAACTTAACGTAATTAGCGTAACGTACCATAACGCTCCATAACGTAACGTAACTTAACTTAACTTAACTTAACGTAACTTAACTTAACGTAACGTAACTTAACGTAACGTACCTTAACGTAACGTAACTTAACGTAACGTAACTTAACGTAACGTAACTTAACGTAACGTAACTTAACGTTCCATAACGTAACGTAACGTAACGTAACGTAACTTAACTTAACGTAACGTAACGTACCTTAACGTAACGTAACTTAACGTAACTTAACGTAACTAAACGTAACTTAACGTAACTTAACGTAATTAGCGTAACGTAACATAACGTTCCATAACGTAACGTAACTTAACTTAACGTAACTTAACTTAACTTAACTTAACGTAACTTAACTTAACGTAACGTAACTTAACGTAACGTACCTTAACGTAACGTACCTTAACGTAACGTACCTTAACGTAACGTACCTTAACGTAACGTACCTTAACGTAACGTAACTTCAAGTAACTTAACGTAAATTAACGTAACTTAACGTAACGTAACTTAACGTAACGTACCTTACCGTAACTTTACGTAACGTAACGTAACGTAACGTAACTTAACGTAACGTAACGTAACTTAACGTAACTTGACGTAACGTACCATGACGTTCCATAACGTAACGTAACGTAACTTAACGTAACGTAACGTAACTTAACGTAACGTAACTTAACGTAACGTAACTTAACGTAACGTAACTTAACGTAACTTAACTTAACGTAACTTAACGTAACGTAACTTAACGTAACGTAACTTAACGTAACGTAACTTAACGTAAATTAACGTAACTTAACGTAACGTAACGTAACGTAACGTAACTTCGAGTAACTTAACGTAACGCAACTTAATGTAACGTAACTTAACGTAACGTAACGTAACGTAACGTAACGTAACTTAACGTAACGTAACGAAACGTAACGCAACTTAACGTAACGTAACTTAACGTAACGTAACTTAACGTAACGTAACTTCAAGTAACTTATGATAACGTACCTTACCGTAACATAACTTAACGTAACGTAACTTAACGTAACTTAACGAAACTTGACGTAACGTACCATAACATTCCATAACGTAACGTAACAAAACGTAACTTAACGTAACGTAACTTAACGTAACTTAACGTAACTTAACGTAACTTAACGTAACTTAACGTAACGTAACGTAACTTCGAGTAACTTAACGTAACGCAACTTAACGTAACGTAACTTAACGTAACGTAACTTAACGTAACTTAACTTAACGTAACGTAACTTAACGTTACGTAACGTAACGTAACGTAACGTAACGTAACGCAACTTAACGTAACGTAACTTAACGTAACGTAACTTAACGTAACTTAACGTAACGTAACTTAACGTAACGTAACTTAACGTAACGTAACTTAACGTAACGTAACTTAACGTAACGTAACTTAACGTAACGTGACTTAACGTAACATAACTTCAAGTAACTTATGGTAACGTACCTTACCGTAACATAACTTAACGTAACTTAACGTAACTTAACGTAACTTAACGTAACTAAACGTAACTTAACGTAACTTAACGTAATTAGCGTAACGTACCATAACGCTCCATAACGTAACGTAACTTAACTTAAGGTAACTTAACTTAACTTAACGTAACTTAACTTAACGTAACGTAACTTAACGTAACGTACCTTAACGTAACGTAACTTAACGTAACGTAACTTAACGTAACGTAACTTAACGTAACGTAACTTAACGTAACTTAACGTAACGTAACTTAACGTAACGTAACTTAACGTAACGTAACTTAACGTAACGTAACTTAACGTAACGTAACTTAACGTAACGTAACGTAACGTAACTTCGAGTAACTTAACGTAACGCAACTTAACGTAACGTAACTTAACGTAACGTAACTTAACGTAACGTAACTTAACGTAACGTAACTTAACGTAACGTAACTTCAAGTAACTTATGGTAACGTACCTTACCGTAACATAACTTAACGTAACGTAACTTAACGTAACTTAACGTAATTAGCGTAACGTACCATAACGCTCCATAACGTAACGTAACTTAACTTAAGGTAACTTAACTTAACTTAACGTAACTTAACTTAACGTAACGTAACTTAACGTAACGTACCTTAACGTAACTTAACGTAACGTAACTTAACGTAACGTAACTTAACGTAACGTAACTTAACGTTCCATAACGTAACGTAACGTAACGTAACGTAACTTAACTTAACGTAACGTAACGTACCTTAACGTAACGTAACTTAACGTAACTTAACGTAACTAAACGTAACTTAACGTAACTTAACGTAATTAGCGTAACGTAACATAACGTTCCATAACGTAACGTAACTTAACTTAACGTAACTTAACTTAACTTAACTTAACGTAACTTAACTTAACGTAACGTAACTTAACGTAACGTACCTTAACGTAACGTACCTTAACGTAACGTACCTTAACGTAACGTACCTTAACGTAACGTAACTTCAAGTAACTTAACGTAACGTACCTTACCGTAACTTTACGTAACGTAACGTAACGTAACTTAACGTAACGTAACGTAACTTAACGTAACTTGACGTAACGTACCATAACGTTCCATAACGTAACGTAACGTAACTTAACGTAACGTAACGTACCTGAAGGTAACGTAACTTAACGTAACTTCGAGTAACTTAACGTAACGTAACTTAACGTAACGTAACTTAACGTAACGTAACTTAACGTTCCATAACGTAACGTAACGTAACGTAACGTAACGTAACGTAACTTAACTTAACGTAACGTAACGTACCTTAAGGTAACGTAACTTAACGTAACGTAACTTTACTTAACTTCGAGTAACTTAACGTAACGTAACTTAACGTAACGTAACGTAATTTAACGTAACGTAACTTCACGTAACTTCGAGTAACTTAACGTAACGTAACTTAACGTAACGTTACTTAACTTAACGTAACGTAACTTAACGTAACTAAAAGTAACTAAACGTAACTTAACGTAACTTAACGTAATTAGCGTAACTTAACGTACCGTAACTTAACGTAACGTAACTTCAAGTAACTTATGGTAACGTACCTTAACGTAACGTACCTTAACGTAACTAAACGTAACTTAACGTAACTTAACGTAATTAGCGTAACGTACCATAACGTTCCATAACGTAACTTAACTTAACTTAACGTAACTTAACTTAACTTAACGTAACTTAACTTAACTTAACGTAACTTAACTTAACGTAACGTAACTTAACGTAGCGTACCTTAACGTAACGCACCTTAATGTAACGTACCTTAACGTAACGTAACTTAACGTAACGTAACTTCAAGTAACTTAACGTAACGTACCTTACCGTAACTTAACGTAACGTAACGTAACGTAACGTAACGTAACTTAACGTAACTTAACGTAACTTAACGTAACTTGACGTAACGTACCATAACGTTCCATAACGTAACGTAACGTAACTTAACGTAACGTAACGTACCTGAAGGTAACGTAACTTAACGTAACTTCGAGTAACTTAACGTAACGTAACTTAACGTAACGTAACTTAACGTAACGTAACTTAACGTAACGTAACTTAACGTAACGTAACGTAACGTAACGTAACTTCGAGTAACTTAACGTAACGCAACTTAACGTAACGTAACTTAACGTAACGTAACTTAACGTAACGTAACTTAACGTAACGTAACTTAACGTAACGTAACTTAACGTAACGTACCTTAACGTAACGTACCTTAACGTAACGTAACTTAACGTAACGTAACTTAACGTAACGTAACTTAACGTTCCATAACGTAACGTAACGTAACTTAACTTAACGTAACGTAACGTACCTTAAGCTAACGTAACTTAACGTAACGTAACTTAACATAACGTAACGTAACTTAACGTAACGTAACTTAACGTAACGTAACTTAACGTAACGTAACTTAACGTAACGTAACTTAACGTAACGTAACTTAACGTAACGTAACTTAACGTAACGTAACTTAACGTAACGTAACGTAACTTAACGTAACTTAACGTAACTTCGAGTAACTTAACGTAACGTAACTTATAGTAACTTATTATAACGTACCTTACCGTAACATAACTTAACGTAACGTAACTTAACGTAACTAAACGTAACTTAACGTAATTAGCGTAACGTACCATAACGCTCCATAACGTAACGTAACTTAACTTAACTTAACTTAACGTAACTTAACTTAACGTAACGTAACTTAACGTAACGTACCTTAACGTAACGTAACTTAACGTAACGTAACTTAACGTAACGTAACTTAACGTAACGTAACTTAACGTTCCATAACGTAACGTAACGTAACGTAACGTAACTTAACTTAACGTAACGTAACGTACCTTAAGGTAACGTAACTTAACGTAACGTAACTTTACTTAACTTCGAGTAACTTAACGTAACGTAACTTAACGTAACGTAACGTAATTTAACGTAACGTAACTTCACGTAACTTCGAGTAACTTAACGTAACGTAACTTAACGTAACGTTACTTAACTTAACGTAACGTAACTTAACGTAACTAAAAGTAACTAAACGTAACTTAACGTAACTTAACGTAATTAGCGTAACTTAACGTACCGTAACTTAACGTAACGTAACTTCAAGTAACTTATGGTAACGTACCTTAACGTAACGTACCTTAACGTAACTAAACGTAACTTAACGTAACTTAACGTAATTAGCGTAACGTACCATAACGTTCCATAACGTAACGTAACTTAACTTAACGTAACTTAACTTAACTTAACGTAACTTAACTTAACTTAACGTAACGTACCTTAACGTAACGCACCTTAATGTAACGTACCTTAACGTAACGTAACGTAACGTAACGTAACTTAACGTAACTTAACGTAACTTAACGTAACTTGACGTAACGTACCATAACGTTCCATAACGTAACGTAACGTAACTTAACGTAACGTAACGTACCTGAAGGTAACGTAACTTAACGTAACTTCGAGTAACTTAACGTAACGTAACTTAACGTAACGTAACTTAACGTAACGTAACTTAACGTAACGTAACTTAACGTAACGTAACTTAACGTAACGTAAATTAACGTAACGTAACTTAACGTAACGTAACTTAACGTAACGTAACTTAACGTAACTTAACGTAACGTAACTTAACGTAACGTAACTTAACGTAACGTAACTTAACGTAACGTAACTTAACGTAACGTAAATTAACGTAACGTAACTTAACGTAACGTAACTTAACGTAACGTAACTTAACGTAACTTAACGTAACGTAACTTAACGTAACGTAACTTAACGTAACGTAACTTAACGTAACGTAACTTAACGTAACGTAACTTAACGTAACGTAACGTAACGTAACTTCGAGTAACTTAACGTAACGCAACTTAACGTAACGTAACTTAACGTAACGTAACTTAACGTAACGTAACTTAACGTAACGTAACTTAACGTAACGTAACTTCAAGTAACTTATGGTAACGTACCTTACCGTAACATAACTTAACGTAACGTAACTTAACGTAACTTAACGTAATTAGCGTAACGTACCATAACGCTCCATAACGTAACGTAACTTAACTTAAGGTAACTTAACTTAACTTAACGTAACTTAACTTAACGTAACGTAACTTAACGTAACGTACCTTAACGTAACGTAACTTAACGTAACGTAACTTAACGTAACGTAACTTAACGTAACGTAACTTAACGTTCCATAACGTAAAGTAACGTAACGTAACGTAACTTAACTTAACGTAACGTAACGTACCTTAACGTAACGTAACTTAACGTAACTTAACGTAACTAAACGTAACTTAACGTAACTTAACGTAATTAGCGTAACGTAACATAACGTTCCATAACGTAACGTAACTTAACTTAACGTAACTTAACTTAACTTAACTTAACGTAACTTAACTTAACGTAACGTAACTTAACGTAACGTACCTTAACGTAACGTACCTTAACGTAACGTACCTTAACGTAACGTACCTTAACGTAACGTACCTTAACGTAACGTAACTTCAAGTAACTTAACGTAAATTAACGTAACTTAACGTAACGTAACTTAACGTAACGTACCTTACCGTAACTTTACGTAACGTAACGTAACGTAACGTAACTTAACGTAACGTAACGTAACTTAACGTAACTTGACGTAACGTACCATAACGTTCCATAACGTAACGTAACGTAACTTAACGTAACGTAACGTAACTTAACGTAACGTAACTTAACGTAACGTAACTTAACGTAACTTAACGTAACTTAACTTAACGTAACTTAACGTAACGTAACTTAACGTAACGTAACTTAACGTAAATTAACGTAACTTAACGTAACGTAACGTAACGTAACGTAACTTCGAGTAACTTAACGTAACGCAACTTAATGTAACGTAACTTAACGTAACGTAACGTAACGTAACGTAACGTAACTTAACGTAACGTAACGAAACGTAACGCAACTTAACGTAACGTAACTTAACGTAACGTAACTTAACGTAACGTAACTTCAAGTAACTTATGATAACGTACCTTACCGTAACATAACTTAACGTAACGTAACTTAACGTAACTTAACGAAACTTGACGTAACGTACCATAACATTCCATAACGTAACGTAACAAAACGTAACTTAACGTAACGTAACTTAACGTAACTTAACGTAACTTAACGTAACTTAACGTAACTTAACGTAACGTAACGTAACTTCGAGTAACTTAACGTAACGCAACTTAACGTAACGTAACTTAACGTAACGTAACTTAACGTAACTTAACTTAACGTAACGTAACTTAACGTTACGTAACGTAACGTAACGTAACGTAACGTAACGCAACTTAACGTAACGTAACTTAACGTAACGTAACTTAACGTAACTTAACGTAACGTAACTTAACGTAACGTAACTTAACGTAACGTAACGTAACTTAACGTAACGTAACTTAACGTAACGTAACTTAACGTAACGTAACTTAACGTAACGTGACTTAACGTAACATAACTTCAAGTAACTTATGGTAACGTACCTTACCGTAACATAACTTAACGTAACTTAACGTAACTTAACGTAACTTAACGTAACTTAACGTAACTAAACGTAACTTAACGTAACTTAACGTAATTAGCGTAACGTACCATAACGCTCCATAACGTAACGTAACTTAACTAAACGTAACTTAACTTAACGTAACTTAACTTAACTTAACTTAAGGTAACTTAACTTAACGTAACGTAACTTAACGTAACGTACCTTAACGTAACGTACCTTAACGTAACGTAACTTAACGTAACGTAACTTAACGTAACGTAACTTAACGTTCCATAACGTAACGTAACGTAACGTAACTTAACTTAACGTAACGTAACGTACCTTAAGCTAACGTAACTTAACGTAACGTAACTTAACATAACGTAACGTAACTTAACGTAACGTAACTTAACGTAACGTAACGTAACTTAACGTAACGTAACTTAACGTAACGTAACTTAACGTAACGTAACTTAACGTAACGTAACGTAACTTAACGTAACTTAACGTAACTTCGAGTAACTTAACGTAACGTAACGTAACGTAACTTCGAGTAACTTAACGTAACGCAACTTAACGTAACGTAACTTAACGTAACGTAACTTAACGTAACGTAACTTAACGTAACGTAACTTAACGTAACGTAACTTCAAGTAACTTATGGTAACGTACCTTACCGTAACATAACTTAACGTAACGTAACTTAACGTAACTTAACGTAATTAGCGTAACGTACCATAACGCTCCATAACGTAACGTAACTTAACTTAAGGTAACTTAACTTAACTTAACGTAACTTAACTTAACGTAACGTAACTTAAGGTAACGTACCTTAACGTAACGTAACTTAACGTAACGTAACTTAACGTAACGTAACTTAACGTAACGTAACTTAACGTTCCATAACGTAAAGTAACGTAACGTAACGTAACTTAACTTAACGTAACGTAACGTACCTTAACGTAACGTAACTTAACGTAACTTAACGTAACTAAACGTAACTTAACGTAACTTAACGTAATTAGCGTAACGTAACATAACGTTCCATAACGTAACGTAACTTAACTTAACGTAACTTAACTTAACTTAACTTAACGTAACTTAACTTAACGTAACGTAACTTAACGTAACGTACCTTAACGTAACGTACCTTAACGTAACGTACCTTAACGTAACGTACCTTAACGTAACGTACCTTAACGTAACGTACCTTAACGTAACGTAACTTCAAGTAACTTAACGTAAATTAACGTAACTTAACGTAACGTAACTTAACGTAACGTACCTTACCGTAACTTTACGTAACGTAACGTAACGTAACGTAACTTAACGTAACGTAACGTAACTTAACGTAACTTGACGTAACGTACCATAACGTTCCATAACGTAACGTAACGTAACTTAACGTAACGTAACGTAACTTAACGTAACGTAACTTAACGTAACGTAACTTAACGTAACTTAACGTAACTTAACTTAACGTAACTTAACGTAACGTAACTTAACGTAACGTAACTTAACGTAAATTAACGTAACTTAACGTAACGTAACGTAACGTAACGTAACTTCGAGTAACTTAACGTAACGCAACTTAATGTAACGTAACTTAACGTAACGTAACGTAACGTAACGTAACGTAACTTAACGTAACGTAACGAAACGTAACGCAACTTAACGTAACGTAACTTAACGTAACGTAACTTAACGTAACGTAACTTCAAGTAACTTATGATAACGTACCTTACCTTAACATAACTTAACGTAACGTAACTTAACGTAACTTAACGAAACTTGACGTAACGTACCATAACATTCCATAACGTAACGTAACAAAACGTAACTTAACGTAACGTAACTTAACGTAACTTAACGTAACTTAACGTAACTTAACGTAACGTAACGTAACTTCGAGTAACTTAACGTAACGCAACTTAACGTAACGTAACTTAACGTAACGTAACTTAACGTAACTTAACTTAACGTAACGTAACTTAACGTTACGTAACGTAACGTAACGTAACGTAACGTAACGCAACTTAACGTAACGTAACTTAACGTAACGTAACTTAACGTAACTTAACGTAACGTAACTTAACGTAACGTAACTTAACGTAACGTAACGTAACTTAACGTAACGTAACTTAACGTAACGTAACTTAACGTAACGTGACTTAACGTAACATAACTTCAAGTAACTTATGGTAACGTACCTTACCGTAACATAACTTAACGTAACTTAACGTAACTTAACGTAACTTAACGTAACTAAACGTAACTTAACGTAACTTAACGTAATTAGCGTAACGTACCATAACGCTCCATAACGTAACGTAACTTAACTAAACGTAACTTAACTTAACGTAACTTAACTTAACTTAACTTAAGGTAACTTAACTTAACGTAACGTAACTTAACGTAACGTACCTTAACGTAACGTACCTTAACGTAACGTAACTTAACGTAACGTAACTTAACGTAACGTAACTTAACGTTCCATAACGTAACGTAACGTAACGTAACTTAACTTAACGTAACGTAACGTACCTTAAGCTAACGTAACTTAACGTAACGTAACTTAACATAACGTAACGTAACTTAACGTAACGTAACTTAACGTAACGTAACGTAACTTAACGTAACGTAACTTAACGTAACGTAACTTAACGTAACGTAACTTAACGTAACGTAACGTAACTTAACGTAACTTAACGTAACTTCGAGTAACTTAACATAACGTAACTTATAGTAACTTATTATAACGTACCTTACCGTAACATAACTTAACGTAACGTAACTTAACGTAACTAAACGTAACTTAACGTAATTAGCGTAACGTACCATAACGCTCCATAACGTAACGTAACTTAACTTAACTTAACTTAACGTAACTTAACTTAACGTAACGTAACTTAACGTAACGTACCTTAACGTAACGTAACTTAACGTAACGTAACTTAACGTAACGTAACTTAACGTAACGTAACTTAACGTTCCATAACGTAACGTAACGTAACGTAACGTAACTTAACTTAACGTAACGTAACGTACCTTAACGTAACGTAACTTAACGTAACTTAACGTAACTAAACGTAACTTAACGTAACTTAACGTAATTAGCGTAACGTAACATAACGTTCCATAACGTAACGTAACTTAACTTAACGTAACTTAACTTAACTTAACTTAACGTAACTTAACTTAACGTAACGTAACTTAACGTAACGTACCTTAACGTAACGTACCTTAACGTAACGTACCTTAACGTAACGTACCTTAACGTAACGTACCTTAACGTAACGTAACTTCAAGTAACTTAACGTAAATTAACGTAACTTAACGTAACGTAACTTAACGTAACGTACCTTACCGTAACTTTACGTAACGTAACGTAACGTAACGTAACTTAACGTAACGTAACGTAACTTAACGTAACTTGACGTAACGTACCATAACGTTCCATAACGTAACGTAACGTAACTTAACGTAACGTAACGTAACTTAACGTAACGTAACTTAACGTAACGTAACTTAACGTAACTTAACTTAACGTAACTTAACGTAACGTAACTTAACGTAACGTAACTTAACGTAACGTAACTTAACGTAAATTAACGTAACTTAACGTAACGTAACGTAACGTAACGTAACTTCGAGTAACTTAACGTAACGCAACTTAATGTAACGTAACTTAACGTAACGTAACGTAACGTAACGTAACGTAACTTAACGTAACGTAACGAAACGTAACGCAACTTAACGTAACGTAACTTAACGTAACGTAACTTAACGTAACGTAACTTCAAGTAACTTATGATAACGTACCTTACCGTAACATAACTTAACGTAACGTAACTTAACGTAACTTAACGAAACTTGACGTAACGTACCATAACATTCCATAACGTAACGTAACAAAACGTAACTTAACGTAACGTAACTTAACGTAACTTAACGTAACTTAACGTAACTTAACGTAACTTAACGTAACGTAACGTAACTTCGAGTAACTTAACGTAACGCAACTTAACGTAACGTAACTTAACGTAACGTAACTTAACGTAACTTAACTTAACGTAACGTAACTTAACGTTACGTAACGTAACGTAACGTAACGTAACGTAACGCAACTTAACGTAACGTAACTTAACGTAACGTAACTTAACGTAACTTAACGTAACGTAACTTAACGTAACGTAACTTAACGTAACGTAACTTAACGTAACGTAACTTAACGTAACGTGACTTAACGTAACATAACTTCAAGTAACTTATGGTAACGTACCTTACCGTAACATAACTTAACGTAACTTAACGTAACTTAACGTAACTTAACGTAACTAAACGTAACTTAACGTAACTTAACGTAATTAGCGTAACGTACCATAACGCTCCATAACGTAACGTAACTTAACGTAACGTAACTTAACGTAACGTAACTTAACGTAACGTAACTTAACGTAACGTAACGTAACGTAACTTCGAGTAACTTAACGTAACGCAACTTAACGTAACGTAACTTAACGTAACGTAACTTAACGTAACGTAACTTAACGTAACGTAACTTAACGTAACGTAACTTAACGTAACGTAACTTCAAGTAACTTATGGTAACGTACCTTACCGTAACATAACTTAACGTAACGTAACTTAACGTAACTTAACGTAATTAGCGTAACGTACCATAACGCTCCATAACGTAACGTAACTTAACTTAAGGTAACTTAACTTAACTTAACGTAACTTAACTTAACGTAACGTAACTTAACGTAACGTACCTTAACGTAACTTAACGTAACGTAACTTAACGTAACGTAACTTAACGTAACGTAACTTAACGTTCCATAACGTAACGTAACGTAACGTAACGTAACTTAACTTAACGTAACGTAACGTACCTTAACGTAACGTAACTTAACGTAACTTAACGTAACTAAACGTAACTTAACGTAACTTAACGTAATTAGCGTAACGTAACATAACGTTCCATAACGTAACGTAACTTAACGTAACGTAACTTAACGTAACTTAACGTAACGTAACTTAACGTAACGTAACTTAACGTAACGTAACTTAACGTAACGTAACTTAACGTAACGTAACTTAACGTAACGTAACGTAACGTAACTTCGAGTAACTTAACGTAACGCAACTTAACGTAACGTAACTTAACGTAACGTAACTTAACGTAACGTAACTTAACGTAACGTAACTTAACGTAACGTAACTTAACGTAACGTAACTTCAAGTAACTTATGGTAACGTACCTTACCGTAACATAACTTAACGTAACGTAACTTAACGTAACTTAACGTAATTAGCGTAACGTACCATAACGCTCCATAACGTAACGTAACTTAACTTAAGGTAACTTAACTTAACTTAACGTAACTTAACTTAACGTAACGTAACTTAACGTAACGTACCTTAACGTAACTTAACGTAACGTAACTTAACGTAACGTAACTTAACGTAACGTAACTTAACGTTCCATAACGTAACGTAACGTAACGTAACGTAACTTAACTTAACGTAACGTAACGTACCTTAACGTAACGTAACTTAACGTAACTTAACGTAACTAAACGTAACTTAACGTAACTTAACGTAATTAGCGTAACGTAACATAACGTTCCATAACGTAACGTAACTTAACTTAACGTAACTTAACTTAACTTAACTTAACGTAACTTAACTTAACGTAACGTAACTTAACGTAACGTACCTTAACGTAACGTACCTTAACGTAACGTACCTTAACGTAACGTACCTTAACGTAACGTAACTTCAAGTAACTTAACGTAACGTACCTTACCGTAACTTTACGTAACGTAACGTAACGTAACTTAACGTAACGTAACGTAACTTAACGTAACTTGACGTAACGTACCATAACGTTCCATAACGTAACGTAACGTAACTTAACGTAACGTAACGTACCTGAAGGTAACGTAACTTAACGTAACTTCGAGTAACTTAACGTAACGTAACTTAACGTAACGTAACTTAACGTAACGTAACTTAACGTTCCATAACGTAACGTAACGTAACGTAACGTAACGTAACGTAACTTAACTTAACGTAACGTAACGTACCTTAAGGTAACGTAACTTAACGTAACGTAACTTTACTTAACTTCGAGTAACTTAACGTAACGTAACTTAACGTAACGTAACGTAATTTAACGTAACGTAACTTCACGTAACTTCGAGTAACTTAACGTAACGTAACTTAACGTAACGTTACTTAACTTAACGTAACGTAACTTAACGTAACTAAAAGTAACTAAACGTAACTTAACGTAACTTAACGTAACTTAACGTAATTAGCGTAACTTAACGTACCGTAACTTAACGTAACGTAACTTCAAGTAACTTATGGTAACGTACCTTAACGTAACGTACCTTAACGTAACTAAACGTAACTTAACGTAACTTAACGTAATTAGCGTAACGTACCATAACGTTCCATAACGTAACTTAACTTAACTTAACGTAACTTAACTTAACTTAACGTAACTTAACTTAACTTAACGTAACTTAACTTAACGTAACGTAACTTAACGTAGCGTACCTTAACGTAACGCACCTTAATGTAACGTACCTTAACGTAACGTAACTTAACGTAACGTAACTTCAAGTAACTTAACGTAACGTACCTTACCGTAACTTAACGTAACGTAACGTAACGTAACGTAACGTAACTTAACGTAACTTAACGTAACTTAACGTAACTTGACGTAACGTACCATAACGTTCCATAACGTAACGTAACGTAACTTAACGTAACGTAACGTACCTGAAGGTAACGTAACTTAACGTAACTTCGAGTAACTTAACGTAACGTAACTTAACGTAACGTAACTTAACGTAACGTAACTTAACGTAACGTAACTTAACGTAACGTAACGTAACGTAACGTAACTTCGAGTAACTTAACGTAACGCAACTTAACGTAACGTAACTTAACGTAACGTAACTTAACGTAACGTAACTTAACGTAACGTAACTTAACGTAACGTAACTTAACGTAACGTACCTTAACGTAACGTACCTTAACGTAACGTAACTTAACGTAACGTAACTTAACGTAACGTAACTTAACGTTCCATAACGTAACGTAACGTAACTTAACTTAACGTAACGTAACGTACCTTAAGCTAACGTAACTTAACGTAACGTAACTTAACATAACGTAACGTAACTTAACGTAACGTAACTTAACGTAACGTAACTTAACGTAACGTAACTTAACGTAACGTAACTTAACGTAACGTAACTTAACGTAACGTAACTTAACGTAACGTAACTTAACGTAACGTAACGTAACTTAACGTAACTTAACGTAACTTCGAGTAACTTAACGTAACGTAACTTATAGTAACTTATTATAACGTACCTTTCTGTAACATAACTTAACGTAACGTAACTTAACGTAACTAAACGTAACTTAACGTAATTAGCGTAACGTACCATAACGCTCCATAACGTAACGTAACTTAACTTAACTTAACTTAACGTAACTTAACTTAACGTAACGTAACTTAACGTAACGTACCTTAACGTAACGTAACTTAACGTAACGTAACTTAACGTAACGTAACTTAACGTAACGTAACTTAACGTTCCATAACGTAACGTAACGTAACGTAACGTAACTTAACTTAACGTAACGTAACGTACCTTAAGGTAACGTAACTTAACGTAACGTAACTTTACTTAACTTCGAGTAACTTAACGTAACGTAACTTAACGTAACGTAACGTAATTTAACGTAACGTAACTTCACGTAACTTCGAGTAACTTAACGTAACGTAACTTAACGTAACGTTACTTAACTTAACGTAACGTAACTTAACGTAACTAAAAGTAACTAAACGTAACTTAACGTAACTTAACGTAATTAGCGTAACTTAACGTACCGTAACTTAACGTAACGTAACTTCAAGTAACTTATGGTAACGTACCTTAACGTAACGTACCTTAACGTAACTAAACGTAACTTAACGTAACTTAACGTAATTAGCGTAACGTACCATAACGTTCCATAACGTAACGTAACTTAACTTAACGTAACTTAACTTAACTTAACGTAACTTAACTTAACTTAACGTAACGTACCTTAACGTAACGCACCTTAATGTAACGTACCTTAACGTAACGTAACGTAACGTAACGTAACTTAACGTAACTTAACGTAACTTAACGTAACTTGACGTAACGTACCATAACGTTCCATAACGTAGCGTAACGTAACTTAACGTAACGTAACGTACCTGAAGGTAACGTAACTTAACGTAACTTCGAGTAACTTAACGTAACGTAACTTAACGTAACGTAACTTAACGTAACGTAACTTAACGTAACGTAACTTAACGTAACGTAACTTAACGTAACGTAAATTAACGTAACGTAACTTAACGTAACGTAACTTAACGTAACGTAACTTAACGTAACTTAACGTAACGTAACTTAACGTAACGTAACTTAACGTAACGTAACTTAACGTAACGTAACTTAACGTAACGTAAATTAACGTAACGTAACTTAACGTAACGTAACTTAACGTAACGTAACTTAACGTAACTTAACGTAACGTAACTTAACGTAACGTAACTTAACGTAACGTAACTTAACGTAACGTAACTTAACGTAACGTAACTTAACGTAACGTAACGTAACGTAACTTCGAGTAACTTAACGTAACGCAACTTAACGTAACGTAACTTAACGTAACGTAACTTAACGTAACGTAACTTAACGTAACGTAACTTAACGTAACGTAACTTCAAGTAACTTATGGTAACGTACCTTACCGTAACATAACTTAACGTAACGTAACTTAACGTAACTTAACGTAATTAGCGTAACGTACCATAACGCTCCATAACGTAACGTAACTTAACTTAAGGTAACTTAACTTAACTTAACGTAACTTAACTTAACGTAACGTAACTTAACGTAACGTACCTTAACGTAACGTAACTTAACGTAACGTAACTTAACGTAACGTAACTTAACGTAACGTAACTTAACGTTCCATAACGTAAAGTAACGTAACGTAACGTAACTTAACTTAACGTAACGTAACGTACCTTAACGTAACGTAACTTAACGTAACTTAACGTAACTAAACGTAACTTAACGTAACTTAACGTAATTAGCGTAACGTAACATAACGTTCCATAACGTAACGTAACTTAACTTAACGTAACTTAACTTAACTTAACTTAACGTAACTTAACTTAACGTAACGTAACTTAACGTAACGTACCTTAACGTAACGTACCTTAACGTAACGTACCTTAACGTAACGTACCTTAACGTAACGTACCTTAACGTAACGTACCTTAACGTAACGTAACTTCAAGTAACTTAACGTAAATTAACGTAACTTAACGTAACGTAACTTAACGTAACGTACCTTACCGTAACTTTACGTAACGTAACGTAACGTAACGTAACTTAACGTAACGTAACGTAACTTAACGTAACTTGACGTAACGTACCATAACGTTCCATAACGTAACGTAACGTAACTTAACGTAACGTAACGTAACTTAACGTAACGTAACTTAACGTAACGTAACTTAACGTAACTTAACGTAACTTAACTTAACGTAACTTAACGTAACGTAACTTAACGTAACGTAACTTAACGTAAATTAACGTAACTTAACGTAACGTAACGTAACGTAACGTAACTTCGAGTAACTTAACGTAACGCAACTTAATGTAACGTAACTTAACGTAACGTAACGTAACGTAACGTAACGTAACTTAACGTAACGTAACGAAACGTAACGCAACTTAACGTAACGTAACTTAACGTAACGTAACTTAACGTAACGTAACTTCAAGTAACTTATGATAACGTACCTTACCGTAACATAACTTAACGTAACGTAACTTAACGTAACTTAACGAAACTTGACGTAACGTACCATAACATTCCATAACGTAACGTAACAAAACGTAACTTAACGTAACGTAACTTAACGTAACTTAACGTAACTTAACGTAACTTAACGTAACTTAACGTAACGTAACGTAACTTCGAGTAACTTAACGTAACGCAACTTAACGTAACGTAACTTAACGTAACGTAACTTAACGTAACTTAACTTAACGTAACGTAACTTAACGTTACGTAACGTAACGTAACGTAACGTAACGTAACGCAACTTAACGTAACGTAACTTAACGTAACGTAACTTAACGTAACTTAACGTAACGTAACTTAACGTAACGTAACTTAACGTAACGTAACGTAACTTAACGTAACGTAACTTAACGTAACGTAACTTAACGTAACGTGACTTAACGTAACATAACTTCAAGTAACTTATGGTAACGTACCTTACCGTAACATAACTTAACGTAACTTAACGTAACTTAACGTAACTTAACGTAACTAAACGTAACTTAACGTAACTTAACGTAATTAGCGTAACGTACCATAACGCTCCATAACGTAACGTAACTTAACTAAACGTAACTTAACTTAACGTAACTTAACTTAACTTAACTTAAGGTAACTTAACTTAACGTAACGTAACTTAACGTAACGTACCTTAACGTAACGTACCTTAACGTAACGTAACTTAACGTAACGTAACTTAACGTAACGTAACTTAACGTTCCATAACGTAACGTAACGTAACGTAACTTAACTTAACGTAACGTAACGTACCTTAAGCTAACGTAACTTAACGTAACGTAACTTAACATAACGTAACGTAACTTAACGTAACGTAACTTAACGTAACGTAACGTAACTTAACGTAACGTAACTTAACGTAACGTAACTTAACGTAACGTAACTTAACGTAACGTAACGTAACTTAACGTAACTTAACGTAACTTCGAGTAACTTAACGTAACGTAACGTAACGTAACTTCGAGTAACTTAACGTAACGCAACTTAACGTAACGTAACTTAACGTAACGTAACTTAACGTAACGTAACTTAACGTAACGTAACTTAACGTAACGTAACTTCAAGTAACTTATGGTAACGTACCTTACCGTAACATAACTTAACGTAACGTAACTTAACGTAACTTAACGTAATTAGCGTAACGTACCATAACGCTCCATAACGTAACGTAACTTAACTTAAGGTAACTTAACTTAACTTAACGTAACTTAACTTAACGTAACGTAACTTAACGTAACGTACCTTAACGTAACGTAACTTAACGTAACGTAACTTAACGTAACGTAACTTAACGTAACGTAACTTAACGTTCCATAACGTAAAGTAACGTAACGTAACGTAACTTAACTTAACGTAACGTAACGTACCTTAACGTAACGTAACTTAACGTAACTTAACGTAACTAAACGTAACTTAACGTAACTTAACGTAATTAGCGTAACGTAACATAACGTTCCATAACGTAACGTAACTTAACTTAACGTAACTTAACTTAACTTAACGTAACTTAACTTAACTTAACTTAACGTAACTTAACTTAACGTAACGTAACTTAACGTAACGTACCTTAACGTAACGTACCTTAACGTAACGTACCTTAACGTAACGTACCTTAACGTAACGTACCTTAACGTAACGTACCTTAACGTAACGTAACTTCAAGTAACTTAACGTAAATTAACGTAACTTAACGTAACGTAACTTAACGTAACGTACCTTACCGTAACTTTACGTAACGTAACGTAACGTAACGTAACTTAACGTAACGTAACGTAACTTAACGTAACTTGACGTAACGTACCATAACGTTCCATAACGTAACGTAACGTAACTTAACGTAACGTAACGTAACTTAACGTAACGTAACTTAACGTAACGTAACTTAACGTAACTTAACGTAACTTAACTTAACGTAACTTAACGTAACGTAACTTAACGTAAATTAACGTAACTTAACGTAACGTAACGTAACGTAACGTAACTTCGAGTAACTTAACGTAACGCAACTTAATGTAACGTAACTTAACGTAACGTAACGTAACGTAACGTAACGTAACTTAACGTAACGTAACGAAACGTAACGCAACTTAACGTAACGTAACTTAACGTAACGTAACTTAACGTAACGTAACTTCAAGTAACTTATGATAACGTACCTTACCGTAACATAACTTAACGTAACGTAACTTAACGTAACTTAACGAAACTTGACGTAACGTACCATAACATTCCATAACGTAACGTAACAAAACGTAACTTAACGTAACGTAACTTAACGTAACTTAACGTAACTTAACGTAACTTAACGTAACGTAACGTAACTTCGAGTAACTTAACGTAACGCAACTTAACGTAACGTAACTTAACGTAACGTAACTTAACGTAACTTAACTTAACGTAACGTAACTTAACGTTACGTAACGTAACGTAACGTAACGTAACGTAACGCAACTTAACGTAACGTAACTTAACGTAACGTAACTTAACGTAACTTAACGTAACGTAACTTAACGTAACGTAACTTAACGTAACGTAACGTAACTTAACGTAACGTAACTTAACGTAACGTAACTTAACGTAACGTGACTTAACGTAACATAACTTCAAGTAACTTATGGTAACGTACCTTACCGTAACATAACTTAACGTAACTTAACGTAACTTAACGTAACTTAACGTAACTAAACGTAACTTAACGTAACTTAACGTAATTAGCGTAACGTACCATAACGCTCCATAACGTAACGTAACTTAACTAAACGTAACTTAACTTAACGTAACTTAACTTAACTTAACTTAAGGTAACTTAACTTAACGTAACGTAACTTAACGTAACGTACCTTAACGTAACGTACCTTAACGTAACGTAACTTAACGTAACGTAACTTAACGTAACGTAACTTAACGTTCCATAACGTAACGTAACGTAACGTAACTTAACTTAACGTAACGTAACGTACCTTAAGCTAACGTAACTTAACGTAACGTAACTTAACATAACGTAACGTAACTTAACGTAACGTAACTTAACGTAACGTAACGTAACTTAACGTAACGTAACTTAACGTAACGTAACTTAACGTAACGTAACTTAACGTAACGTAACGTAACTTAACGTAACTTAACGTAACTTCGAGTAACTTAACGTAACGTAACTTATAGTAACTTATTATAACGTACCTTACCGTAACATAACTTAACGTAACGTAACTTAACGTAACTAAACGTAACTTAACGTAATTAGCGTAACGTACCATAACGCTCCATAACGTAACGTAACTTAACTTAACTTAACTTAACGTAACTTAACTTAACGTAACGTAACTTAACGTAACGTACCTTAACGTAACGTAACTTAACGTAACGTAACTTAACGTAACGTAACTTAACGTAACGTAACTTAACGTTCCATAACGTAACGTAACGTAACGTAACGTAACTTAACTTAACGTAACGTAACGTACCTTAACGTAACGTAACTTAACGTAACTTAACGTAACTAAACGTAACTTAACGTAACTTAACGTAATTAGCGTAACGTAACATAACGTTCCATAACGTAACGTAACTTAACTTAACGTAACTTAACTTAACTTAACTTAACGTAACTTAACTTAACGTAACGTAACTTAACGTAACGTACCTTAACGTAACGTACCTTAACGTAACGTACCTTAACGTAACGTACCTTAACGTAACGTACCTTAACGTAACGTAACTTCAAGTAACTTAACGTAAATTAACGTAACTTAACGTAACGTAACTTAACGTAACGTACCTTACCGTAACTTTACGTAACGTAACGTAACGTAACGTAACTTAACGTAACGTAACGTAACTTAACGTAACTTGACGTAACGTACCATAACGTTCCATAACGTAACGTAACGTAACTTAACGTAACGTAACGTAACTTAACGTAACGTAACTTAACGTAACGTAACTTAACGTAACTTAACTTAACGTAACTTAACGTAACGTAACTTAACGTAACGTAACTTAACGTAACGTAACTTAACGTAAATTAACGTAACTTAACGTAACGTAACGTAACGTAACGTAACTTCGAGTAACTTAACGTAACGCAACTTAATGTAACGTAACTTAACGTAACGTAACGTAACGTAACGTAACGTAACTTAACGTAACGTAACGAAACGTAACGCAACTTAACGTAACGTAACTTAACGTAACGTAACTTAACGTAACGTAACTTCAAGTAACTTATGATAACGTACCTTACCGTAACATAACTTAACGTAACGTAACTTAACGTAACTTAACGAAACTTGACGTAACGTACCATAACATTCCATAACGTAACGTAACAAAACGTAACTTAACGTAACGTAACTTAACGTAACGTAACTTAACGTAACTTAACGTAACTTAACGTAACTTAACGTAACGTAACGTAACTTCGAGTAACTTAACGTAACGCAACTTAACGTAACGTAACTTAACGTAACGTAACTTAACGTAACTTAACTTAACGTAACGTAACTTAACGTTACGTAACGTAACGTAACGTAACGTAACGTAACGCAACTTAACGTAACGTAACTTAACGTAACGTAACTTAACGTAACTTAACGTAACGTAACTTAACGTAACGTAACTTAACGTAACGTAACTTAACGTAACGTAACTTAACGTAACGTAACTTAACGTAACGTGACTTAACGTAACATAACTTCAAGTAACTTATGGTAACGTACCTTACCGTAACATAACTTAACGTAACTTAACGTAACTTAACGTAACTTAACGTAACTAAACGTAACTTAACGTAACTTAACGTAATTAGCGTAACGTACCATAACGCTCCATAACGTAACGTAACTAAACGTAACGTAACTTAACGTAACGTAACTTAACGTAACGTAACTTAACGTAACGTAACGTAACGTAACTTCGAGTAACTTAACGTAACGCAACTTAACGTAACGTAACTTAACGTAACGTAACTTAACGTAACGTAACTTAACGTAACGTAACTTAACGTAACGTAACTTAACGTAACGTAACTTCAAGTAACTTATGGTAACGTACCTTACCGTAACATAACTTAACGTAACGTAACTTAACGTAACTTAACGTAATTAGCGTAACGTACCATAACGCTCCATAACGTAACGTAACTTAACTTAAGGTAACTTAACTTAACTTAACGTAACTTAACTTAACGTAACGTAACTTAACGTAACGTACCTTAACGTAACTTAACGTAACGTAACTTAACGTAACGTAACTTAACGTAACGTAACTTAACGTTCCATAACGTAACGTAACGTAACGTAACGTAACTTAACTTAACGTAACGTAACGTACCTTAACGTAACGTAACTTAACGTAACTTAACGTAACTAAACGTAACTTAACGTAACTTAACGTAATTAGCGTAACGTAACATAACGTTCCATAACGTAACGTAACTTAACTTAACGTAACTTAACTTAACTTAACTTAACGTAACTTAACTTAACGTAACGTAACTTAACGTAACGTACCTTAACGTAACGTACCTTAACGTAACGTACCTTAACGTAACGTACCTTAACGTAACGTACCTTAACGTAACGTAACTTCAAGTAACTTAACGTAACGTACCTTACCGTAACTTTACGTAACGTAACGTAACGTAACTTAACGTAACGTAACGTAACTTAACGTAACTTGACGTAACGTACCATAACGTTCCATAACGTAACGTAACGTAACTTAACGTAACGTAACGTACCTGAAGGTAACGTAACTTAACGTAACTTCGAGTAACTTAACGTAACGTAACTTAACGTAACGTAACTTAACGTAACGTAACTTAACGTTCCATAACGTAACGTAACGTAACGTAACGTAACGTAACGTAACTTAACTTAACGTAACGTAACGTACCTTAAGGTAACGTAACTTAACGTAACGTAACTTTACTTAACTTCGAGTAACTTAACGTAACGTAACTTAACGTAACGTAACGTAATTTAACGTAACGTAACTTCACGTAACTTCGAGTAACTTAACGTAACGTAACTTAACGTAACGTTACTTAACTTAACGTAACGTAACTTAACGTAACTAAAAGTAACTAAACGTAACTTAACGTAACTTAACGTAATTAGCGTAACTTAACGTACCGTAACTTAACGTAACGTAACTTCAAGTAACTTATGGTAACGTACCTTAACGTAACGTACCTTAACGTAACTAAACGTAACTTAACGTAACTTAACGTAATTAGCGTAACGTACCATAACGTTCCATAACGTAACTTAACTTAACTTAACGTAACTTAACTTAACTTAACGTAACTTAACTTAACTTAACGTAACTTAACTTAACGTAACGTAACTTAACGTAGCGTACCTTAACGTAACGCACCTTAATGTAACGTACCTTAACGTAACGTAACTTAACGTAACGTAACTTCAAGTAACTTAACGTAACGTACCTTACCGTAACTTAACGTAACGTAACGTAACGTAACGTAACGTAACTTAACGTAACTTAACGTAACTTAACGTAACTTGACGTAACGTACCATAACGTTCCATAACGTAACGTAACGTAACTTAACGTAACGTAACGTACCTGAAGGTAACGTAACTTAACGTAACTTCGAGTAACTTAACGTAACGTAACTTAACGTAACGTAACTTAACGTAACGTAACTTAACGTAACGTAACTTAACGTAACGTAACGTAACGTAACGTAACTTCGAGTAACTTAACGTAACGCAACTTAACGTAACGTAACTTAACGTAACGTAACTTAACGTAACGTAACTTAACGTAACGTAACTTAACGTAACGTAACTTAACGTAACGTACCTTAACGTAACGTACCTTAACGTAACGTAACTTAACGTAACGTAACTTAACGTAACGTAACTTAACGTTCCATAACGTAACGTAACGTAACTTAACTTAACGTAACGTAACGTACCTTAAGCTAACGTAACTTAACGTAACGTAACTTAACATAACGTAACGTAACTTAACGTAACGTAACTTAACGTAACGTAACTTAACGTAACGTAACTTAACGTAACGTAACTTAACGTAACGTAACTTAACGTAACGTAACGTAACTTAACGTAACTTAACGTAACTTCGAGTAACTTAACGTAACGTAACTTATAGTAACTTATTATAACGTACCTTACCGTAACATAACTTAACGTAACGTAACTTAACGTAACTAAACGTAACTTAACGTAATTAGCGTAACGTACCATAACGCTCCATAACGTAACGTAACTTAACTTAACTTAACTTAACGTAACTTAACTTAACGTAACGTAACTTAACGTAACGTACCTTAACGTAACGTAACTTAACGTAACGTAACTTAACGTAACGTAACTTAACGTAACGTAACTTAACGTTCCATAACGTAACGTAACGTAACGTAACGTAACTTAACTTAACGTAACGTAACGTACCTTAAGGTAACGTAACTTAACGTAACGTAACTTTACTTAACTTCGAGTAACTTAACGTAACGTAACTTAACGTAACGTAACGTAATTTAACGTAACGTAACTTCACGTAACTTCGAGTAACTTAACGTAACGTAACTTAACGTAACGTTACTTAACTTAACGTAACGTAACTTAACGTAACTAAAAGTAACTAAACGTAACTTAACGTAACTTAACGTAATTAGCGTAACTTAACGTACCGTAACTTAACGTAACGTAACTTCAAGTAACTTATGGTAACGTACCTTAACGTAACGTACCTTAACGTAACTAAACGTAACTTAACGTAACTTAACGTAATTAGCGTAACGTACCATAACGTTCCATAACGTAACGTAACTTAACTTAACGTAACTTAACTTAACTTAACGTAACTTAACTTAACTTAACGTAACGTACCTTAACGTAACGCACCTTAATGTAACGTACCTTAACGTAACGTAACGTAACGTAACGTAACTTAACGTAACTTAACGTAACTTAACGTAACTTGACGTAACGTACCATAACGTTCCATAACGTAACGTAACGTAACTTAACGTAACGTAACGTACCTGAAGGTAACGTAACTTAACGTAACTTCGAGTAACTTAACGTAACGTAACTTAACGTAACGTAACTTAACGTAACGTAACTTAACGTAACGTAACTTAACGTAACGTAACTTAACGTAACGTAAATTAACGTAACGTAACTTAACGTAACGTAACTTAACGTAACGTAACTTAACGTAACTTAACGTAACGTAACTTAACGTAACGTAACTTAACGTAACGTAACTTAACGTAACGTAACTTAACGTAACGTAAATTAACGTAACGTAACTTAACGTAACGTAACTTAACGTAACGTAACTTAACGTAACTTAACGTAACGTAACTTAACGTAACGTAACTTAACGTAACGTAACTTAACGTAACGTAACTTAACGTAACGTAACTTAACGTAACGTAACGTAACGTAACTTCGAGTAACTTAACGTAACGCAACTTAACGTAACGTAACTTAACGTAACGTAACTTAACGTAACGTAACTTAACGTAACGTAACTTAACGTAACGTAACTTCAAGTAACTTATGGTAACGTACCTTACCGTAACATAACTTAACGTAACGTAACTTAACGTAACTTAACGTAATTAGCGTAACGTACCATAACGCTCCATAACGTAACGTAACTTAACTTAAGGTAACTTAACTTAACTTAACGTAACTTAACTTAACGTAACGTAACTTAACGTAACGTACCTTAACGTAACGTAACTTAACGTAACGTAACTTAACGTAACGTAACTTAACGTAACGTAACTTAACGTTCCATAACGTAAAGTAACGTAACGTAACGTAACTTAACTTAACGTAACGTAACGTACCTTAACGTAACGTAACTTAACGTAACTTAACGTAACTAAACGTAACTTAACGTAACTTAACGTAATTAGCGTAACGTAACATAACGTTCCATAACGTAACGTAACTTAACTTAACGTAACTTAACTTAACTTAACTTAACGTAACTTAACTTAACGTAACGTAACTTAACGTAACGTACCTTAACGTAACGTACCTTAACGTAACGTACCTTAACGTAACGTACCTTAACGTAACGTACCTTAACGTAACGTACCTTAACGTAACGTAACTTCAAGTAACTTAACGTAAATTAACGTATATTAACGTAACGTAACTTAACGTAACGTACCTTACCGTAACTTTACGTAACGTAACGTAACGTAACGTAACTTAACGTAACGTAACGTAACTTAACGTAACTTGACGTAACGTACCATAACGTTCCATAACGTAACGTAACGTAACTTAACGTAACGTAACGTAACTTAACGTAACGTAACTTAACGTAACGTAACTTAACGTAACTTAACGTAACTTAACTTAACGTAACTTAACGTAACGTAACTTAACGTAACGTAACTTAACGTAAATTAACGTAACTTAACGTAACGTAACGTAACGTAACGTAACTTCGAGTAACTTAACGTAACGCAACTTAATGTAACGTAACTTAACGTAACGTAACGTAACGTAACGTAACGTAACTTAACGTAACGTAACGAAACGTAACGCAACTTAACGTAACGTAACTTAACGTAACGTAACTTAACGTAACGTAACTTCAAGTAACTTATGATAACGTACCTTACCGTAACATAACTTAACGTAACGTAACTTAACGTAACTTAACGAAACTTGACGTAACGTACCATAACATTCCATAACGTAACGTAACAAAACGTAACTTAACGTAACGTAACTTAACGTAACTTAACGTAACTTAACGTAACTTAACGTAACGTAACGTAACTTCGAGTAACTTAACGTAACGCAACTTAACGTAACGTAACTTAACGTAACGTAACTTAACGTAACTTAACTTAACGTAACGTAACTTAACGTTACGTAACGTAACGTAACGTAACGTAACGTAACGCAACTTAACGTAACGTAACTTAACGTAACGTAACTTAACGTAACTTAACGTAACGTAACTTAACGTAACGTAACTTAACGTAACGTAACGTAACTTAACGTAACGTAACTTAACGTAACGTAACTTAACGTAACGTGACTTAACGTAACATAACTTCAAGTAACTTATGGTAACGTACCTTACCGTAACATAACTTAACGTAACTTAACGTAACTTAACGTAACTTAACGTAACTAAACGTAACTTAACGTAACTTAACGTAATTAGCGTAACGTACCATAACGCTCCATAACGTAACGTAACTTAACTAAACGTAACTTAACTTAACGTAACTTAACTTAACTTAACTTAAGGTAACTTAACTTAACGTAACGTAACTTAACGTAACGTACCTTAACGTAACGTACCTTAACGTAACGTAACTTAACGTAACGTAACTTAACGTTCCATAACGTAACGTAACGTAACGTAACTTAACTTAACGTAACGTAACGTACCTTAAGCTAACGTAACTTAACGTAACGTAACTTAACATAACGTAACGTAACTTAACGTAACGTAACTTAACGTAACGTAACGTAACTTAACGTAACGTAACTTAACGTAACGTAACTTAACGTAACGTAACTTAACGTAACGTAACGTAACTTAACGTAACTTAACGTAACTTCGAGTAACTTAACGTAACGTAACGTAACGTAACTTCGAGTAACTTAACGTAACGCAACTTAACGTAACGTAACTTAACGTAACGTAACTTAACGTAACGTAACTTAACGTAACGTAACTTAACGTAACGTAACTTCAAGTAACTTATGGTAACGTACTGTTACGGAAGCTCACCTACCTTGCTAGTGAATCTGCCTGTTTTGTTAATTCATTTCTTATTGTTTATAAATTAACATTTGTAAAATCTTTAGGTTGACGTTTCTAATCTAGAATTTTCGTTTAAGTCATAGAATCATTCCATTATGTTCCGGAATCCAAAAAGAGGCTCCCGAATATTCCAGAAGCTTGAAAAATATATAAATACTCGTGATTTCAAGAGGCCGGGGAGTTTTTAGTTAAAAGCTATTCCAAATCAATTGAGGAATAGTATGCAAGACGAAGTCCAAATTGTAAAAGAAAGTGTGAGTACGCTGAGGTGTGAAGTCGAAGAGAGAGTCAACGAAATGCAGAAAGTCAACAGTACGTTGAAGTGTGAAGTCGAAGAGATGCAGAAAGAAGTCAACCGAAAATTCACACAGCTGTCCACGACAGGAGTTATTAAAGTTGAAGGTAATTCTGCATCTTCGAGGGTCAAGCCACCAACATTTGATGGAAAGGTACCATGGAGCACATACTTAAAGCAATTTGAGGCGGCTGCCATGGCAAATAACTGGTCCGAAGGTGAAAAGGCGATATCGTTAACTGTAGCTTTAAGAGGTGAGGCTATGGAAATCTTAAGAACGATGCCTGAGCAGAACAAAACCGATTATGAAATGCTGAAAAGTGCTCTCGAAATGAGGTATGGTGAAGCCCACATGCAACATGTTTACCAGGCTCAATTAAAGGGTAGAAGACAACGATTCGAAGAAAATATTCAGCAATATGAGGCCGATATAGCCCGGATGGTGAAGCTAGCTTACCCCACTGCCCATGTAGAGTTCCAAGAGCAATTAGCTGTAAGTAGCTTCATAGATGGACTGCGAGACCCTGAAATTAGTCAGGCGTTGAGGTTAGCCAGAAACAAAACCATTTCCGAAGCCTTGGCGCAGGCGTTAGAAATTGAAGCTGCTCAACAAGCATCCAGACGGGGTCAAGGCAGAGCAAGGCTAATTAAATATCAGCCAGCCGACTATAGAAGTAATGACAAAAATGTGGAGGTATTGCTGAAAAATTTTCAAGATTTTTTGAACAATTTCCAAACCGAACGGAATCATACCGACTCTGCTACATTTAGCAGACGTAGACCCATACGATGCTGGAATTGCGGGGAGGAAGGGCATCTCAGGAATCGATGCCCTAAAAACACATCGGAACAGGACCAGGGAAACGCCAACTAGCCAGCTTTGAGGGGCGAAAGCTGGTGAGGTGCTACCAAGCCCCACCAACCATGAAGATCAAGGTTACCCGGCTGCACAACAACGGCAACAGCTTGGTAGTACCAGGGCGAATATGCGGCCGGGAATGCGAAATGGTCCTTGATACTGGCTCAAGTCACACCATAGTAAGGCCAGACATCGTAGCCCATTGTAGAATTCAGAAGCCAGACAGAAACTTCATTTTGGAAACAGCAAATGGGGAAGTCATACCAGTAAAAGGCATCCATGTTGCAAACATCTGTTTAGGAACAAATACATTCCAACAAGACATCCTTGTAGCCGACATCACCGATGACGTCATTCTTGGTCTGAATATCATGACTGAGCAAAATTTTATCCTGGATCTTCCCCAGAGACTACTAAAGACCAAAGGTGAAGAAATTTTAATGCATTATCCTGAAGTGAGAAATCTACCGATTAAAACCGTTAAAGCATTAGAAGACATTATTCTACCCGCGGCATCAGAAGTAACTATTGAGGCAATTTGTAACAGTTCGCTGGCTTTTGAAGAAACAGTAATTGTGGAACCAGAACCGGAGAGCAATCTTTCCAAAAGAGGAATTTTAATAGGAAAAACTCTAACACAAAAGAAGAACAACTCAGTGTTGGTGAGAATGTTAAATCTGAAAGACTACCCACAAAAAGTGAAGAAAGGAGAATCCTTGGGAGTTTGTCAGATAGTCGATGTAGTTTTCAAGAATGTAGAATCATCAACAGCACGCTGTGATCCTCGAATACTGCCGGAAATTCTGCAAAACCTGGTTAACCGATCCACGTCATCATTGCCATCGGATGACGTTCATAAAGTAGAAGAATTATTAAGACAGTACCAAGATGTATTCTCACTAACTGAGAACGATGTAGGAAGAACTGACCTAGTTCAACACCGCATAAATACCAGCAGCACCGCTCCAATTAAGCAAGCCCCACGAAGAATTCCATTGGCCAAACAAGAAGAAGTATCGAAATTGTTGAGCGAGATGCAACAACAGGGAGTCATTGAACCATCACAAAGTCCATGGACCTCTCCAGTAGTTTTGGTGAAGAAGAAAGACGGCTCTACTAGATTTTGTGTTGACTACCGAAGATTAAATGATGTCACCAAGAAGGACAGTTATCCGTTGCCAAGAATAGACGACACTCTGGACACACTATCTGGATCTCAATGGTTTTCTACTTTAGACCTGAAAAGTGGCTACTGGCAAGTCCAAATTCATGCGGACGACAAAGAAAAGACAGCTTTTTCCATTGGGACAGGTTTGTGGCAATTCAACGTTATGCCGTTTGGGCTTTGTAACGCGCCAGCCACGTTTGAAAGACTGATGGAAACAATTCTCCGTGGAATGACGTGGAAAACCTGTCTAGTCTATCTTGACGATGTGATAATACTTGGCAAGAACTTTGAAGATCATTTAAAGAATGTACAGGAAGTCTTGCAAAAGTTAAGAGAAGCCCAACTGAAGCTAAGTCCCAAGAAATGCATGCTCTTCCAAAAAGAAGTCAGGTATTTAGGACACATTATTTCTACAGATGGAGTCAAGACTGATCCGGAGAAAACTGAAACCATTTGGAAATGGCCAGTGCCGAGAGACAAACATGAATTAAGGAGTTTTCTGGGACTCTGCACATACTATCGGAAGTTTGTGAAAAATTTTGCCGATATCACCAAACCTCTGCATCGACTTACCGAAAATAGCCAACCATTTATGTGGACGGAACAGTGTCAGGAAGCTTTTCAGAAGCTTAAAGGCGCCCTGTGTTCTCCCCCGATCCTGTCATATCCAATTCCTGGGAAGAAGTTCATCGTAGACACTGACGCCAGTAATACTGGAATTGGAGGGGTACTATCGCAAGTAGAGGAAGGACAAGAGAAAGTGATTGCCTACTTTAGCAAAGTCCTTTCCAAGCAAGAGATGAACTACTGTGTGACTAGGAGAGAATTACTTGCCATTGTCAAAACAGTGGAGCATTTTCACAAGTATCTCTATGGTCAGCCGTTCATTTTGAGAACCGACCATGCTTCATTGAAGTGGCTCCTGCAATTCAAGAACCCGGAAGGCCAAGTGGCAAGATGGCTTCAACGTTTGCAAGAGTACGACTTCAAAATTGAACACCGAAGAGGACAGAGCCATCGCAACGCTGACGCTTTATCCAGAAGGCCATGCCTTCCTGATTGTAGATATTGCTTGCGACAGGAAGCAAGGGAACAGGACGATTTTCATTGCCGAAGAATTAGCATCCAAGGCCCAGAACATTGGGATAGTAGAAGCCTTGCTAAAGAACAGAGTGAAGATCCAGAGTTTGGCCCAATTTTCCAATGGAAAATAAATAAAATGGATAGACCTGATTGGCAGGATATTTCCAATAAATCTCCATCTCTGAAAAGTTACTGGGCATTATGGGACTCCCTAGTTGTAGAAAATGGCCTACTAAAAAGAGTATGGGAGAGTCCGGACGGTAAAGAAAGGAACTACCAGACTGTATTACCCAGGACAAGAGTTCCAGAAGTTCTCCAAGCGGTTCATAGTGGTGTTGGTGGTGGACATTTTGGAATCAATAAGACTTTGAACAAAGTCAGAGAGCGATTCTACTGGCTTGGGAGTCGTTCCGATGTGGAAGAGTGGTGCCGGCATTGTGAAACCTGCGCCTCTAGTAAGGGACCAATGACTCGAAGTCGCGGACAGATGAAGCAGTACAATGTCGGTGCTCCATTTGAAAGAATAGCTATTGACATAGCTGGCCCATTTCCTCGAAGTGACTCTGGCAATCGTTATATCTTGGTAGCTATGGACTACTTCAGCAAGTGGCCAGAAATATATCCTATACCTAATCAGGAAGCAATCACCGTAGCAGAGGTTCTATTTGAAAACTGGATATGCCGTTATGGAGTTCCGAGGGAAATCCATTCTGACCAAGGACGGAACTTCGAATCTGAGGTATTTCAGAATGTTTGCCAACTACTAGGTATCTCGAAAACTAGAACAACACCTCTTCATCCACAATCAGATGGAATGGTCGAGAGATTCAATCAAACCATTGAAAATTTCCTGAAAACTGCCGTGAATGAAAAGCAGACCAACTGGGACACCTGCCTTCCTCCATTTCTCTTAGCATATAGAGCGGCAGTTCACGAAACCACTGGTAAAACACCAGCCAGTGTGATTTTTGGCAACGAATTACGTCTACCGATAGACCTCATTGTAAATAGACCAGAACATCAGGAAAATATCAGTGACTATCTCCGCCACCTGAAAGATCGAATAAAGTTGGTACATGAGGAGGTACGAGAAAAGCTGAGAATAGAAAGTGACAGAATGAAGACCCGTTACGACTTACGTGCCAACAGTAGTGGGTTTCATGAAAATGATAAAGTTTGGCTGTACAACCCAAAGAGGACTAAGGGCAAATCACCTAAATTACAGAGATCTTGGGAAGGCCCTTATTCGATTGTGACCAGGTTAAACGATGTCGTGTATAGGATCCAAAGAAATCCTCAATCCAAAATGAAGATTGTTCACATAGATCGACTGACGCCTTATCAAGAACACCATGCGGACAATGGAGTAACCTGATCGAGACGATCAGTTCTGAGAGGGGAGCAGTGTTACGGAAGCTCACCTACCTTGCTAGTGAATCTGCCTGTTTTGTTAATTCATTTCTTATTGTTTATAAATTAACATTTGTAAAATCTTTAGGTTGACGTTTCTAATCTAGAATTTTCGTTTAAGTCATAGAATCATTCCATTATGTTCCGGAATCCAAAAAGAGGCTCCCGAATATTCCAGAAGCTTGAAAAATATATAAATACTCGTGATTTCAAGAGGCCGGGGAGTTTTTAGTTAAAAGCGTGAGCGCGTTCAACCGAAACGTCAAACTAAGGAATTTGTGTTGACAGTTGTGAAAAATAGTTGAAGTTTGTATCTAGTGACAATAAAGATTTGTGTTGTTTTGTCGAACAAGCTGGTTTAATCTGTTTGGAGGTTAGACAAACGTTACAGTACCTTACCGTAACATAACTTAACGTAACGTAACTTAACGTAACTTAACGTAATTAGCGTAACGTACCATAACGCTCCATAACGTAACGTAACTTAACTTAAGGTAACTTAACTTAACTTAACGTAACTTAACTTAACGTAACGTAACTTAACGTAACGTACCTTAACGTAACGTAACTTAACGTAACGTAACTTAACGTAACGTAACTTAACGTAACGTAACTTAACGTAACTTAACGTTCCATAACGTAAAGTAACGTAACGTAACGTAACTTAACTTAACGTAACGTAACGTACCTTAACGTAACGTAACTTAACGTAACTTAACGTAACTAAACGTAACTTAACGTAACTTAACGTAATTAGCGTAACGTAACATAACGTTCCATAACGTAACGTAACTTAACTTAACGTAACTTAACTTAACTTAACTTAACGTAACTTAACTTAACGTAACGTAACTTAACGTAACGTACCTTAACGTAACGTACCTTAACGTAACGTACCTTAACGTAACGTACCTTAACGTAACGTACCTTAACGTAACGTACCTTAACGTAACGTAACTTCAAGTAACTTAACGTAAATTAACGTAACTTAACGTAACGTAACTTAACGTAACGTACCTTACCGTAACTTTACGTAACGTAACGTAACGTAACGTAACTTAACGTAACGTAACGTAACTTAACGTAACTTGACGTAACGTACCATAACGTTCCATAACGTAACGTAACGTAACTTAACGTAACGTAACGTAACTTAACGTAACGTAACTTAACGTAACGTAACTTAACGTAACGTAACTTAACGTAACTTAACGTAACTTAACTTAACGTAACTTAACGTAACGTAACTTAACGTAACGTAACTTAACGTAAATTAACGTAACTTAACGTAACGTAACGTAACGTAACGTAACTTCGAGTAACTTAACGTAACGCAACTTAATGTAACGTAACTTAACGTAACGTAACGTAACGTAACGTAACGTAACTTAACGTAACGTAACGAAACGTAACGCAACTTAACGTAACGTAACTTAACGTAACGTAACTTAACGTAACGTAACTTCAAGTAACTTATGATAACGTACCTTACCGTAACATAACTTAACGTAACGTAACTTAACGTAACTTAACGAAACTTGACGTAACGTACCATAACATTCCATAACGTAACGTAACAAAACGTAACTTAACGTAACGTAACTTAACGTAACTTAACGTAACTTAACGTAACTTAACGTAACGTAACGTAACTTCGAGTAACTTAACGTAACGCAACTTAACGTAACGTAACTTAACGTAACGTAACTTAACGTAACTTAACTTAACGTAACGTAACTTAACGTTACGTAACGTAACGTAACGTAACGTAACGTAACGCAACTTAACGTAACGTAACTTAACGTAACGTAACTTAACGTAACTTAACGTAACGTAACTTAACGTAACGTAACTTAACGTAACATAACGTAACTTAACGTAACGTAACTTAACGTAACGTAACTTAACGTAACGTGACTTAACGTAACATAACTTCAAGTAACTTATGGTAACGTACCTTACCGTAACATAACTTAACGTAACTTAACGTAACTTAACGTAACTTAACGTAACTAAACGTAACTTAACGTAACTTAACGTAATTAGCGTAACGTACCATAACGCTCCATAACGTAACGTAACTTAACTAAACGTAACTTAACTTAACGTAACTTAACTTAACTTAACTTAAGGTAACTTAACTTAACGTAACGTAACTTAACGTAACGTACCTTAACGTAACGTACCTTAACGTAACGTAACTTAACGTAACGTAACTTAACGTAACGTAACTTAACGTTCCATAACGTAACGTAACGTAACGTAACTTAACTTAACGTAACGTAACGTACCTTAAGCTAACGTAACTTAACGTAACGTAACTTAACATAACGTAACGTAACTTAACGTAACGTAACTTAACGTAACGTAACGTAACTTAACGTAACGTAACTTAACGTAACGTAACTTAACGTAACGTAACTTAACGTAACGTAGCGTAACTTAACGTAACTTAACGTAACTTCGAGTAACTTAACGTAACGTAACTTATAGTAACTTATTATAACGTACCTTACCGTAACATAACTTAACGTAACGTAACTTAACGTAACTAAACGTAACTTAACGTAATTAGCGTAACGTACCATAACGCTCCATAACGTAACGTAACTTAACTTAACTTAACTTAACGTAACTTAACTTAACGTAACGTAACTTAACGTAACGTACCTTAACGTAACGTAACTTAACGTAACGTAACTTAACGTAACGTAACTTAACGTAACGTAACTTAACGTTCCATAACGTAACGTAACGTAACGTAACGTAACTTAACTTAACGTAACGTAACGTACCTTAACGTAACGTAACTTAACGTAACTTAACGTAACTAAACGTAACTTAACGTAACTTAACGTAATTAGCGTAACGTAACATAACGTTCCATAACGTAACGTAACTTAACTTAACGTAACTTAACTTAACTTAACTTAACGTAACTTAACTTAACGTAACGTAACTTAACGTAACGTACCTTAACGTAACGTACCTTAACGTAACGTACCTTAACGTAACGTACCTTAACGTAACGTACCTTAACGTAACGTAACTTCAAGTAACTTAACGTAAATTAACGTAACTTAACGTAACGTAACTTAACGTAACGTAACTTAACGTAACGTACCTTACCGTAACTTTACGTAACGTAACGTAACGTAACGTAACTTAACGTAACGTAACGTAACTTAACGTAACTTGACGTAACGTACCATAACGTTCCATAACGTAACGTAACGTAACTTAACGTAACGTAACGTAACTTAACGTAACGTAACTTAACGTAACGTAACTTAACGTAACTTAACTTAACGTAACTTAACGTAACGTAACTTAACGTAACGTAACTTAACGTAACGTAACTTAACGTAAATTAACGTAACTTAACGTAACGTAACGTAACGTAACGTAACTTCGAGTAACTTAACGTAACGCAACTTAATGTAACGTAACTTAACGTAACGTAACGTAACGTAACGTAACGTAACTTAACGTAACGTAACGAAACGTAACGCAACTTAACGTAACGTAACTTAACGTAACGTAACTTAACGTAACGTAACTTCAAGTAACTTATGATAACGTACCTTACCGTAACATAACTTAACGTAACGTAACTTAACGTAACTTAACGAAACTTGACGTAACGTACCATAACATTCCATAACGTAACGTAACTTAACGTTCCATAACGTAACGTAACGTAACGTAACGTAACTTAACTTAACGTAACGTAACGTACCTTAACGTAACGTAACTTAACGTAACTTAACGTAACTAAACGTAACTTAACGTAACTTAACGTAATTAGCGTAACGTAACATAACGTTCCATAACGTAACGTAACTTAACTTAACGTAACTTAACTTAACTTAACTTAACGTAACTTAACTTAACGTAACGTAACTTAACGTAACGTACCTTAACGTAACGTACCTTAACGTAACGTACCTTAACGTAACGTACCTTAACGTAACGTACCTTAACGTAACGTAACTTCAAGTAACTTAACGTAACGTACCTTACCGTAACTTTACGTAACGTAACGTAACGTAACTTAACGTAACGTAACGTAACTTAACGTAACTTGACGTAACGTACCATAACGTTCCATAACGTAACGTAACGTAACTTAACGTAACGTAACGTACCTGAAGGTAACGTAACTTAACGTAACTTCGAGTAACTTAACGTAACGTAACTTAACGTAACGTAACTTAACGTAACGTAACTTAACGTTCCATAACGTAACGTAACGTAACGTAACGTAACGTAACGTAACTTAACTTAACGTAACGTAACGTACCTTAAGGTAACGTAACTTAACGTAACGTAACTTTACTTAACTTCGAGTAACTTAACGTAACGTAACTTAACGTAACGTAACGTAATTTAACGTAACGTAACTTCACGTAACTTCGAGTAACTTAACGTAACGTAACTTAACGTAACGTTACTTAACTTAACGTAACGTAACTTAACGTAACTAAAAGTAACTAAACGTAACTTAACGTAACTTAACGTAATTAGCGTAACTTAACGTACCGTAACTTAACGTAACGTAACTTCAAGTAACTTATGGTAACGTACCTTAACGTAACGTACCTTAACGTAACTAAACGTAACTTAACGTAACTTAACGTAATTAGCGTAACGTACCATAACGTTCCATAACGTAACTTAACTTAACTTAACGTAACTTAACTTAACTTAACGTAACTTAACTTAACTTAACGTAACTTAACTTAACGTAACGTAACTTAACGTAGCGTACCTTAACGTAACGCACCTTAATGTAACGTACCTTAACGTAACGTAACTTAACGTAACGTAACTTCAAGTAACTTAACGTAACGTACCTTACCGTAACTTAACGTAACGTAACGTAACGTAACGTAACGTAACTTAACGTAACTTAACGTAACTTAACGTAACTTGACGTAACGTACCATAACGTTCCATAACGTAACGTAACGTAACTTAACGTAACGTAACGTACCTGAAGGTAACGTAACTTAACGTAACTTCGAGTAACTTAACGTAACGTAACTTAACGTAACGTAACTTAACGTAACGTAACTTAACGTAACGTAACTTAACGTAACGTAACGTAACGTAACGTAACTTCGAGTAACTTAACGTAACGCAACTTAACGTAACGTAACTTAACGTAACGTAACTTAACGTAACGTAACTTAACGTAACGTAACTTAATGTAACGTAACTTAACGTAACGTACCTTAACGTAACGTACCTTAACGTAACGTAACTTAACGTAACGTAACTTAACGTAACGTAACTTAACGTTCCATAACGTAACGTAACGTAACTTAACTTAACGTAACGTAACGTACCTTAAGCTAACGTAACTTAACGTAACGTAACTTAACATAACGTAACGTAACTTAACGTAACGTAACTTAACGTAACGTAACTTAACGTAACGTAACTTAACGTAACGTAACTTAACGTAACGTAACTTAACGTAACGTAACTTAACGTAACGTAACGTAACTTAACGTAACTTAACGTAACTTCGAGTAACTTAACGTAACGTAACTTATAGTAACTTATTATAACGTACCTTACCGTAACATAACTTAACGTAACGTAACTTAACGTAACTAAACGTAACTTAACGTAATTAGCGTAACGTACCATAACGCTCCATAACGTAACGTAACTTAACTTAACTTAACTTAACGTAACTTAACTTAACGTAACGTAACTTAACGTAACGTACCTTAACGTAACGTAACTTAACGTAACGTAACTTAACGTAACGTAACTTAACGTAACGTAACTTAACGTTCCATAACGTAACGTAACGTAACGTAACGTAACTTAACTTAACGTAACGTAACGTACCTTAAGGTAACGTAACTTAACGTAACGTAACTTTACTTAACTTCGAGTAACTTAACGTAACGTAACTTAACGTAACGTAACGTAATTTAACGTAACGTAACTTCACGTAACTTCGAGTAACTTAACGTAACGTAACTTAACGTAACGTTACTTAACTTAACGTAACGTAACTTAACGTAACTAAAAGTAACTAAACGTAACTTAACGTAACTTAACGTAATTAGCGTAACTTAACGTACCGTAACTTAACGTAACGTAACTTCAAGTAACTTATGGTAACGTACCTTAACGTAACGTACCTTAACGTAACTAAACGTAACTTAACGTAACTTAACGTAATTAGCGTAACGTACCATAACGTTCCATAACGTAACGTAACTTAACTTAACGTAACTTAACTTAACTTAACGTAACTTAACTTAACTTAACGTAACGTACCTTAACGTAACGCACCTTAATGTAACGTACCTTAACGTAACGTAACGTAACGTAACGTAACTTAACGTAACTTAACGTAACTTAACGTAACTTGACGTAACGTACCATAACGTTCCATAACGTAACGTAACGTAACTTAACGTAACGTAACGTACCTGAAGGTAACGTAACTTAACGTAACTTCGAGTAACTTAACGTAACGTAACTTAACGTAACGTAACTTAACGTAACGTAACTTAACGTAACGTAACTTAACGTAACGTAACTTAACGTAACGTAAATTAACGTAACGTAACTTAACGTAACGTAACTTAACGTAACGTAACTTAACGTAACTTAACGTAACGTAACTTAACGTAACGTAACTTAACGTAACGTAACTTAACGTAACGTAACTTAACGTAACGTAAATTAACGTAACGTAACTTAACGTAACGTAACTTAACGTAACGTAACTTAACGTAACTTAACGTAACGTAACTTAACGTAACGTAACTTAACGTAACGTAACTTAACGTAACGTAACTTAACGTAACGTAACTTAACGTAACGTAACGTAACGTAACTTCGAGTAACTTAACGTAACGCAACTTAACGTAACGTAACTTAACGTAACGTAACTTAACGTAACGTAACTTAACGTAACGTAACTTAACGTAACGTAACTTCAAGTAACTTATGGTAACGTACCTTACCGTAACATAACTTAACGTAACGTAACTTAACGTAACTTAACGTAATTAGCGTAACGTACCATAACGCTCCATAACGTAACGTAACTTAACTTAAGGTAACTTAACTTAACTTAACGTAACTTAACTTAACGTAACGTAACTTAACGTAACGTACCTTAACGTAACGTAACTTAACGTAACGTAACTTAACGTAACGTAACTTAACGTAACGTAACTTAACGTTCCATAACGTAAAGTAACGTAACGTAACGTAACTTAACTTAACGTAACGTAACGTACCTTAACGTAACGTAACTTAACGTAACTTAACGTAACTAAACGTAACTTAACGTAACTTAACGTAATTAGCGTAACGTAACATAACGTTCCATAACGTAACGTAACTTAACTTAACGTAACTTAACTTAACTTAACTTAACGTAACTTAACTTAACGTAACGTAACTTAACGTAACGTACCTTAACGTAACGTACCTTAACGTAACGTACCTTAACGTAACGTACCTTAACGTAACGTACCTTAACGTAACGTACCTTAACGTAACGTAACTTCAAGTAACTTAACGTAAATTAACGTAACTTAACGTAACGTAACTTAACGTAACGTACCTTACCGTAACTTTACGTAACGTAACGTAACGTAACGTAACTTAACGTAACGTAACGTAACTTAACGTAACTTGACGTAACGTACCATAACGTTCCATAACGTAACGTAACGTAACTTAACGTAACGTAACGTAACTTAACGTAACGTAACTTAACGTAACGTAACTTAACGTAACTTAACGTAACTTAACTTAACGTAACTTAACGTAACGTAACTTAACGTAACGTAACTTAACGTAAATTAACGTAACTTAACGTAACGTAACGTAACGTAACGTAACTTCGAGTAACTTAACGTAACGCAACTTAATGTAACGTAACTTAACGTAACGTAACGTAACGTAACGTAACGTAACTTAACGTAACGTAACGAAACGTAACGCAACTTAACGTAACGTAACTTAACGTAACGTAACTTAACGTAACGTAACTTCAAGTAACTTATGATAACGTACCTTACCGTAACATAACTTAACGTAACGTAACTTAACGTAACTTAACGAAACTTGACGTAACGTACCATAACATTCCATAACGTAACGTAACAAAACGTAACTTAACGTAACGTAACTTAACGTAACTTAACGTAACTTAACGTAACTTAACGTAACGTAACGTAACTTCGAGTAACTTAACGTAACGCAACTTAACGTAACGTAACTTAACGTAACGTAACTTAACGTAACTTAACTTAACGTAACGTAACTTAACGTTACGTAACGTAACGTAACGTAACGTAACGTAACGCAACTTAACGTAACGTAACTTAACGTAACGTAACTTAACGTAACTTAACGTAACGTAACTTAACGTAACGTAACTTAACGTAACGTAACGTAACTTAACGTAACGTAACTTAACGTAACGTAACTTAACGTAACGTGACTTAACGTAACATAACTTCAAGTAACTTATGGTAACGTACCTTACCGTAACATAACTTAACGTAACTTAACGTAACTTAACGTAACTTAACGTAACTAAACGTAACTTAACGTAACTTAACGTAATTAGCGTAACGTACCATAACGCTCCATAACGTAACGTAACTTAACTAAACGTAACTTAACTTAACGTAACTTAACTTAACTTAACTTAAGGTAACTTAACTTAACGTAACGTAACTTAACGTAACGTACCTTAACGTAACGTACCTTAACGTAACGTAACTTAACGTAACGTAACTTAACGTAACGTAACTTAACGTTCCATAACGTAACGTAACGTAACGTAACTTAACTTAACGTAACGTAACGTACCTTAAGCTAACGTAACTTAACGTAACGTAACTTAACATAACGTAACGTAACTTAACGTAACGTAACTTAACGTAACGTAACGTAACTTAACGTAACGTAACTTAACGTAACGTAACTTAACGTAACGTAACTTAACGTAACGTAACGTAACTTAACGTAACTTCGAGTAACTTAACGTAACGTAACTTATAGTAACTTATTATAACGTACCTTACCGTAACATAACTTAACGTAACGTAACTTAACGTAACTAAACGTAACTTAACGTAATTAGCGTAACGTACCATAACGCTCCATAACGTAACGTAACTTAACTTAACTTAACTTAACGTAACTTAACTTAACGTAACGTAACTTAACGTAACGTACCTTAACGTAACGTAACTTAACGTAACGTAACTTAACGTAACGTAACTTAACGTAACGTAACTTAACGTAACGTAACTTAACGTAACGTAAATTAACGTAACGTAACTTAACGTAACGTAACTTAACGTAACGTAACTTAACGTAACTTAACGTAACGTAACTTAACGTAACGTAACTTAACGTAACGTAACTTAACGTAACGTAACTTAACGTAACGTAACTTAACGTAACGTAACTTAACGTAACGTAACGTAACGTAACTTCGAGTAACTTAACGTAACGCAACTTAACGTAACGTAACTTAACGTAACGTAACTTAACGTAACGTAACTTAACGTAACGTAACTTAACGTAACGTAACTTCAAGTAACTTATGGTAACGTACCTTACCGTAACATAACTTAACGTAACGTAACTTAACGTAACTTAACGTAATTAGCGTAACGTACCATAACGCTCCATAACGTAACGTAACTTAACTTAAGGTAACTTAACTTAACTTAACGTAACTTAACTTAACGTAACGTAACTTAACGTAACGTACCTTAACGTAACGTAACTTAACGTAACGTAACTTAACGTAACGTAACTTAACGTAACGTAACTTAACGTTCCATAACGTAAAGTAACGTAACGTAACGTAACTTAACTTAACGTAACGTAACGTACCTTAACGTAACGTAACTTAACGTAACTTAACGTAACTAAACGTAACTTAACGTAACTTAACGTAATTAGCGTAACGTAACATAACGTTCCATAACGTAACGTAACTTAACTTAACGTAACTTAACTTAACTTAACTTAACGTAACTTAACTTAACGTAACGTAACTTAACGTAACGTACCTTAACGTAACGTACCTTAACGTAACGTACCTTAACGTAACGTACCTTAACGTAACGTACCTTAACGTAACGTACCTTAACGTAACGTACCTTAACGTAACGTAACTTCAAGTAACTTAACGTAAATTAACGTAACTTAACGTAACGTAACTTAACGTAACGTACCTTACCGTAACTTTACGTAACGTAACGTAACGTAACGTAACTTAACGTAACGTAACGTAACTTAACGTAACTTGACGTAACGTACCATAACGTTCCATAACGTAACGTAACGTAACTTAACGTAACGTAACGTAACTTAACGTAACGTAACTTAACGTAACGTAACTTAACGTAACTTAACGTAACTTAACTTAACGTAACTTAACGTAACGTAACTTAACGTAACGTAACTTAACGTAAATTAACGTAACTTAACGTAACGTAACGTAACGTAACGTAACTTCGAGTAACTTAACGTAACGCAACTTAATGTAACGTAACTTAACGTAACGTAACGTAACGTAACGTAACGTAACTTAACGTAACGTAACGAAACGTAACGCAACTTAACGTAACGTAACTTAACGTAACGTAACTTAACGTAACGTAACTTCAAGTAACTTATGATAACGTACCTTACCGTAACATAACTTAACGTAACGTAACTTAACGTAACTTAACGAAACTTGACGTAACGTACCATAACATTCCATAACGTAACGTAACAAAACGTAACTTAACGTAACGTAACTTAACGTAACTTAACGTAACTTAACGTAACTTAACGTAACTTAACGTAACGTAACGTAACTTCGAGTAACTTAACGTAACGCAACTTAACGTAACGTAACTTAACGTAACGTAACTTAACGTAACTTAACTTAACGTAACGTAACTTAACGTTACGTAACGTAACGTAACGTAACGTAACGTAACGCAACTTAACGTAACGTAACTTAACGTAACGTAACTTAACGTAACTTAACGTAACGTAACTTAACGTAACGTAACTTAACGTAACGTAACGTAACTTAACGTAACGTAACTTAACGTAACGTAACTTAACGTAACGTGACTTAACGTAACATAACTTCAAGTAACTTATGGTAACGTACCTTACCGTAACATAACTTAACGTAACTTAACGTAACTTAACGTAACTTAACGTAACTAAACGTAACTTAACGTAACTTAACGTAATTAGCGTAACGTACCATAACGCTCCATAACGTAACGTAACTTAACTAAACGTAACTTAACTTAACGTAACTTAACTTAACTTAACTTAAGGTAACTTAACTTAACGTAACGTAACTTAACGTAACGTACCTTAACGTAACGTACCTTAACGTAACGTAACTTAACGTAACGTAACTTAACGTAACGTAACTTAACGTTCCATAACGTAACGTAACGTAACGTAACTTAACTTAACGTAACGTAACGTACCTTAAGCTAACGTAACTTAACGTAACGTAACTTAACATAACGTAACGTAACTTAACGTAACGTAACTTAACGTAACGTAACGTAACTTAACGTAACGTAACTTAACGTAACGTAACTTAACGTAACGTAACTTAACGTAACGTAACGTAACTTAACGTAACTTAACGTAACTTCGAGTAACTTAACGTAACGTAACTTATAGTAACTTATTATAACGTACCTTACCGTAACATAACTTAACGTAACGTAACTTAACGTAACTAAACGTAACTTAACGTAATTAGCGTAACGTACCATAACGCTCCATAACGTAACGTAACTTAACTTAACTTAACTTAACGTAACTTAACTTAACGTAACGTAACTTAACGTAACGTACCTTAACGTAACGTAACTTAACGTAACGTAACTTAACGTAACGTAACTTAACGTAACGTAACTTAACGTTCCATAACGTAACGTAACGTAACGTAACGTAACTTAACTTAACGTAACGTAACGTACCTTAACGTAACGTAACTTAACGTAACTTAACGTAACTAAACGTAACTTAACGTAACTTAACGTAATTAGCGTAACGTAACATAACGTTCCATAACGTAACGTAACTTAACTTAACGTAACTTAACTTAACTTAACTTAACGTAACTTAACTTAACGTAACGTAACTTAACGTAACGTACCTTAACGTAACGTACCTTAACGTAACGTACCTTAACGTAACGTACCTTAACGTAACGTACCTTAACGTAACGTAACTTCAAGTAACTTAACGTAAATTAACGTAACTTAACGTAACGTAACTTAACGTAACGTACCTTACCGTAACTTTACGTAACGTAACGTAACGTAACGTAACTTAACGTAACGTAACGTAACTTAACGTAACTTGACGTAACGTACCATAACGTTCCATAACGTAACGTAACGTAACTTAACGTAACGTAACGTAACTTAACATAACGTAACTTAACGTAACGTAACTTAACGTAACTTAACTTAACGTAACTTAACGTAACGTAACTTAACGTAACGTAACTTAACGTAACGTAACTTAACGTAAATTAACGTAACTTAACGTAACGTAACGTAACGTAACGTAACTTCGAGTAACTTAACGTAACGCAACTTAATGTAACGTAACTTAACGTAACGTAACGTAACGTAACGTAACGTAACTTAACGTAACGTAACGAAACGTAACGCAACTTAACGTAACGTAACTTAACGTAACGTAACTTAACGTAACGTAACTTCAAGTAACTTATGATAACGTACCTTACCGTAACATAACTTAACGTAACGTAACTTAACGTAACTTAACGAAACTTGACGTAACGTACCATAACATTCCATAACGTAACGTAACAAAACGTAACTTAACGTAACGTAACTTAACGTAACTTAACGTAACTTAACGTAACTTAACGTAACTTAACGTAACGTAACGTAACTTCGAGTAACTTAACGTAACGCAACTTCACGTAACGTAACTTAACGTAACGTAACTTAACGTAACTTAACTTAACGTAACGTAACTTAACGTTACGTAACGTAACGTAACGTAACGTAACGTAACGCAACTTAACGTAACGTAACTTAACGTAACGTAACTTAACGTAACATAACGTAACGTAACTTAACGTAACGTAACTTAACGTAACGTAACTTAACGTAACGTAACTTAACGTAACGTAACTTAACGTAACGTGACTTAACGTAACATAACTTCAAGTAACTTATGGTAACGTACCTTACCGTAACATAACTTAACGTAACTTAACGTAACTTAACGTAACTTAACGTAACTAAACGTAACTTAACGTAACTTAACGTAATTAGCGTAACGTACCATAACGCTCCATAACGTAACGTAACTTAACTTAAGGTAACTTAACTTAACTTAACGTAACTTAACTTAACGTAACGTAACTTAACGTAACGTACCTTAACGTAACGTAACTTAACGTAACGTAACTTAACGTAACGTAACTTAACGTAACGTAACTTAACGTAACTTAACGTAACGTAACTTAACGTAACGTAACTTAACGTAACGTAACTTAACGTAACGTAACTTAACGTAACGTAACTTAACGTAACGTAACGTAACGTAACTTCGAGTAACTTAACGTAACGCAACTTAACGTAACGTAACTTAACGTAACGTAACTTAACGTAACGTAACTTAACGTAACGTAACTTAACGTAACGTAACTTCAAGTAACTTATGGTAACGTACCTTACCGTAACATAACTTAACGTAACGTAACTTAACGTAACTTAACGTAATTAGCGTAACGTACCATAACGCTCCATAACGTAACGTAACTTAACTTAAGGTAACTTAACTTAACTTAACGTAACTTAACTTAACGTAACGTAACTTAACGTAACGTACCTTAACGTAACTTAACGTAACGTAACTTAACGTAACGTAACTTAACGTAACGTAACTTAACGTTCCATAACGTAACGTAACGTAACGTAACGTAACTTAACTTAACGTAACGTAACGTACCTTAACGTAACGTAACTTAACGTAACTTAACGTAACTAAACGTAACTTAACGTAACTTAACGTAATTAGCGTAACGTAACATAACGTTCCATAACGTAACGTAACTTAACTTAACGTAACTTAACTTAACTTAACTTAACGTAACTTAACTTAACGTAACGTAACTTAACGTAACGTACCTTAACGTAACGTACCTTAACGTAACGTACCTTAACGTAACGTACCTTAACTTAACGTACCTTAACGTAACGTAACTTCAAGTAACTTAACGTAACGTACCTTACCGTAACTTTACGTAACGTAACGTAACGTAACTTAACGTAACGTAACGTAACTTAACGTAACTTGACGTAACGTACCATAACGTTCCATAACGTAACGTAACGTAACTTAACGTAACGTAACGTAACTTAACGTAACGTAACTTAACGTAACGTAACTTAACGTAACTTAACGTAACTTAACTTAACGTAACTTAACGTAACGTAACTTAACGTAACGTAACTTAACGTAACGTAACTTAACGTAAATTAACGTAACTTAACGTAACGTAACGTAACGTAACTTCGAGTAACTTAACGTAACGCAACTTAATGTAACGTAACTTAACGTAACGTAACGTAACGTAACGTAACTTAACGTAACGTAACGAAACGTAACGCAACTTAACGTAACGTAACTTAACGTAACGTAACTTCAAGTAACTTATGATAACGTACCTTACCGTAACATAACTTAACGTAACGTAACTTAACGTAACTTAACGAAACTTGACGTAACGTACCATAACATTCCATAACGTAACGTAACAAAACGTAACTTAACGTAACGTAACTTAACGTAACTTAACGTAACTTAACGTAACTTAACGTAACTTAACGTAACGTAACGTAACTTCGAGTAACTTAACGTAACGCAACTTAACGTAACGTAACTTAACGTAACGTAACTTAACGTAACTTAACTTAACGTAACGTAACTTAACGTTACGTAACGTAACGTAACGTAACGTAACGTAACGCAACTTAACGTAACGTAACTTAACGTAACGTAACTTAACGTAACTTAACGTAACGTAACTTAACGTAACGTAACTTAACGTAACGTAACTTAACGTAACGTAACTTAACGTAACGTAACTTAACGTAACGTGACTTAACGTAACATAACTTCAAGTAACTTATGGTAACGTACCTTACCGTAACATAACTTAACGTAACTTAACGTAACTTAACGTAACTTAACGTAACTTAACGTAACTAAACGTAACTTAACGTAACTTAACGTAATTAGCGTAACGTACCATAACGCTCCATAACGTAACGTAACTTAACTAAACGTAACTTAACTTAACGTAACTTAACTTAACTTAACTTAAGGTAACTTAACTTAACTTAACGTAACGTAACTTAACGTAACGTACCTTAACGTAACGTAACTTAACGTAACGTAACTTAACGTAACGTAACTTAACGTTCCATAACGTAACGTAACGTAACGTAACTTAACTTAACGTAACGTAACGTACCTTAAGCTAACGTAACTTAACGTAACGTAACTTAACATAACGTAACGTAACTTAACGTAACGTAACTTAACGTAACGTAACTTAACGTAACGTAACTTAACGTAACGTAACTTAACGTAACGTAACGTAACTTAACGTAACGTAACTTAACGTAACGTAACTTAACGTAACGTAACTTAACGTAACGTAACGTAACTTAACGTAACTTAACGTAACTTCGAGTAACTTAACGTAACGTAACTTATAGTAACTTATTATAACGTACCTTACCGTAACATAACTTAACGTAACGTAACTTAACGTAACTAAACGTAACTTAACGTAATTAGCGTAACGTACCATAACGCTCCATAACGTAACGTAACTTAACTTAACTTAACTTAACGTAACTTAACTTAACGTAACGTAACTTAACGTAACGTACCTTAACGTAACGTAACTTAACGTAACGTAACTTAACGTAACGTAACTTAACGTAACGTAACTTAACGTTCCATAACGTAACGTAACGTAACGTAACTTAACTTAACGTAACGTAACGTACCTTAACGTAACGTAACTTAACGTAACTTAACGTAACTAAACGTAACTTAACGTAACTTAACGTAATTAGCGTAACGTAACATAACGTTCCATAACGTAACGTAACTTAACTTAACGTAACTTAACTTAACTTAACTTAACGTAACTTAACTTAACGTAACGTAACTTAACGTAACGTACCTTAACGTAACGTACCTTAACGTAACGTACCTTAACGTAACGTACCTTAACGTAACGTACCTTAACGTAACGTAACTTCAAGTAACTTAACGTAAATTAACGTAACTTAACGTAACGTAACTTAACGTAACGTACCTTACCGTAACTTTACGTAACGTAACGTAACGTAACGTAACTTAACGTAACGTAACGTAACTTAACGTAACGTAACGTAACTTAACGTAACGTAACTTAACGTAACGTAACTTAACGTAACTTAACGTAACTTAACTTAACGTAACTTAACGTAACGTAACTTAACGTAACGTAACTTAACGTAACGTAACTTAACGTAAATTAACGTAACTTAACGTAACGTAACGTAACGTAACGTAACTTCGAGTAACTTAACGTAACGCAACTTAATGTAACGTAACTTAACGTAACGTAACGTAACGTAACGTAACGTAACTTAACGTAACGTAACGAAACGTAACGCAACTTAACGTAACGTAACTTAACGTAACGTAACTTCAAGTAACTTATGATAACGTACCTTACCGTAACATAACTTAACGTAACGTAACTTAACGTAACTTAACGAAACTTGACGTAACGTACCATAACATTCCATAACGTAACGTAACAAAACGTAACTTAACGTAACGTAACTTAACGTAACTTAACGTAACTTAACGTAACTTAACGTAACTTAACGTAACTTAACGTAACGTAACGTAACTTCGAGTAACTTAACGTAACGCAACTTAACGTAACGTAACTTAACGTAACGTAACTTAACGTAACTTAACTTAACGTAACGTAACTTAACGTTACGTAACGTAACGTAACGTAACGTAACGTAACGCAACTTAACGTAACGTAACTTAACGTAACGTAACTTAACGTAACTTAACGTAACGTAACTTAACGTAACGTAACTTAACGTAACGTAACTTAACGTAACGTAACTTAACGTAACGTAACTTAACGTAACGTGACTTAACGTAACATAACTTCAAGTAACTTATGGTAACGTACCTTACCGTAACATAACTTAACGTAACTTAACGTAACTTAACGTAACTAAACGTAACTTAACGTAACTTAACGTAATTAGCGTAACGTACCATAACGCTCCATAACGTAACGTAACTTAACTTAAGGTAACTTAACTTAACTTAACGTAACTTAACTTAACGTAACGTAACTTAACGTAACGTACCTTAACGTAACGTAACTTAACGTAACGTAACTTAACGTAACGTAACTTAACGTAACGTAACTTAACGTTCCATAACGTAACGTAACTTAACTTAACGTAACGTAACGTACCTTAACGTAACGTAACTTAACGTAACTAAACGTAACTTAACGTAACTTAACGTAATTAGCGTAACGTAACATAACGTTCCATAACGTAACGTAACTTAACTTAACGTAACTTAACTTAACTTAACTTAACGTAACTTAACTTAACGTAACGTAACTTAACGTAACGTACCTTAACGTAACGTACCTTAACGTAACGTACCTTAACGTAACGTACCTTAACGTAACGTACCTTAACGTAACGTAACTTCAAGTAACTTAACGTAAATTAACGTAACTTAACGTAACGTAACTTAACGTAACGTACCTTACCGTAACTTAACGTAACGTACCTTACCGTAACTTTACGTAACGTAACGTAACGTAACGTAACTTAACGTAACGTAACGTAACTTAACGTAACTTGACGTAACGTACCATAACGTTCCATAACGTAACGTAACGTAACTTAACGTAACGTAACGTAACTTAACGTAACGTAACTTAACGTAACGTAACTTAACGTAACTTAACGTAACTTAACGTAACTTAACGTAACTTAACTTAACGTAACTTAACGTAACGTAACTTAACGTAACGTAACTTAACGTAACGTAACTTAACGTAAATTAACGTAACTTAACGTAACGTAACGTAACGTAACTTCGAGTAACTTAACGTAACGCAACTTAATGTAACGTAACTTAACGTAACGTAACGTAACGTAACGTAACGTAACTTAACGTAACGTAACGAAACGTAACGCAACTTAACGTAACGTAACTTAACGTAACGTAACTTAACGTAACGTAACTTCAAGTAACTTATGATAACGTACCTTACCGTAACATAACTTAACGTAACGTAACTTAACGTAACTTAACGAAACTTGACGTAACGTACCATAACATTCCATAACGTAACGTAACAAAACGTAACTTAACGTAACGTAACTTAACGTAACTTAACGTAACGTAACGTAACTTCGAGTAACTTAACGTAACGCAACTTAACGTAACGTAACTTAACGTAACGTAACTTAACGTAACTTAACTTAACGTAACGTAACTTAACGTTACGTAACGTAACGTAACGTAACGTAACGTAACGCAACTTAACGTAACGTAACTTAACGTAACGTAACTTAACGTAACTTAACGTAACGTAACTTAACGTAACGTAACTTAACGTAACGTAACTTAACGTAACGTAACTTAACGTAACGTGACTTAACGTAACATAACTTCAAGTAACTTATGGTAACGTACCTTACCGTAACATAACTTAACGTAACTTAACGTAACTTAACGTAACTTAACGTAACTTAACGTAACTAAACGTAACTTAACGTAACTTAACGTAATTAGCGTAACGTACCATAACGCTCCATAACGTAACGTAACTTAACTAAACGTAACTTAACTTAACGTAACTTAACTTAACTTAACTTAAGGTAACTTAACTTAACGTAACGTAACTTAACGTAACGTACCTTAACGTAACGTACCTTAACGTAACGTAACTTAACGTAACGTAACTTAACGTAACGTAACTTAACGTTCCATAACGTAACGTAACTTAACTTAACGTAACGTAACGTACCTTAACGTAACGTAACTTAACGTAACTAAACGTAACTTAACGTAACTTAACGTAATTAGCGTAACGTAACATAACGTTCCATAACGTAACGTAACTTAACTTAACGTAACTTAACTTAACTTAACTTAACGTAACTTAACTTAACGTAACGTAACTTAACGTAACGTACCTTAACGTAACGTACCTTAACGTAACGTACCTTAACGTAACGTACCTTAACGTAACGTACCTTAACGTAACGTAACTTCAAGTAACTTAACGTAAATTAACGTAACTTAACGTAACGTAACTTAACGTAACGTACCTTACCGTAACTTAACGTAACGTACCTTACCGTAACTTTACGTAACGTAACGTAACGTAACGTAACTTAACGTAACGTAACGTAACTTAACGTAACTTGACGTAACGTACCATAACGTTCCATAACGTAACGTAACGTAACTTAACGTAACGTAACGTAACTTAACGTAACGTAACTTAACGTAACGTAACTTAACGTAACTTAACGTAACTTAACGTAACTTAACTTAACGTAACTTAACGTAACGTAACTTAACGTAACGTAACTTAACGTAACGTAACTTAACGTAAATTAACGTAACTTAACGTAACGTAACGTAACGTAACTTCGAGTAACTTAACGTAACGCAACTTAATGTAACGTAACTTAACGTAACGTAACGTAACGTAACGTAACGTAACTTAACGTAACGTAACGAAACGTAACGCAACTTAACGTAACGTAACTTAACGTAACGTAACTTAACGTAACGTAACTTCAAGTAACTTATGATAACGTACCTTACCGTAACATAACTTAACGTAACGTAACTTAACGTAACTTAACGAAACTTGACGTAACGTACCATAACATTCCATAACGTAACGTAACAAAACGTAACTTAACGTAACGTAACTTAACGTAACTTAACGTAACTTAACGTAACGTAACGTAACGTAACTTCGAGTAACTTAACGTAACGCAACTTAACGTAACGTAACTTAACGTAACGTAACTTAACGTAACTTAACTTAACGTAACGTAACTTAACGTTACGTAACGTAACGTAACGTAACGTAACGTAACGCAACTTAACGTAACGTAACTTAACGTAACGTAACTTAACGTAACTTAACGTAACGTAACTTAACGTAACGTAACTTAACGTAACGTAACTTAACGTAACGTAACTTTTTTTTTTTTTTTTTTTTTTTGTGTGGGAGGGGAAATTCATCATGAACCTCGGAGCTTAGGGTCTATCGCTTCCGAGAGTGCCGGACTCCTACCGGCTAAAACCCCTCCCTTTGTTTCATCTACCTCTGGAATCGCCATTGCTAGCATACATCAGAGGCAGAGTGTGAATACCTCATCTTGTCATCTCTCTTTCCTCTTCTCCTTTCCTTTTCATGATATGGACCACGGCCTTGTGTATCACGTTCCACCTATCTTGTGAGGATAGCATCTCCCTAATGATGTTGTCTGTGTCTACTACCACCCCAAGGTTTGTTTCCAACTCTCTCCTTATAGTAGTCCATCTCGGACAGTAGAACAGCGTGTGTTCGGCTGTATCTACCTCCTCGCAGTAGAAACAAATCGGCGTTTCCTTCTTACCAATCCGGTGCAAATACGCAGAAAAGCATCCGTGGTTCGAGAGTATCTGCGTTAGGTAATAATCCGTGCGCCTGTGCCGGCATCGCACCCAATCCCCGATGTTCGGTATTAGGGCCTTCGTCCATTGGGCGTCTATTGTGTTCTCAGCCCAATTTAGTTGCCAGTTTCGCATCGTCTCCGATCGTGCCTCTTTTCTAACTGCCTGGTTGTTGCCTTCCCCAGACTCGTGTACCTGCCTCCTCTCCAACGCCAGCAACGTGATAGGGGGGATTCCGGTAATTACTTGCACTGCGTTTGCCGAAATCGTCCGATATGCGGAGGCTACCCGCATGAGGAACTTCCTTTGAGTGCTGATTAGCATTTTCTCGTATTTTTTAATGCGCATTACCGGATGCCAGACTGGAGCTGCGTATAGGATGATGGAATGCACCACTCCTGCCAGTACTCTTCTCTTACCGTCCCTAGGGCCCCCTATGTTTGGGAGGATCTTACTCAACGCCTGTGCCCTTTCACTTGCCTTCTTGCAAGCATATTTCACGTGTTCCCCGAACGTGCCTTGCCAATCAACAATCACCCCTAAGTATTTGATAGCTTTCTTAGGGGTGACCTGCTCCCCTCTGACTCGTACGTCTACAGCCAGCTGTATATTTTTTGGGCATTTTAGAAAAACGGCCTCTGTCTTCTCCGGGGCTAAGTCAAGATGTTTCTCTTTCAGCCATCTGTCGACGTTCCCCAGGCTCTCGTTCATTCTGGAACTCAGGGTGACCAGATCCTTTGCCTCCGTTACCACCGCGATATCATCCGCAAAACCTGTCAGGGTCGTCCCCTCTGCTAGCGGGACGTCGAATATGCCGTCGTAGAGCAGGTTCCACAATGTAGGCCCCAATATAGAACCCTGTGGTACTCCTGCCGTCACTTTTTTCTTTATTCTTCCCAGATGTATCTCCCTATCATCAAGGTATTTCCCTATTATGTTTATCAGATAACTTGATATTTCCATCTCTTGTAGCTTCTTCATAATACTACCCCATGGGGCCGAGTTGAAGGCATTTTTAATGTCAAGGGTTACCATTAGGCAGTACTTCTCTGTATGTCGTCCTACGCGACCAAGGATGGATTGGATGGCGTGGATGGTTGAGCGCCCCTTTCGAAAGCCATATTGCTGGTCCGAGAAGTCCCCTCTGTCCTGGATTTCATTTAGGAGTCTGTCCCTTATTAAGGCTTCGTACAATTTAGCCACTGTGTTTAGCAGACATATTGGTCGATAGGCCCTTGGGTCGTCGCTTGGTTTTCCGCTCTTCCATAGAAGGACCACCTGAGCCCTTTTCCACTTCCTCGGGAAGTCCTGGGACACCAGTAACGAGTTCAGGACTTTCAGTATGTATTCTGGCGCGCAGCCAATTAATTCCTTGAGTATTTCTGGAGTTATTTTGTCCGGACCTGGTGCAGTACCATTCTTAATTCTGGCTTCAGCTCTGTTTAATTCCTCCAGAGAGAATGGCATCGGAGCCTCCACTTGCGCCTTGTCCCATCTGTCTTCTCGGGAGGGAAACAGGACTCTTAATACCTCTGTTTGGAACTCGACTGTTAAGGAGTAGGGAAGAGTTGGTCCACCCAGCGTCTTTCTGACCATGCGGTAGCCATCGCCCCATATATCCTCTTCCAGTTTGTCGCAGAGTTCATTCCATGCTGCCGCCTTGGCCCTTCGTATTAGTTTTTTTAATTCGGCTTTCTTTGCTCTGTATTCCCCCTCGATAATTTCTGGTTCACCTCTCCTTCGTGTTAGGCTTCTGCGAAAAGCCGTACATTGGTTTCGCACATCCTCTATTTCGGCGGACCACCAGTATGGAAGTATAGGCGTTCCCCCTCTCTGATGGCCTACCCATTTCTTGCGCACTCTCTCTAGGAGAATTTCGCAGGATCTGACTGTCTCCTCCCCTTCTTGGATCGATCGCGTCTGCTCCTCCATTATACGACGTAGCAGTGGCCGATCCAGTTTTCCCTTTGGATTCAGGGCCCCCCGTTTGTTAGTCTTCACCGCTACCTCAAAACAAATGTGGAGGTGGTCAGAAAGTTCTTCGTTTGGCAGGACTCTCCAGTTTCTCACCCTTCGAGCCATCCCCTGGGTAGAGAGAGTTACATCAATGTGCGACACTGAGTTGCCCCTTCTAAACGTTGGTGCGCCACTATTGTGTACCACCATGTCCAGCTGAGTTATCCACTCTAGTAGTTTTTCTCCCCTGTTATCTAACACCGGCGATCCCCATTCCGGGGCTTTTGCATTTAGATCTCCCAGCAGAATGAAGGGTTTAGTTCGGTCAATCGCGGCCATCATATCCTGTAAGCGGGTTTCATATTGGTCAAGCGCTATATTCGGGGAAATATAACCCCCAATCAGGGTGAAGTGCTTCAACCTAATTTCTAGGAAGCCGTTTCCCTTCTTTATTCCAGCTACCTGTATATTTTTATTTCTAAAATATACCGCAACATCTTTCCTTGTGTCAGTGATCCAGCCGCTTTTTCCAGATACGGTCAGATTTGGCTCACCTACCACTATCACGTCTGCCCCAGTCTCTGTAGCCGAAAGGAAGGCCAGATCGTGTGCTGGCCTAGACCTATTTGCGTTTACTTGCAGTATGATCATAATAATAGTTCAACAGACAAATAACAAATCAATACCAATAAATAGACAATAATAAATATATGTTTTAGCAGGCAAATACAAGTGTATAGCAATAAATAAATAATTTAAAACCACAGTGAAATTGTATAAATAAATAATTTAGCCAACAAAAAACAAGTGTATAACAATAAATAAATAATTTAAACCACAGATAGATAACTTAAAACAAGTGTATAGCAATAAATAAATAATTTAAAACCACAGGGAAATTGTATAAATAAATAATTTAGCCAACAAAAAACAAGTGTATAACAATAAATAAATAATTTAAAACCACAGATAAATAACTTAAAACAAGTGTATAGCAATAAATAAATAATTTAAAACCACAGATAAATAACTTAACAGACCAGAACAAGTGTATATAAATAAATAATTTAGCAACACAGCACAAGTGAATAACAATAAATATAGTTTAAAACCCAGAAAGATTGTGTAAATAAACTTCGTGTCGCAGAAGCTGGTAGCTAATAGACTTTCTTTTTTTTCCTCAAAAGCCTCGCCCTATTCAGTGCTTTTCTGAATTCGGGACACTTTCCCGCCCCTGCTCTATGGCCTGCTTCTTTGCAATTGAGACAGATCGGGTCTGTCTCTTTACAGTCTTCCTCCTTATGACCCTTGCCGGTGCACTTCCTACATTCCCCACTTCGGTCCCCTTTTGCCTTGCAGTCTTGTTTTCTGTGCCCATACTCCCAACATCTGTAGCACTGGACAACATTTATTCTTTCTTGGACCACACATAGACTAAGCCCGATTCTAACCTTCCCCTTGTCGACTAGAATCTTAGCACCTTCCTCACTTAGCTTTACTGTCACGGCCCTGTTTCCCCCGAAGCATGGCCTTATTTTTCCCACCGTACATTCTCCAATTTTCTGGCCCGTTTCTCTCGTCACCGCCTGGATGACCTCGTCCTCTGTTGTGAGAACGTCCATGTCCTTGATCACTATCGCCTGGACCTTGGTCTCCTTAGCGACGGCCACTTCCATTCCCCCACCTTGGCTGAGCTGGTTCCTGAGGTTTTCAATGGCTATGCTTTCTCTCTTGTCCATGACTATCAGCATCTGCCCGTTTTTGGCCTCACGGATCGTTCTGATACCTTTGGCCGCTTCAGAGTCTGTCTTCACTTGGTCACGAACTTCCCTAAGGAGCTCCGCGTACGTTTTATCCCCCTTTTTTACCCACATTGCCTGGGTTTCCCTCCCTGGCAGCGCTTTTTTTCCATCACCTCCTTCCCTTTCCTGCCTTTTTTTGCCCTTCATGGTGTATATAATGCCACTGACATCCGTATCGTGTAAAATACATTCTAGCATTTTTTTAAGCTTTATCCCTGTGGGGTCATCCGAGAGCGGAGAGCACGCTATCCTTCCTCTTCCCTTGTCAACTAACCTGGTTTTTATCTCTTTTAGCCGCTCAAAGAGTGGCTTAGGGTCCCCATCCGTCTCAACTTTAAAGATGAAGCGGTCATTTGAACTGGCCGCACCACCTCGGGTTTCCAGTTTTGTAGTAATTCTGACTTCCGTCAAGTCTCCTTCTGCCTCTTCAAGTTCAGGGAATCTGTCGATCATGACTTTTCTTGCCCCCTCGTTCAGCCTAGCCTCTCCTCCTGTTTCCATCAGAAACAGAAGATCAGTGTCCCTGCTGGACTTCAGTAGTGTCCCATTTTCCACTGTAACTTTCTTGTAAGCCTCTGGGGGCCATCGTAGATCCTGAATTTTTTCAAAGTCTACGTACGTTTCACATTGCCTAAGCTGCTCCTCATTCACATCTACCACCCCCTGCAAGGCTCTAATCTTGCGGAGCTCTTTTCGGAGCTCCAAGTTCTCCTGCTTAACCCGGTCTAGCTCAGCGCCGTCGTCACCACTAGTTTGGGACCCCCTGCTCTCTGTTTTAACTGCCGCAGTTTTTGTCTCCGTGATTTCATCCCTTCTTCCCCATCTCTGAAGTTGCTCCTGCAACTTCTCCGATGAGACCTCTTTTGCAAGGGCTCTCATTTTCCCTGCGAGTTCTTTGATTTCCTTTTTTGTATTTCTCTCCTTCGCCAGTATTGATAGCTCTTTTACCCTCACATCCAGCTCTCTCGTTGCCCTTATCAGCACCTTGGCCCACTTATTTTTTTCTGCCTCAAGGTCTCCTTGTAGGGCACTTCCTCCCTTGTCTGTTTCCTTGGACATAGCCCATCCTTTATTCTCAAAAATCCCTTGTATAGATGTTTTCTTCCTGACAGCCCCCCTCATGGAAGGCGACTCCTTGTCCCTTTTCCTCTTCTCTCCTACCTCATCACCACTTGACGAGTCACTCAGATCAATCACATTTCCTTCCTTCCCTGGGAGTGACTGGGTCCTGCCGCGGTGCGGTGGGGAGAACATCAATAACGATTTCCTCCTAAATGGGTCCGGAATCTCAAGTCCACACTCTTCTGCATCCCTGGTCTCTTCTGTTCCAGTATCTTTGCTCAGCTTGCTAGCCTGGTTCCCTGCTACGCATGCTGGCCAGTCGTTGGATGACGGTCGGGGGGAGCCTGGCCTACCACCACCCTCACCGACCGGAGCTGGGGTTTCCCTCCCCTGCTCAGTAAACTTATATTCTTTGTTTGTATAATCCATATATATTATTTTTTGAGAGTTCCTTGTACTTAGCCTGGTCATCACCGTGTAATCCGTCCGGAACTCCCCCCTAGGAGGGTGTGTGCAATCCTATTGGGGGGAGGTGCAATCCTGTTTGGTCCGCGGGTGCTATTTTATTTCGCACCTACCCTCCGACCCTGCTGGAAACAGGGCCGACGAGCATTCCCCTATCCGCCACCTGGGGACGCGCCCGGTAGGGGTTTCAGGTGTCCCCCCCGGGAACGTAACGTAACTTAACGTAACGTAACTTAACGTAACGTGACTTAACGTAACATAACTTCAAGTAACTTATGGTAACGTACCTTACCGTAACATAACTTAACGTAACTTAACGTAACTTAACGTAACTTAACGTAACTAAACGTAACTTAACGTAACTTAACGTAATTAGCGTAACGTACCATAACGCTCCATAACGTAACGTAACTTAACTAAACGTAACTTAACTTAACGTAACTTAACTTAACTTAACTTAAGGTAACTTAACTTAACGTAACGTAACTTAACGTAACGTACCTTAACGTAACGTACCTTAACGTAACGTAACTTAACGTAACGTAACTTAACGTAACGTAACTTAACGTTCCATAACGTAACGTAACGTAACGTAACTTAACTTAACGTAACGTAACGTACCTTAAGCTAACGTAACTTAACGTAACGTAACTTAACATAACGTAACGTAACTTAACGTAACGTAACTTAACGTAACGTAACTTAACGTAACGTAACTTAACGTAACGTAACGTAACTTAACGTAACGTAACTTAACGTAACGTAACTTAACGTAACGTAACTTAACGTAACGTAACGTAACTTAACGTAACTTAACGTAACTTCGAGTAACTTAACGTAACGTAACTTATAGTAACTTATTATAACGTACCTTACCGTAACATAACTTAACGTAACGTAACAACGTAACTAAACGTAACTTAACGTAATTAGCGTAACGTACCATAACGCTCCATAACGTAACGTAACTTAACTTAACTTAACTTAACGTAACTTAACTTAACGTAACGTAACTTAACGTAACGTACCTTAACGTAACGTAACTTAACGTAACGTAACTTAACGTAACGTAACTTAACGTTCCATAACGTAACGTAACGTAACGTAACGTAACGTAACGTAACGTAACGTAACGTAACTTAACTTAACGTAACGTAACGTACCTTAAGGTAACGTAACTTAACGTAACGTAACTTTACTTAACTTCGAGTAACTTAACGTAACGTAACTTAACGTAACGTAACGTAATTTAACGTAACGTAACTTCACGTAACTTCGAGTAACTTAACGTAACGTAACTTAACGTAACGTTACTTAACTTAACGTAACGTAACTTAACGTAACTAAAAGTAACTAAACGTAACTTAACGTAACTTAACGTAATTAGCGTAACTTAACGTACCGTAACTTAACGTAACGTAACTTCAAGTAACTTATGGTAACGTACCTTAACGTAACGTACCTTAACGTAACTAAACGTAACTTAACGTAACTTAACGTAATTAGCGTAACGTACCATAACGTTCCATAACGTAACTTAACTTAACTTAACGTAACTTAACTTAACTTAACGTAACTTAACTTAACGTAACGTAACTTAACGTAGCGTACCTTAACGTAACGCACCTTAATGTAACGTACCTTAACGTAACGTAACTTAACGTAACGTAACTTCAAGTAACTTAACGTAACGTACCTTACCGTAACTTAACGTAACGTAACGTAACGTAACGTAACGTAACTTAACGTAACTTAACGTAACTTAACGTAACTTGACGTAACGTACCATAACGTTCCATAACGTAACGTAACGTAACTTAACGTAACGTAACGTACCTGAAGGTAACGTAACTTAACGTAACTTCGAGTAACTTAACGTAACGTAACTTAACGTAACGTAACTTAACGTAACGTAACGTAACGTAACTTAACGTAACGTAACTTAACGTAACGTAAATTAACGTAACGTAACTTAACGTAACGTAACTTAACGTAACGTAACTTAACGTAACTTAACGTAACGTAACTTAACGTAACGTAACTTAACGTAACGTAACTTAACGTAACGTAACTTAACGTAACGTAACGTAACGTAACTTCGAGTAACTTAACGTAACGCAACTTAACGTAACGTAACTTAACGTAACGTAACTTCAAGTAACTTATGGTAACGTACCTTACCGTAACATAACTTAACGTAACGTAACTTAACGTAACTTAACGTAATTAGCGTAACGTACCATAACGCTCCATAACGTAACGTAACTTAACTTAAGGTAACTTAACTTAACTTAACGTAACGAGTAGAATAGCTATGCCGATCCTGCTCCAAAATTCAAGATGGCGGCTGGAGCAGGATCGGCATAGCTTTTCACCGACTACGTTACAGTCCAAGTAGGCTGGCAGGTGCCACGCTTCACATCGCGTCTGGCGACCGTTCGGTGGATGTTGATGAGCTGTACTTATTTATTACTATAACTTTGAATTTATCTTGGGTTAATGATCTAAATAAAATACTGCAATATATAAAATCATTTATTTTGTTTATTCCAATTCATATAGAATAAAACATGTTACATTACATACGTTAATACATTGTCCTTATTAATCCAAGAATTATGTTTATCATCATAACCTAATCATTTGATAAATACTATGGTTCTATGTTTTTTGAAATTGATTCTGGCAGGCTTGTGTAGTTCATTGACAATATCGTCTTTCACACTTGTTGCATATTTATTAAATTTGTTAGGAGATTTCATATTGGATTCCAAGTAATATTATAGTATGCATTCCTCCTTCTTATATATTTAATCCCACAGGAACTCATAAAGAATTCTACAAATAAATTACTGTTCGTAGTTTGCGCATCCTTTTCTCGAAACGAGATATTCAGCCCAACCGCGTATCACTTATGTTACCGTAATCAAATGGCTTTTGATGGGATATTAAATTTAGTTTTGATGCAAGAAATGCATGAGTAGCAACAAATGTATTGCAATATACAGCACCTTTCGTATTTTTTAATGGAAGTTATGTTTAATTAAGGTACAATCAAAAAGTACAGAGACGTATTTTTTATTAAGGTAATTAAAGTTATTTCGATTGTCTAAAGAATTTCTTCCACAGAACTTTTCCCTCTCTCAGACGGGTTTGTTTTACCGGTGATCAATAACTTATTTTCTTGAATAAATTGTAGTACCTAGTTGTTCATATTGGGCCGTTGTTGTTTTCTTTTGCCTTTTTCCTTCCATAATTTGGACTATTCACACAAATACACAAATTAGGCCTTAATCTGATTAAACGTCAAATATGTCACTCTAACTCTAAACCCTAGTTTGTTATGGTTCTGTAACATCTCGGCGGATTATCCTTGTCTTGCACAAGAAGACATATTAAGCTATTTCACTTTACACGAACATACACGACTTTGTATCTGTTATGAAAGAGTTATAACATGCAGTATAACGTCCCAAGTTATTCGAAGATACTCGGTACGACTTTTACACTTGTACGTTATGAAACATGTTATTTTTATATCATAACATAACAGGCGTACGTTAAATTTATTGAATATGATACGCGGTTGGGCTGATTGTCACCCCGACGTAACTGTACGTTGACTAGTTCTGTCAAGTTAAACTCCTCATTTATAATAGTCATGATATCATTAGGATAACCCAGTACATATTCAATCATAACTGACTTGTAGAAGAAAACGTGGCATGTTTTTATATTAGATATTAGATATTTCTTACTATTTTCTTGAAAGGCCCCGGACTAAAATGTTAAAATAACATTATAATAAAGTACCTTTACTATGTTTTCTGCAATGTTTGTAGACATTACATCAAAATCTTCATGATCCTCAAAGGAATGTTGTGGTTGACTTATGTGTCTACCAAATTTATCGATTGTCATTTTTAAGCTAGTTATAAGTTTCTCTTTATTACTCAATAATTTTAGATTCACGCAACTCTTCGATAATAGACACGATCTCGTTAGTATGACCTGTATGACAAGCGGTTTGAGATGAAACTAAAAGCCGTAATCTATCAACAAATTCATTAGAAGTCCCAGTATACGTAATCTATTGGACTATTCGAGGCTTTCATTAACATACCAAGACCCAACCTCTTTCGAGTTAGAGGTTGTATGCTACTAGGTCTTCGTGGTGTTAGTGGTTGTATAGTCAAAGCGGAGATGATTTTCTTATATTTCTAAGATCCATTACCTTGAATTTGTTCATTTTCAGAGTAGTTTCTTTTATTAGCATTCGTTCGTTTATCAATGTCTAAGTAGTTTTTTCTATCACCTTCTGTGAAACCAATTGGATGTTTCTTAAAAACCAACTCGTATAGTCCAGAAGTCCTCTTATAAGTTAATCCACCTATAATTAAATCGTTACCATCGAATTGTAGAGATGCATTGCCAATTTTTAGCTCATTAAGGTCTGGATCTATCACCATACCTAAAGTAAAACTCAATATGTACATCACCAATCATTTTATGAACATATTCTCTGGGTAAGGGATCCAGTTGATCCAAATAGTACAATGTGTCGGGTGCATTACTTAAGGTTTGAATGTAGTTTTTTGCTTCTTGTATATTTTTATATAGTTCTTCATTACTTTCCACATTATCTCCGTCAGCTATATCATTATCATTTGAATTTCCTTCTGCAACAATTGACGTATCTAAGAAACTTGTTGCATTAAAAATCCTCGAGGTGTTATATTTTGCTTTGCTTTTTTTCGGTGAGCTAAAGGAGAAATTAGATTTTACTTCCCTTTTTACAGGCTCCTCACTTTTATGTTTGACTCTCCATTAAGTTTCTCAGCAATTGTTTGTAAACGCTTCGTGATAGGAAGAAACGATTGTTCTTGAATTATACTTCCTTCTTTCAGACCATTTAGCTTTTGCTTTACTACGTTCCTACTTTGTATTAACAATTTTTTTTCTTCAACTTCCTTTCTATTCATATCGAAATCACAAATTCTTCTTAACTTCAGTAAAAGCAGTAAAAACAGGTCTCAGGCAGTATAAAACAGGTCTGATGCAGTAAAAAACAGGTCTCAGGCAGTATAAAACAGGTCTGATGCAGTAAAAAACAGGTCTTAGGCAATATAAAATAGGTATGATGCAGTAAAAAACAGGTCTCAGGCAGTATAAAACAGGTCTGATGCAGTAAAAAAACAGGTCCAATTCAGTAAAAAACAGGTGCCATTTAGTAAAAAACAGCATAGTGCTGAGTGCGGGTCTAACTCTAGGAACACTAATAATGATGAACATTATTATCTCTCTTTATAAATGTATGTAATGTTCAAATCCCTTTCTATATCTACCATTACTAATATCACTATCCTTATCAATCACCATAAAACCATATTTGTCTTTCCAGCATAGTGAACAAATTTCTTCTTCTAGGTAAAACTGTTGATTGTTTTACAATGCGCATGACGGAAGCAATACTTTAAATAAAGCTTAGCCTATGATTGTATATATATATACGCGTAAAACAACCAAGTGACACCAAATAATAACTAGACCTTCTCGCACCCAATTTTTTTCTAAATAATGCAACTAAGTGACTCCCTATATATATATACTTTCTCTATATATGCGTTTTGACACCACTATATTATATATAGGTATAGTGAAAAATATTTGTAGCGAGGTAGAACAATAAAGGGATCAGCGTGGTGCAGTGCCAATAACACCGTTCTCTCACTGAAATCCACGACAGCATTGTGTTCGAAGTTTTTTCGACACTGTTAAGTAAATACTTTACCGAAATAATCTGGAGTCACTCCCACGGCACCACAACTATGCTTAACTGCAGATCTTCTTGTATTGTGATACGAGAAGCACTGAAGATGCCATCTATACATATATGGCAAAACGTCTGCAGTTAACCATTGACTAAACTGGGCTAAACAGCCCAGAAAGTTTGCAAGAATGTATGAAGTATGAAAGTAAGATACATCATTCAATTGACATCGGCCGTGAAAACCTACGAACTGCTTAAGTTCAGCTAATATAAGGATAAATTAAAATAAGTCAATGTCATGTCACTTCTTTCAATGATGGTCATATTTTTAAATACTTCTGTCATTTATATTTCCAATATCTTATCATTGATTCATGACTGATTCCATATCAGCAAAATTTTGCTGATTCAGGGGTAACGGGGAGACTAATCTGGGTAACAATTAATGAAGTAATTCAAAGCATAAAATTAATTTCGCATACTTTTTACACATACATCAAATCACATAATGCAGTGATGTGTATCACAGTGTGATTACAGTTATTTTGACGTACTTATATTCCTTTCTTTTAATTCAAGTAAAGGTGAAACAAATGTCCTTCTTAGCTGCCAGGATTTGCGATTTCCACTTTTATTTTTTTTGTTTTTTTAAATATTGCAACTTACTTTTTATTTGTGCAAGAATTCTATCAGAAGATAAATATTTTTTTGAAAATGAAGCTATTTTAGTTGTGGATGGATATAACGAATCGTTGTTTAAATATTTCTTTAAATGAACCCGTATTAATTCTATCTCATTTGAACACCAAGGTTTCCTAGCAACTATTAAACGTGGCTTCTTGACAAGAAGAATATTTTCCGATATGTCTTCCTCGTCGGTAGTCACGAGTTTATCTCGTCGGCCTCGATTTTCTAATTTTCCTCTTCTTCAGAAGGTGCACAATCATCTGCTTAAGAAGTTTTGGATGCTCCTATGCAGTTAAGAAAATAAAAATATTACTAATAACAATTTGAAAGGCCCTTAAATGATAACTCTTATAAACAATTAAAATATATTATGATGCAAGAGTTAAAGTAATTAAATAAACTGTATTCTTTTCACATCAATAATTAAGAAACAATAAACATAAAATAAAACTGACTAATTAAATATTCAAAAATCTACCACTAAATTTTAATAAGTCACATTAATTATGATATAGGGTGGGCCAATGAAAAGTAGTATTGACCTAATTTTTACTGGAAGACTATTTATTAAAAAACACCTTTCACCTTCCTTAGTGTTTACATTTAGATAATAAATATTGGTATTCGTTTAGTATAAGCCATGGAGAATATTTTACTTTATATAAATGTTTTAATAATAATAGTTTCGTAGCCCTTTTGGGAAACTTGAAGGACCAATATCTCGTTTATTTTAAATGTAACACCCTGTATACTTTTAATGGATCAGATTCAGAGTTGAAAACTATCGATCTATTAGGTATCCAAATATTTTAAATTTCAAAATAACTCAAAAACTATTACCTTTGGGTATATAACATACTAATATGGATCGACAGTTTTCAATTCTGTATCTGATCCATTAAAAATATATAGGGTGTTCAACTTCAAATAAACGAGATATTGGGCCTTAATGTTTTCCAAAAGTGCTACGAGATTATTAACACCTTGTATAATTTATAAAACATCTATAAGTATACTATTGGCCATGGTATATATATATCATGGCTTATACTAAACGAATACCAATATTTATTGTCGAAATGTGAAAACTAAGGAAGATACTTATTATTTTCACTAAAGTCTGCATTTGTCATTTTTTACAGAAAATATTAAATACCTTGGAAACTATAAAGTTTAGCTATAACAAAAAATGTTATGTGGACTGAAAGCACTTGCGATGGGGAATCCAATAAGCTAATAATATACATGGTATTCCATTTAAAATAAGAAAGTTTGTATGGGTTGGAAGTATGTGAACGCTCTGTATATCTGTAACTAATTTCAAAGTATAGCCCTTATTATTTCTGAAAACTTTTGTAGTAGATATTTTTTTCTAAAGTTGATAATAATAGTGGAGGAATAAAGGAATCTCAGACGAATGGGTCACCCTGTATACTATAATTATTACATATAAATTGCGTGATAAAGAAACTAAGCTTAATTTTAATTCAAATTTAGCACGTACAAAATATTTTTGTAACCGTTTGAGCAATTTATATTGATTTTTGTCAGTTCGTAGATAAATAGTAATGACACTATTGAGGCTATTGAAAAGACGTTAATTAAGGCATATTTGTCGAAAATTCTTGCAAAAACCAATAGTCTGTCTTCATTTTTGAGAAAATGTCTTGTTTAATTGGTTATTTACTGGAAAAATGTTTTATATACCTACCAACAATTGTTGTAACAGAGTTAAAAGCTTTAGATATTATATTTCTAAATTCACATAAAATACGAGCACATTCTCGCATTTTATTTCTAGCTAAAGCAGTTCGTTTTTTTATATTCTTGCTCGTTTGCAAAAGCTGCACGCCATATTCCAAAATAATAGAGTCTGATATTACAATTTTTCCAATTTCGTCCAACCTATTAATAAGTAAAATAGGAACTGATTGAGGTGAGTTAAACAAATAGATAGAAACTTTTATAAACAAAGTGAAAATTATTAATTAAAAGTTATACCACCTTAAGTCCAATAGAGGAAAGACAATATATATATATATATATATATATATATATAGAAAATTCACATAGGTACCATCCTCAAATCAGTCATAAAATTGAAAATTTACTGAAGAAAGTCATCCGTGCATTTAAATCTGGGATATACAAAATAAACTGTAGTAATTGTAACAAACTATACATCGGCCAAACAAAAAGAAATGTAATAACTAGACCATCCATATCACACAAAAAACTTTAATGTAGATAAGTCGGCTCTCGCCTTACATAGTTACGAAACGGGGCACAAATTTAATGTAAACCATACCTCCTTCATAAAAGCCAGTACTTCTCAGAACCTAAATACATTAGAATCAATATATATGAAGAAATATAAAAATCATTTACTGAATTTAGATTTAAGCCCATTATCTAATGACCTTTTAAACTTAATACCCTGTATTTATAAGAAAAATAAAATTAACAATAGCCAACAATAGTAAATAAGTAATAATATCCAACCACAATTTAGAAAAAGAGTTTCTAACACTTTCATGCTTGGTTGGGTAGTTCAGAAGACCAGTACTGAACTATAGTATTTCAGATTTGAAAAAATTCAGAGTCTAAGGGGATGAAAGTACCCAATCATTAACAAAATTTAAAAAATTCACAAAATCCACAAAAAAGTTTCTAACACTTTCATGTTTGGCTGGGTAGTTCAGAAGACCATTGCGAAACTACAGTATTTCAGATTTGAAAAAATTCAGAGTGTAAGGGGATGAAACTACCCAGTCATTAATTAAATTTAAAAAATTCACAAAATCCCCAAAAGAGTTTCTAACACTTTCATGCTTGGTTGGGTAGTTCAGAAGACCAGTACTAAACTACAGTATTTCAGATTTTAAAAAATTCAGAGTCTAAGGGGATGAAAGTACCCAATCATTAACAAAATTTAAAAAATTCACAAAATCCACAAAAAAGTTTGTAACATTTTCATGTTTGGCTGGGTAGTTCAGAAGACCATTACGAAACTACAGTATTTCAGATTTGAAAAAATTCAGAGTGTAAGGGGATGAAACTACCCAGTCATTAATTAAATTTAAAAAATTCACAAAATCCCCAAAAAAGTTTCTAACACTTTCATGTTTGGCTGGGTAGTTCAGAAGACCATTAAGAAACTACAGTATTTCAGATTTGAAAAAATTCAGAGTGTAAGGGGATGAAACTACCCAGTCATTAATTAAATTTAAAAAATTCACTAAATCAACATAAGAGTTTCTAACACTTTCATGCTTGGTTGGGTAGTTCAGAAGACCAGTACTGAACTATAGTATTTCAGATTTGAAAAAATTCAGAGTCTAAGGGGATGAAAGTACCCAATCATTAACAAAATTTAAAAAATTCACAAAATCCACAAAAAAGTTTGTAACATTTTCATGTTTGGCTGGGTAGTTCAGAAGACCATTACGAAACTACAGTATTTCAGATTTGAAAAAATTCAGAGTGTAAGGGGATGAAACTACCCAGTCATTAATTAAATTTAAAAAATTCACAAAATCAACATAAGAGTTTCTAACACTTTCATGCTTGGTTGGGAAGTTCAGAAGACCAGTACTGAACTATAGTATTTCAGATTTGAAAAAATTCAGAGTCTAAGGGGATGAAAGTACCCAATCATTAACAAAATTTAAAAAATTCACAAAATCCACAAAAAAGTTTCTAACACCTTCATGTTTGGCTGGGTAGTTCAGAAGACCATTACGAAACTACAGTATTTCAGATTTGCAAAAATTCAGAGTCTAAGGGGATGAAACTACCCAGTCATTAATTAAATTTAAAAAATTCACAAAATTCCCAAAAGAGTTTCTAACACTTTCATGCTTGGTTGGGTAGTTCAGAAGACCAGTACTGAACTATAGTATTTCAGATTTGAAAAAATTCAGAGTCTAAGGGGATGAAAGTACCCAATCATTAACAAAATTTAAAAAATTCACAAAATCCACAAAAAAGTTTGTAACATTTTCATGTTTGGCTGGGTAGTTCAGAAGACCATTACGAAACTACAGTATTTCAGATATGAAAAAATTCAGAGTCTAAGGGGATGAAACTACCCAGTCATTAATTAAATTTAAAAAATTCACAAAATCCCCAAAAGAGTTTCTAACACTTTCATGCTTGGTTGGGTAGTTCAGAAGACCAGTACTGAACTATAGTATTTCAGATTTGAAAAAATTCAGAGTCTAAGGCGATGAAAGTACCCAATCATTAACAAAATTTAAAAAATTCACAAAATCCACAAAAAAGTTTCTAACACTTTCATGTTTGGCTGGGTAGTTCAGAAGACCATTGCGAAACTACAGTATTTCAGATTTGAAAAAATTCAGAGTGTAAGGGGATGAAACTACCCAGTCATTAATTAAATTTAAAAAATTCACAAAATCCCCAAAAGAGTTTCTAACACTTTCATGCTTGGTTGGGTAGTTCAGAAGACCAGTACTAAACTACAGTATTTCAGATTTTAAAAAATTCAGAGTCTAAGGGGATGAAAGTACCCAATCATTAACAAAATTTAAAAAATTCACAAAATCCACAAAAAAGTTTCTAACACTTTCATGTTTGGCTGGGTAGTTCAGAAGACCATTACGAAACTACAGTATTTCAGATTTGAAAAAATTCAGAGTGTAAGGGGATGAAACTACCCAGTCATTAATTAAATTTAAAAAATTCACAAAATCAACATAAGAGTTTCTAACACTTTCATGCTTGGTTGGGAAGTTCAGAAGACCAGTACTGAACTATAGTATTTCAGATTTGAAAAAATTCAGAGTCTAAGGGGATGAAAGTACCCATTCATTAACAAAATTTAAAAAATTCACAAAATCCACAAAAAAGTTTCTAACACTTTCATGTTTGGCTGGGTAGTTCAGAAGACCATTACGAAACTACAGTATTTCAGATTTGCAAAAATTCAGAGTCTAAGGGGATGAAACTACCCAGTCATTAATTAAATTTAAAAAATTCACAAAATCCACAAAAGAGTTTCTAACACTTTCATGCTTGGTTGGGTAGTTCAGAACACCAGTACTGAACTATAGTATTTCAGATTTGAAAAAATTCAGAGTCTAAGGGGATGAAAGTACCCAATCATTAACAAAATTTAAAAAATTCACAAAATCCACAAAAAAGTTTCTAACACTTTCATGTTTGGCTGGGTAGTTCAGAAGACCATTGCGAAACTACAGTATTTCAGATTTGAAAAAATTCAGAGTGTAAGGGGATGAAACTACCCAGTCATTAATTAAATTTAAAAAATTCACAAAATCCCCAAAAGAGTTTCTAACACTTTCATGTTTGGCTGGGTAGTTCAGAAGACCATTACGAAACTACAGTATTTCAGATTTGAAAAAATTCAGAGTGTAAGGGGATGAAACTACCCAGTCATTAATTAAATTTAAAAAATTCACAAAATCCCCAAAAAAGTTTCTAACACTTTCATGTTTGGCTGGGTAGTTCAGAAGACCATTACGAAACTACAGTATTTCAGATTTGAAAAAATTCAGAGTGTAAGGGGATGAAACTACCCAGTCATTAATTAAATTTAAAAAATTCACTAAATCAACATAAGAGTTTCTAACACTTTCATGCTTGGTTGGGTAGTTCAGAAGACCAGTACTGAACTATAGTATTTCAGATTTGAAAAAATTCAGAGTCTAAGGGGATGAAAGTACCCAATCATTAACAAAATTTAAAAAATTCACAAAATCCACAAAAAAGTTTGTAACATTTTCATGTTTGGCTGGGTAGTTCAGAAGACCATTACGAAACTACAGTATTTCAGATTTGAAAAAATTCAGAGTGTAAGGGGATGAAACTACCCAGTCATTAATTAAATTTAAAAAATTCACAAAATCAACATAAGAGTTTCTAACACTTTCATGCTTGGTTGGGAAGTTCAGAAGACCAGTACTGAACTATAGTATTTCAGATTTGAAAAAATTCAGAGTCTAAGGGGATGAAAGTACCCAATCATTAACAAAATTTAAAAAATTCACAAAATCCACAAAAAAGTTTCTAACACCTTCATGTTTGGCTGGGTAGTTCAGAAGACCATTACGAAACTACAGTATTTCAGATTTGCAAAAATTCAGAGTCTAAGGGGATGAAACTACCCAGTCATTAATTAAATTTAAAAAATTCACAAAATCCCCAAAAGAGTTTCTAACACTTTCATGCTTGGTTGGGTAGTTCAGAAGACCAGTACTGAACTATAGTATTTCAGATTTGAAAAAATTCAGAGTCTAAGGGGATGAAAGTACCCAATCATTAACAAAATTTAAAAAATTCACAAAATCCACAAAAAAGTTTGTAACATTTTCATGTTTGGCTGGGTAGTTCAGAAGACCATTACGAAACTACAGTATTTCAGATATGAAAAAATTCAGAGTCTAAGGGGATGAAACTACCCAGTCATTAATTAAATTTAAAAAATTCACAAAATCCCCAAAAGAGTTTCTAACACTTTCATGCTTGGTTGGGTAGTTCAGAAGACCAGTACTGAACTATAGTATTTCAGATTTGAAAAAATTCAGAGTCTAAGGGGATGAAAGTACCCAATCATTAACAAAATTTAAAAAATTCACAAAATCCACAAAAAAGTTTCTAACACTTTCATGTTTGGCTGGGCAGTTCAGAAGACCATTACGAAACTACAGTATTTCAGATTTGAAAAAATTCAGAGTCTAAGGGCATGAAACTACCCAGTCATTAATTAAATTTAAAAAATTCACAAAATCCACAAAAGAGTTTCTAACACTTTCATGCTTGGTTGGGTAGTTCAGAAGACCAGTACTAAACTACAGTATTTCAGATTTGAAAAAATTCAAGAGTCTAAGGGGATGAAACTACCCAATCATTAATAAAATAAAAAAATTCACAAAATCCACAAAAAAATTTCTAACACTTTCATGCTTGATTGGGTAGTTCAGAAGACCAGTACTGAACTATAGTATTTCAGATTTGAAAAAATTCAGAGTCTAAGGGGATGAAAGTACCCAATCATTAACAAAATTTAAAAAATTCACAAAATCCACAAAAAAGTTTCTAACACTTTCATGTTTGGCTGGGTAGTTCAGAAGACCATTACGGAACTACAGTATTTCAGATATGAAAAAATTCAGAGTCTAAGGGGATGAAACTACCCAGTCATTAATTAAATTTAAAAAATTCACAAAATCCCCAAAAGAGTTTCTAACACTTTCATGCTTGGTTGGGTAGTTCTGAAGACCAGTACTGAACTATAGTATTTCAGATTTGAAAAAATTCAGAGTCTAAGGGGATGAAAGTACCCAATCATTAACAAAATTTAAAAAATTCACAAAATCCACAAAAAAGTTTCTAACACTTTCATGTTTGGCTGGGTAGTGGAGAAGACCATTGCGAAACTACAGTATTTCAGATTTGAAAAAATTCAGAGTGTAAGGGGATGAAACTACCCAGTCATTAATTAAATTTAAAAAATTCACAAAATCCCCAAAAGAGTTTCTAACACTTTCATGCTTGGTTGGGTAGTTCAGAAGACCAGTACTGAACTATAGTATTTCAGATTTGAAAAAATTCAGAGTCTAAGGGGATGAAAGTACCCAATCATTAACAAAATTTAAAAAATTCACAAAATCCACAAAAAAGTTTCTAACACTTTCATGTTTGGCTGGGCAGTTCAGAAGACCATTACGAAACTACAGTATTTCAGATTTGAAAAAATTCAGAGTCTAAGGGCATGAAACTACCCAGTCATTAATTAAATTTAAAAAATTCACAAAATCCACAAAAGAGTTTCTAACACTTTCATGCTTGGTTGGGTAGTTCAGAAGACCAGTACTAAACTACAGTATTTCAGATTTGAAAAAATTCAAGAGTCTAAGGGGATGAAACTACCCAATCATTAATAAAATAAAAAAATTCACAAAATCCACAAAAAAATTTCTAACACTTTCATGCTTGATTGGGTAGTTCAGAAGACCAGTACTGAACTACAGTATTTCAGATTTGAAAAAATTCAAGAGTCTAAGGGGATGAAACTACCCAATCATTAATAAAATAAAAAAATTCACAAAATCCACAAAAAAATTTCTAACACTTTCATGCTTGATTGGGTAGTTCAGAAGACCAGTACTGAACTATAGTATTTCAGATTTGAAAAAATTCAGAGTCTAAGGGGATGAAAGTACCCAATCATTAACAAAATTTAAAAAATTCACAAAATCCACAAAAAAGTTTCTAACACTTTCATGTTTGGCTGGGTAGTTCAGAAGACCAGTATTGAACTATAGTATTTCAGATTTGAAAAAATTCAGAGTCTAAGGGGATGAAAGTACCCAATCATTAACAAAATTTAAAAAATTCACAAAATCCACAAAAAAGTTTCTAACACTTTCATGTTTGGCTGGGTAGTTCAGAAGACCATTGCGAAACTACAGTATTTCAGATTTGAAAAAATTCAGAGTGTAAGGGGATGAAACTACCCAGTCATTAATTAAATTTAAAAAATTCACAAAATCAACATAAGAGTTTCTAACACTTTCATGCTTGGTTGGGAAGTTCAGAAGACCAGTACTGAACTATAGTATTTCAGATTTGAAAAAATTCAGAGTCTAAGGGGATGAAAGTACCCAATCATTAACAAAATTTAAAAAATTCACAAAATCCACAAAAAAGTTTCTAACACTTTCATGTTTGGCTGGGTAGTTCAGAAGACCATTACGAAACTACAGTATTTCAGATTTGCAAAAATTCAGAGTCTAAGGGGATGAAACTACCCAGTCATTAATTAAATTTAAAAAATTCACAAAATCCCCAAAAGAGTTTCTAACACTTTCATGCTTGGTTGGGTAGTTCAGAAGACCAGTACTGAACTATAGTATTTCAGATTTGAAAAAATTCAGAGTCTAAGGGGATGAAAGTACCCAATCATTAACAAAATTTAAAAAATTCACAAAATCCACAAAAAAGTTTCTAACACTTTCATGTTTGGCTGGGTAGTTCAGAAGACCATTGCGAAACTACAGTATTTCAGATTTGAAAAAATTCAGAGTGTAAGGGGATGAAACTACCCAGTCATTAATTAAATTTAAAAAATTCACAAAATCCCCAAAAGAGTTTCTAACACTTTCATGCTTGGTTGGGTAGTTCAGAAGACCAGTACTAAACTACAGTATTTCAGATTTTAAAAAATTCAGAGTCTAAGGGGATGAAAGTACCCAATCATTAACAAAATTTAAAAAATTCACAAAATCCACAAAAAAGTTTCTAACACTTTCATGTTTGGCTGGGTAGTTCAGAAGACCATTACGAAACTACAGTATTTCAGATTTGAAAAAATTCAGAGTGTAAGGGGATGAAACTACCCAGTCATTAATTAAATTTAAAAAATTCACTAAATCAACATAAGAGTTTCTAACACTTTCATGCTTGGTTGGGTAGTTCAGAAGACCAGTACTGAACTATAGTATTTCAGATTTGAAAAAATTCAGAGTCTAAGGGGATGAAAGTACCCAATCATTAACAAAATTTAAAAAATTCACAAAATCCACAAAAAAGTTTGTAACATTTTCATGTTTGGCTGGGTAGTTCAGAAGACCATTACGAAACTACAGTATTTCAGATTTGAAAAAATTCAGAGTGTAAGGGGATGAAACTACCCAGTCATTAATTAAATTTAAAAAATTCACAAAATCAACATAAGAGTTTCTAACACTTTCATGCTTGGTTGGGAAGTTCAGAAGACCAGTACTGAACTATAGTATTTCAGATTTGAAAAAATTCAGAGTCTAAGGGGATGAAAGTACCCAATCATTAACAAAATTTAAAAAATTCACAAAATCCACAAAAAAGTTTCTAACACCTTCATGTTTGGCTGGGTAGTTCAGAAGACCATTACGAAACTACAGTATTTCAGATTTGCAAAAATTCAGAGTCTAAGGGGATGAAACTACCCAGTCATTAATTAAATTTAAAAAATTCACAAAATTCCCAAAAGAGTTTCTAACACTTTCATGCTTGGTTGGGTAGTTCAGAAGACCAGTACTGAACTATAGTATTTCAGATTTGAAAAAATTCAGAGTCTAAGGGGATGAAAGTACCCAATCATTAACAAAATTTAAAAAATTCACAAAATCCACAAAAAAGTTTGTAACATTTTCATGTTTGGCTGGGTAGTTCAGAAGACCATTACGAAACTACAGTATTTCAGATATGAAAAAATTCAGAGTCTAAGGGGATGAAACTACCCAGTCATTAATTAAATTTAAAAAATTCACAAAATCCCCAAAAGAGTTTCTAACACTTTCATGCTTGGTTGGGTAGTTCAGAAGACCAGTACTGAACTATAGTATTTCAGATTTGAAAAAATTCAGAGTCTAAGGCGATGAAAGTACCCAATCATTAACAAAATTTAAAAAATTCACAAAATCCACAAAAAAGTTTCTAACACTTTCATGTTTGGCTGGGTAGTTCAGAAGACCATTGCGAAACTACAGTATTTCAGATTTGAAAAAATTCAGAGTGTAAGGGGATGAAACTACCCAGTCATTAATTAAATTTAAAAAATTCACAAAATCCCCAAAAGAGTTTCTAACACTTTCATGCTTGGTTGGGTAGTTCAGAAGACCAGTACTAAACTACAGTATTTCAGATTTTAAAAAATTCAGAGTCTAAGGGGATGAAAGTACCCAATCATTAACAAAATTTAAAAAATTCACAAAATCCACAAAAAAGTTTCTAACACTTTCATGTTTGGCTGGGTAGTTCAGAAGACCATTACGAAACTACAGTATTTCAGATTTGAAAAAATTCAGAGTGTAAGGGGATGAAACTACCCAGTCATTAATTAAATTTAAAAAATTCACAAAATCAACATAAGAGTTTCTAACACTTTCATGCTTGGTTGGGAAGTTCAGAAGACCAGTACTGAACTATAGTATTTCAGATTTGAAAAAATTCAGAGTCTAAGGGGATGAAAGTACCCATTCATTAACAAAATTTAAAAAATTCACAAAATCCACAAAAAAGTTTCTAACACTTTCATGTTTGGCTGGGTAGTTCAGAAGACCATTACGAAACTACAGTATTTCAGATTTGCAAAAATTCAGAGTCTAAGGGGATGAAACTACCCAGTCATTAATTAAATTTAAAAAATTCACAAAATCCACAAAAGAGTTTCTAACACTTTCATGCTTGGTTGGGTAGTTCAGAACACCAGTACTGAACTATAGTATTTCAGATTTGAAAAAATTCAGAGTCTAAGGGGATGAAAGTACCCAATCATTAACAAAATTTAAAAAATTCACAAAATCCACAAAAAAGTTTCTAACACTTTCATGTTTGGCTGGGTAGTTCAGAAGACCATTGCGAAACTACAGTATTTCAGATTTGAAAAAATTCAGAGTGTAAGGGGATGAAACTACCCAGTCATTAATTAAATTTAAAAAATTCACAAAATCCCCAAAAGAGTTTCTAACACTTTCATGTTTGGCTGGGTAGTTCAGAAGACCATTACGAAACTACAGTATTTCAGATTTGAAAAAATTCAGAGTGTAAGGGGATGAAACTACCCAGTCATTAATTAAATTTAAAAAATTCACAAAATCCCCAAAAAAGTTTCTAACACTTTCATGTTTGGCTGGGTAGTTCAGAAGACCATTACGAAACTACAGTATTTCAGATTTGAAAAAATTCAGAGTGTAAGGGGATGAAACTACCCAGTCATTAATTAAATTTAAAAAATTCACTAAATCAACATAAGAGTTTCTAACACTTTCATGCTTGGTTGGGTAGTTCAGAAGACCAGTACTGAACTATAGTATTTCAGATTTGAAAAAATTCAGAGTCTAAGGGGATGAAAGTACCCAATCATTAACAAAATTTAAAAAATTCACAAAATCCACAAAAAAGTTTGTAACATTTTCATGTTTGGCTGGGTAGTTCAGAAGACCATTACGAAACTACAGTATTTCAGATTTGAAAAAATTCAGAGTGTAAGGGGATGAAACTACCCAGTCATTAATTAAATTTAAAAAATTCACAAAATCAACATAAGAGTTTCTAACACTTTCATGCTTGGTTGGGAAGTTCAGAAGACCAGTACTGAACTATAGTATTTCAGATTTGAAAAAATTCAGAGTCTAAGGGGATGAAAGTACCCAATCATTAACAAAATTTAAAAAATTCACAAAATCCACAAAAAAGTTTCTAACACCTTCATGTTTGGCTGGGTAGTTCAGAAGACCATTACGAAACTACAGTATTTCAGATTTGCAAAAATTCAGAGTCTAAGGGGATGAAACTACCCAGTCATTAATTAAATTTAAAAAATTCACAAAATCCCCAAAAGAGTTTCTAACACTTTCATGCTTGGTTGGGTAGTTCAGAAGACCAGTACTGAACTATAGTATTTCAGATTTGAAAAAATTCAGAGTCTAAGGGGATTAAAGTACCCAATCATTAACAAAATTTAAAAAATTCACAAAATCCACAAAAAAGTTTGTAACATTTTCATGTTTGGCTGGGTAGTTCAGAAGACCATTACGAAACTACAGTATTTCAGATATGAAAAAATTCAGAGTCTAAGGGGATGAAACTACCCAGTCATTAATTAAATTTAAAAAATTCACAAAATCCCCAAAAGAGTTTCTAACACTTTCATGCTTGGTTGGGTAGTTCAGAAGACCAGTACTGAACTATAGTATTTCAGATTTGAAAAAATTCAGAGTCTAAGGGGATGAAAGTACCCAATCATTAACAAAATTTAAAAAATTCACAAAATCCACAAAAAAGTTTCTAACACTTTCATGTTTGGCTGGGCAGTTCAGAAGACCATTACGAAACTACAGTATTTCAGATTTGAAAAAATTCAGAGTCTAAGGGCATGAAACTACCCAGTCATTAATTAAATTTAAAAAATTCACAAAATCCACAAAAGAGTTTCTAACACTTTCATGCTTGGTTGGGTAGTTCAGAAGACCAGTACTAAACTACAGTATTTCAGATTTGAAAAAATTCAAGAGTCTAAGGGGATGAAACTACCCAATCATTAATAAAATAAAAAAATTCACAAAATCCACAAAAAAATTTCTAACACTTTCATGCTTGATTGGGTAGTTCAGAAGACCAGTACTGAACTATAGTATTTCAGATTTGAAAAAATTCAGAGTCTAAGGGGATGAAAGTACCCAATCATTAACAAAATTTAAAAAATTCACAAAATCCACAAAAAAGTTTCTAACACTTTCATGTTTGGCTGGGTAGTTCAGAAGACCATTACGAAACTACAGTATTTCAGATATGAAAAAATTCAGAGTCTAAGGGGATGAAACTACCCAGTCATTAATTAAATTTAAAAAATTCACAAAATCCCCAAAAGAGTTTCTAACACTTTCATGCTTGGTTGGGTAGTTCTGAAGACCAGTACTGAACTATAGTATTTCAGATTTGAAAAAATTCAGAGTCTAAGGGGATGAAAGTACCCAATCATTAACAAAATTTAAAAAATTCACAAAATCCACAAAAAAGTTTCTAACACTTTCATGTTTGGCTGGGTAGTGGAGAAGACCATTGCGAAACTACAGTATTTCAGATTTGAAAAAATTCAGAGTGTAAGGGGATGAAACTACCCAGTCATTAATTAAATTTAAAAAATTCACAAAATCCCCAAAAGAGTTTCTAACACTTTCATGCTTGGTTGGGTAGTTCAGAAGACCAGTACTGAACTATAGTATTTCAGATTTGAAAAAATTCAGAGTCTAAGGGGATGAAAGTACCCAATCATTAACAAAATTTAAAAAATTCACAAAATCCACAAAAAAGTTTCTAACACTTTCATGTTTGGCTGGGCAGTTCAGAAGACCATTACGAAACTACAGTATTTCAGATTTGAAAAAATTCAGAGTCTAAGGGCATGAAACTACCCAGTCATTAATTAAATTTAAAAAATTCACAAAATCCACAAAAGAGTTTCTAACACTTTCATGCTTGGTTGGGTAGTTCAGAAGACCAGTACTAAACTACAGTATTTCAGATTTGAAAAAATTCAAGAGTCTAAGGGGATGAAACTACCCAATCATTAATAAAATAAAAAAATTCACAAAATCCACAAAAAAATTTCTAACACTTTCATGCTTGATTGGGTAGTTCAGAAGACCAGTACTGAACTACAGTATTTCAGATTTGAAAAAATTCAAGAGTCTAAGGGGATGAAACTACCCAATCATTAATAAAATAAAAAAATTCACAAAATCCACAAAAAAATTTCTAACACTTTCATGCTTGATTGGGTAGTTCAGAAGACCAGTACTGAACTATAGTATTTCAGATTTGAAAAAATTCAGAGTCTAAGGGGATGAAAGTACCCAATCATTAACAAAATTTAAAAAATTCACAAAATCCACAAAAAAGTTTCTAACACTTTCATGTTTGGCTGGGTAGTTCAGAAGACCAGTATTGAACTATAGTATTTCAGATTTGAAAAAATTCAGAGTCTAAGGGGATGAAAGTACCCAATCATTAACAAAATTTAAAAAATTCACAAAATCCACAAAAAAGTTTCTAACACTTTCATGTTTGGCTGGGTAGTTCAGAAGACCATTGCGAAACTACAGTATTTCAGATTTGAAAAAATTCAGAGTGTAAGGGGATGAAACTACCCAGTCATTAATTAAATTTAAAAAATTCACAAAATCAACATAAGAGTTTCTAACACTTTCATGCTTGGTTGGGAAGTTCAGAAGACCAGTACTGAACTATAGTATTTCAGATTTGAAAAAATTCAGAGTCTAAGGGGATGAAAGTACCCAATCATTAACAAAATTTAAAAAATTCACAAAATCCACAAAAAAGTTTCTAACACTTTCATGTTTGGCTGGGTAGTTCAGAAGACCATTACGAAACTACAGTATTTCAGATTTGCAAAAATTCAGAGTCTAAGGGGATGAAACTACCCAGTCATTAATTAAATTTAAAAAATTCACAAAATCCCCAAAAGAGTTTCTAACACTTTCATGCTTGGTTTGGTAGTTCAGAAGACCAGTACTGAACTATAGTATTTCAGATTTGAAAAAATTCAGAGTCTAAGGGGATGAAAGTACCCAATCATTAACAAAATTTAAAAAATTCACAAAATCCACAAAAAAGTTTCTAACACTTTCATGTTTGGCTGGGTAGTTCAGAAGACCATTGCGAAACTACAGTATTTCAGATTTGAAAAAATTCAGAGTGTAAGGGGATGAAACTACCCAGTCATTAATTAAATTTAAAAAATTCACAAAATCCCCAAAAGAGTTTCTAACACTTTCATGCTTGGTTGGGTAGTTCAGAAGACCAGTACTAAACTACAGTATTTCAGATTTTAAAAAATTCAGAGTCTAAGGGGATGAAAGTACCCAATCATTAACAAAATTTAAAAAATTCACAAAATCCACAAAAAAGTTTCTAACACTTTCATGTTTGGCTGGGTAGTTCAGAAGACCATTACGAAACTACAGTATTTCAGATTTGAAAAAATTCAGAGTGTAAGGGGATGAAACTACCCAGTCATTAATTAAATTTAAAAAATTCACAAAATCAACATAAGAGTTTCTAACACTTTCATGCTTGGTTGGGTAGTTCAGAAGACCAGTACTGAACTATAGTATTTCAGATTTGAAAAAATTCAGAGTCTAAGGGGATGAAAGTACCCAATCATTAACAAAATTTAAAAAATTCACAAAATCCACAAAAAAGTTTCTAACACTTTCATGTTTGGCTGGGTAGTTCAGAAGACCATTACGAAACTACAGTATTTCAGATATGAAAAAATTCAGAGTCTAAGGGGATGAAACTACCCAGTCATTAATTAAATTTAAAAAATTCACAAAATCCCCAAAAGAGTTTCTAACACTTTCATGCTTGGTTGGGTAGTTCAGAAGACCAGTACTGAACTATAGTATTTCAGATTTGAAAAAATTCAGAGTCTAAGGGGATGAAAGTACCCAATCATTAACAAAATTTAAAAAATTCACAAAATCCACAAAAAAGTTTGTAACATTTTCATGTTTGGCTGGGTAGTTCAGAAGACCATTACGAAACTACAGTATTTCAGATATGAAAAAATTCAGAGTCTAAGGGGATGAAACTACCCAGTCATTAATTAAATTTAAAAAATTCACAAAATCCCCAAAAGAGTTTCTAACACTTTCATGCTTGGTTGGGTAGTTCAGAAGACCAGTACTGAACTATAGTATTTCAGATTTGAAAAAATTCAGAGTCTAAGGGGATTAAAGTACCCAATCATTAACAAAATTTAAAAAATTCACAAAATCCACAAAAAAGTTTCTAACACTTTCATGTTTGGCTGGGTAGTTCAGAAGACCAGTACTGAACTATAGTATTTCAGATTTGAAAAAATTCAGAGTCTAAGGGGATGAAAGTACCCAATCATTAACAAAATTTAAAAAATTCACAAAATCCACAAAAAACTTTCATGTTTGGCAGGGTAGTTCAGAAGACCATTACGAAACTACAGTATTTCAGATTTACAAAAATTCAGAGTCTAAGGGGATGAAACTACCCAGTCATTAATTAAATTTAAAAAATTCACAAAATCCCCAAAAGAGTTTCTAACACTTTCATGCTTGGTTGGGTAGTTCAGAAGACCATTACGAAACTACAGTATTTCAGATTTGAAAAAATTCAGAGTGTAAGGGGATGAAACTACCCAGTCATTAATTAAATTTAAAAAATTCACAAAATCAACATAAGAGTTTCTAACACTTTCATGCTTGGTTGGGAAGTTCAGAAGACCAGTACTGAACTATAGTATTTCAGATTTGAAAAAATTCAGAGTCTAAGGGGATGAAAGTACCCAATCATTAACAAAATTTAAAAAATTCACAAAATCCACAAAAAAGTTTCTAACACTTTCATGTTTGGCTGGGTAGTTCAGAAGACCATTACGAAACTACAGTATTTCAGATTTGCAAAAATTCAGAGTCTAAGGGGATGAAACTACCCAGTCATTAATTAAATTTAAAAAATTCACAAAATCCCCAAAAGAGTTTCTAACACTTTCATGCTTGGTTGGGTAGTTCAGAAGACCAGTACTGAACTATAGTATTTCAGATTTGAAAAAATTCAGAGTCTAAGGGGATGAAAGTACCCAATCATTAACAAAATTTAAAAAATTCACAAAATCCACAAAAAAGTTTGTAACACTTTCATGTTTGGCTGGGTAGTTCAGAAGACCATTACGAAACTACAGTATTTCAGATATGAAAAAATTCAGAGTCTAAGGGGATGAAACTACCCAGTCATTAATTAAATTTAAAAAATTCACAAAATCCCCAAAAGAGTTTCTAACACTTTCATGCTTCGTTGGGTAGTTCAGAAGACCAGTACTGAACTATAGTATTTCAGATTTGAAAAAATTCAGAGTCTAAGGGGATTAAAGTACCCAATCATTAACAAAATTTAAAAAATTCACAAAATCCACAAAAAAGTTTCTAACACTTTCATGTTTGGCTGGGTAGTTCAGAAGACCAGTACTGAACTATAGTATTTCAGATTTGAAAAAATTCAGAGTCTAAGGGGATGAAAGTACCCAATCATTAACAAAATTTAAAAAATTCACAAAATCCACAAAAAACTTTCATGTTTGGCAGGGTAGTTCAGAAGACCATTACGAAACTACAGTATTTCAGATTTGCAAAAATTCAGAGTCTAAGGGGATGAAACTACCCAGTCATTAATTAAATTTAAAAAATTCACAAAATCCCCAAAAGAGTTTCTAAAACTTTCATGCTTGGTTGGGTAGTTCAGAAGACCATTACGAAACTACAGTATTTCAGATTTGAAAAAATTCAGAGTGTAAGGGGATGAAACTACCCAGTCATTAATTAAATTTAAAAAATTCACAAAATCAACATAAGAGTTTCTAACACTTTCATGCTTGGTTGGGAAGTTCAGAAGACTAGTACTGAACTATAGTATTTCAGATTTGAAAAAATTCAGAGTCTAAGGGGATGAAAGTACCCAATCATTAACAAAATTTAAAAAATTCACAAAATCCACAAAAAAGTTTCTAACACTTTCATGTTTGGCTGGGTAGTTCAGAAGACCATTACGAAACTACAGTATTTCAGATATGAAAAAATTCAGAGTCTAAGGGGATGAAACTACCCAGTCATTAATTAAATTTAAAAAATTCACAAAATCCCCAAAAGAGTTTCTAACACTTTCATGCTTGGTTGGGTAGTTCAGAAGACCAGTACTGAACTATAGTATTTCAGATTTGAAAAAATTCAGAGTCTAAGGGGATGAAAGTACCCAATCATTAACAAAATTTAAAAAATTCACAAAATCCACAAAAAAGTTTGTAACATTTTCATGTTTGGCTGGGTAGTTCAGAAGACCATTACGAAACTACAGTATTTCAGATATGAAAAAATTCAGAGTCTAAGGGGATGAAACTACCCAGTCATTAATTAAATTTAAAAAATTCACAAAATCCCCAAAGGAGTTTCTAACACTTTCATGCTTGGTTGGGTAGTTCAGAAGACCAGTACTGAACTATAGTATTTCAGATTTGAAAAAATTCAGAGTCTAAGGGGATTAAAGTACCCAATCATTAACAAAATTTAAAAAATTCACAAAATCCACAAAAAAGTTTCTAACACTTTCATGTTTGGCTGGGTAGTTCAGAAGACCAGTACTGAACTATAGTATTTCAGATTTGAAAAAATTCAGAGTCTAAGGGGATGAAAGTACCCAATCATTAACAAAATTTAAAAAATTCACAAAATCCACAAAAAACTTTCATGTTTGGCAGGGTAGTTCAGAAGACCATTACGAAACTACAGTATTTCAGATTTACAAAAATTCAGAGTCTAAGGGGATGAAACTACCCAGTCATTAATTAAATTTAAAAAATTCACAAAATCCCCAAAAGAGTTTCTAACACTTTCATGCTTGGTTGGGTAGTTCAGAAGACCATTACGAAACTACAGTATTTCAGATTTGAAAAAATTCAGAGTGTAAGGGGATGAAACTACCCAGTCATTAATTAAATTTAAAAAATTCACAAAATCAACATAAGAGTTTCTAACACTTTCATGCTTGGTTGGGAAGTTCAGAAGACCAGTACTGAACTATAGTATTTCAGATTTGAAAAAATTCAGAGTCTAAGGGGATGAAAGTACCCAATCATTAACAAAATTTAAAAAATTCACAAAATCCACAAAAAAGTTTCTAACACTTTCATGTTTGGCTGGGTAGTTCAGAAGACCATTACGAAACTACAGTATTTCAGATTTGCAAAAATTCAGAGTCTAAGGGGATGAAACTACCCAGTCATTAATTAAATTTAAAAAATTCACAAAATCCCCAAAAGAGTTTCTAACACTTTCATGCTTGGTTGGGTAGTTCAGAAGACCAGTACTGAACTATAGTATTTCAGATTTGAAAAAATTCAGAGTCTAAGGGGATGAAAGTACCCAATCATTAACAAAATTTAAAAAATTCACAAAATCCACAAAAAAGTTTGTAACACTTTCATGTTTGGCTGGGTAGTTCAGAAGACCATTACGAAACTACAGTATTTCAGATATGAAAAAATTCAGAGTCTAAGGGGATGAAACTACCCAGTCATTAATTAAATTTAAAAAATTCACAAAATCCCCAAAAGAGTTTCTAACACTTTCATGCTTCGTTGGGTAGTTCAGAAGACCAGTACTGAACTATAGTATTTCAGATTTGAAAAAATTCAGAGTCTAAGGGGATTAAAGTACCCAATCATTAACAAAATTTAAAAAATTCACAAAATCCACAAAAAAGTTTCTAACACTTTCATGTTTGGCTGGGTAGTTCAGAAGACCAGTACTGAACTATAGTATTTCAGATTTGAAAAAATTCAGAGTCTAAGGGGATGAAAGTACCCAATCATTAACAAAATTTAAAAAATTCACAAAATCCACAAAAAACTTTCATGTTTGGCAGGGTAGTTCAGAAGACCATTACGAAACTACAGTATTTCAGATTTGCAAAAATTCAGAGTCTAAGGGGATGAAACTACCCAGTCATTAATTAAATTTAAAAAATTCACAAAATCCCCAAAAGAGTTTCTAAAACTTTCATGCTTGGTTGGGTAGTTCAGAAGACCATTACGAAACTACAGTATTTCAGATTTGAAAAAATTCAGAGTGTAAGGGGATGAAACTACCCAGTCATTAATTAAATTTAAAAAATTCACAAAATCAACATAAGAGTTTCTAACACTTTCATGCTTGGTTGGGAAGTTCAGAAGACTAGTACTGAACTATAGTATTTCAGATTTGAAAAAATTCAGAGTCTAAGGGGATGAAAGTACCCAATCATTAACAAAATTTAAAAAATTCACAAAATCCACAAAAAAGTTTCTAACACTTTCATGTTTGGCTGGGTAGTTCAGAAGACCATTACGAAACTACAGTATTTCAGATTTGCAAAAATTCAGAGTCTAAGGGGATGAAACTACCCAGTCATTAATTAAATTTAAAAAATTCACAAAATCCCCAAAAGAGTTTCTAACACTTTCATGCTTGGTTGGGTAGTTCAGAAGACCAGTACTGAACTATAGTATTTCAGATTTGAAAAAATTCAGAGTCTAAGGGGATGAAAGTACCCAATCATTAACAAAATTTAAAAAATTCACAAAATCCACAAAAAAGTTTGTAACATTTTCATGTTTGGCTGGGTAGTTCAGAAGACCATTACGAAACTACAGTATTTCAGATATGAAAAAATTCAGAGTCTAAGGGGATGAAACTACCCAGTCATTAATTAAATTTAAAAAATTCACAAAATCCCCAAAAGAGTTTCTAACACTTTCATGCTTGGTTGGGTAGTTCAGAAGACCAGTACTGAACTATAGTATTTCAGATTTGAAAAAATTCAGAGTCTAAGGGGATTAAAGTACCCAATCATTAACAAAATTTAAAAAATTCACAAAATCCACAAAAAAGTTTCTAACACTTTCATGTTTGGCTGGGTAGTTCAGAAGACCAGTACTGAACTATAGTATTTCAGATTTGAAAAAATTCAGAGTCTAAGGGGATGAAAGTACCCAATCATTAACAAAATTTAAAAAATTCACAAAATCCACAAAAAACTTTCATGTTTGGCAGGGTAGTTCAGAAGACCATTACGAAACTACAGTATTTCAGATTTGCAAAAATTCAGAGTCTAAGGGGATGAAACTACCCAGTCATTAATTAAATTTAAAAAATTCACAAAATCCCCAAAAGAGTTTCTAACACTTTCATGCTTGGTTGGGTAGTTCAGAAGACCATTACGAAACTACAGTATTTCAGATTTGAAAAAATTCAGAGTGTAAGGGGATGAAACTACCCAGTCATTAATTAAATTTAAAAAATTCACAAAATCAACATAAGAGTTTCTAACACTTTCATGCTTGGTTGGGAAGTTCAGAAGACCAGTACTGAACTATAGTATTTCAGATTTGAAAAAATTCAGAGTCTAAGGGGATGAAAGTACCCAATCATTAACAAAATTTAAAAAATTCACAAAATCCACAAAAAAGTTTCTAACACTTTCATGTTTGGCTGGGTAGTTCAGAAGACCATTACGAAACTACAGTATTTCAGATTTGCAAAAATTCAGAGTCTAAGGGGATGAAACTACCCAGTCATTAATTAAATTTAAAAAATTCACAAAATCCCCAAAAGAGTTTCTAACACTTTCATGCTTGGTTGGGTAGTTCAGAAGACCAGTACTGAACTATAGTATTTCAGATTTGAAAAAATTCAGAGTCTAAGGGGATGAAAGTACCCAATCATTAACAAAATTTAAAAAATTCACAAAATCCACAAAAAAGTTTGTAACACTTTCATGTTTGGCTGGGTAGTTCAGAAGACCATTACGAAACTACAGTATTTCAGATATGAAAAAATTCAGAGTCTAAGGGGATGAAACTACCCAGTCATTAATTAAATTTAAAAAATTCACAAAATCCCCAAAAGAGTTTCTAACACTTTCATGCTTCGTTGGGTAGTTCAGAAGACCAGTACTGAACTATAGTATTTCAGATTTGAAAAAATTCAGAGTCTAAGGGGATGAAAGTACCCAATCATTAACAAAATTTAAAAAATTCACAAAATCCACAAAAAAGTTTCTAACACTTTCATGTTTGGCTGGGTAGTTCAGAAGACCATTGCGAAACTACAGTATTTCAGATTTGAAAAAATTCAGAGTGTAAGGGGATGAAACTACCCAGTCATTAATTAAATTTAAAAAATTCACAAAATCAACATAAGAGTTTCTAACACTTTCATGCTTGGTTGGGAAGTTCAGAAGACCAGTACTGAACTATAGTATTTCAGATTTGAAAAAATTCAGAGTCTAAGGGGATGAAAGTACCCAATCATTAACAAAATTTAAAAAATTCACAAAATCCACAAAAAAGTTTCTAACACTTTCATGTTTGGCTGGGTAGTTCAGAAGACCATTGCGAAACTACAGTATTTCAGATTTGAAAAAATTCAGAGTGTAAGGGGATGAAACTACCCAGTCATTAATTAAATTTAAAAAATTCACAAAATCCCCAAAAGAGTTTCTAACACTTTCATGCTTGGTTGGGTAGTTCAGAAGACCAGTACTAAACTACAGTATTTCAGATTTTAAAAAATTCAGAGTCTAAGGGGATGAAAGTACCCAATCATTAACAAAATTTAAAAAATTCACAAAATCCACAAAAAAGTTTCTAACACTTTCATGTTTGGCTGGGTAGTTCAGAAGACCATTACGAAACTACAGTATTTCAGATTTGAAAAAATTCAGAGTGTAAGGGGATGAAACTACCCAGTCATTAATTAAATTTAAAAAATTCACAAAATCAACATAAGAGTTTCTAACACTTTCATGCTTGGTTGGGAAGTTCAGAAGACCAGTACTGAACTATAGTATTTCAGATTTGAAAAAATTCAGAGTCTAAGGGGATGAAAGTACCCAATCATTAACAAAATTTAAAAAATTCACAAAATCCACAAAAAACTTTCATGTTTGGCAGGGTAGTTCAGAAGACCATTACGAAACTACAGTATTTCAGATTTGCAAAAATTCAGAGTCTAAGGGGATGAAACTACCCAGTCATTAATTAAATTTAAAAAATTCACAAAATCCCCAAAAGAGTTTCTAACACTTTCATGCTTGGTTGGGTAGTTCAGAAGACCATTACGAAACTACAGTATTTCAGATTTGAAAAAATTCAGAGTGTAAGGGGATGAAACTACCCAGTCATTAATTAAATTTAAAAAATTCACAAAATCAACATAAGAGTTTCTAACACTTTCATGCTTGGTTGGGAAGTTCAGAAGACCAGTACTGAACTATAGTATTTCAGATTTGAAAAAATTCAGAGTCTAAGGGGATGAAAGTACCCAATCATTAACAAAATTTAAAAAATTCACAAAATCCACAAAAAAGTTTCTAACACTTTCATGTTTGGCTGGGTAGTTCAGAAGACCATTACGAAACTACAGTATTTCAGATTTGCAAAAATTCAGAGTCTAAGGGGATGAAACTACCCAGTCATTAATTAAATTTAAAAAATTCACAAAATCCCCAAAAGAGTTTCTAACACTTTCATGCTTGGTTGGGTAGTTCAGAAGACCAGTACTGAACTATAGTATTTCAGATTTGAAAAAATTCAGAGTCTAAGGGGATGAAAGTACCCAATCATTAACAAAATTTAAAAAATTCACAAAATCCACAAAAAAGTTTGTAACACTTTCATGTTTGGCTGGGTAGTTCAGAAGACCATTACGAAACTACAGTATTTCAGATATGAAAAAATTCAGAGTCTAAGGGGATGAAACTACCCAGTCATTAATTAAATTTAAAAAATTCACAAAATCCCCAAAAGAGTTTCTAACACTTTCATGCTTCGTTGGGTAGTTCAGAAGACCAGTACTGAACTATAGTATTTCAGATTTGAAAAAATTCAGAGTCTAAGGGGATGAAAGTACCCAATCATTAACAAAATTTAAAAAATTCACAAAATCCACAAAAAAGTTTCTAACACTTTCATGTTTGGCTGGGTAGTTCAGAAGACCATTGCGAAACTACAGTATTTCAGATTTGAAAAAATTCAGAGTGTAAGGGGATGAAACTACCCAGTCATTAATTAAATTTAAAAAATTCACAAAATCAACATAAGAGTTTCTAACACTTTCATGCTTGGTTGGGAAGTTCAGAAGACCAGTACTGAACTATAGTATTTCAGATTTGAAAAAATTCAGAGTCTAAGGGGATGAAAGTACCCAATCATTAACAAAATTTAAAAAATTCACAAAATCCACAAAAAAGTTTCTAACACTTTCATGTTTGGCTGGGTAGTTCAGAAGACCATTGCGAAACTACAGTATTTCAGATTTGAAAAAATTCAGAGTGTAAGGGGATGAAACTACCCAGTCATTAATTAAATTTAAAAAATTCACAAAATCCCCAAAAGAGTTTCTAACACTTTCATGCTTGGTTGGGTAGTTCAGAAGACCAGTACTAAACTACAGTATTTCAGATTTTAAAAAATTCAGAGTCTAAGGGGATGAAAGTACCCAATCATTAACAAAATTTAAAAAATTCACAAAATCCACAAAAAAGTTTCTAACACTTTCATGTTTGGCTGGGTAGTTCAGAAGACCATTACGAAACTACAGTATTTCAGATTTGAAAAAATTCAGAGTGTAAGGGGATGAAACTACCCAGTCATTAATTAAATTTAAAAAATTCACAAAATCAACATAAGAGTTTCTAACACTTTCATGCTTGGTTGGGTAGTTCAGAAGACCAGTACTGAACTATAGTATTTCAGATTTGAAAAAATTCAGAGTCTAAGGGGATGAAAGTACCCAATCATTAACAAAATTTAAAAAATTCACAAAATCCACAAAAAAGTTTCTAACACTTTCATGTTTGGCTGGGTAGTTCAGAAGACCATTACGAAACTACAGTATTTCAGATATGAAAAAATTCAGAGTCTAAGGGGATGAAACTACCCAGTCATTAATTAAATTTAAAAAATTCACAAAATCCCCAAAAGAGTTTCTAACACTTTCATGCTTGGTTGGGTAGTTCAGAAGACCAGTACTGAACTATAGTATTTCAGATTTGAAAAAATTCAGAGTCTAAGGGGATGAAAGTACCCAATCATTAACAAAATTTAAAAAATTCACAAAATCCACAAAAAAGTTTGTAACATTTTCATGTTTGGCTGGGTAGTTCAGAAGACCATTACGAAACTACAGTATTTCAGATATGAAAAAATTCAGAGTCTAAGGGGATGAAACTACCCAGTCATTAATTAAATTTAAAAAATTCACAAAATCCCCAAAAGAGTTTCTAACACTTTCATGCTTGGTTGGGTAGTTCAGAAGACCAGTACTGAACTATAGTATTTCAGATTTGAAAAAATTCAGAGTCTAAGGGGATTAAAGTACCCAATCATTAACAAAATTTAAAAAATTCACAAAATCCACAAAAAAGTTTCTAACACTTTCATGTTTGGCTGGGTAGTTCAGAAGACCAGTACTGAACTATAGTATTTCAGATTTGAAAAAATTCAGAGTCTAAGGGGATGAAAGTACCCAATCATTAACAAAATTTAAAAAATTCACAAAATCCACAAAAAACTTTCATGTTTGGCAGGGTAGTTCAGAAGACCATTACGAAACTACAGTATTTCAGATTTACAAAAATTCAGAGTCTAAGGGGATGAAACTACCCAGTCATTAATTAAATTTAAAAAATTCACAAAATCCCCAAAAGAGTTTCTAACACTTTCATGCTTGGTTGGGTAGTTCAGAAGACCATTACGAAACTACAGTATTTCAGATTTGAAAAAATTCAGAGTGTAAGGGGATGAAACTACCCAGTCATTAATTAAATTTAAAAAATTCACAAAATCAACATAAGAGTTTCTAACACTTTCATGCTTGGTTGGGAAGTTCAGAAGACCAGTACTGAACTATAGTATTTCAGATTTGAAAAAATTCAGAGTCTAAGGGGATGAAAGTACCCAATCATTAACAAAATTTAAAAAATTCACAAAATCCACAAAAAAGTTTCTAACACTTTCATGTTTGGCTGGGTAGTTCAGAAGACCATTACGAAACTACAGTATTTCAGATTTGCAAAAATTCAGAGTCTAAGGGGATGAAACTACCCAGTCATTAATTAAATTTAAAAAATTCACAAAATCCCCAAAAGAGTTTCTAACACTTTCATGCTTGGTTGGGTAGTTCAGAAGACCAGTACTGAACTATAGTATTTCAGATTTGAAAAAATTCAGAGTCTAAGGGGATGAAAGTACCCAATCATTAACAAAATTTAAAAAATTCACAAAATCCACAAAAAAGTTTGTAACACTTTCATGTTTGGCTGGGTAGTTCAGAAGACCATTACGAAACTACAGTATTTCAGATATGAAAAAATTCAGAGTCTAAGGGGATGAAACTACCCAGTCATTAATTAAATTTAAAAAATTCACAAAATCCCCAAAAGAGTTTCTAACACTTTCATGCTTCGTTGGGTAGTTCAGAAGACCAGTACTGAACTATAGTATTTCAGATTTGAAAAAATTCAGAGTCTAAGGGGATTAAAGTACCCAATCATTAACAAAATTTAAAAAATTCACAAAATCCACAAAAAAGTTTCTAACACTTTCATGTTTGGCTGGGTAGTTCAGAAGACCAGTACTGAACTATAGTATTTCAGATTTGAAAAAATTCAGAGTCTAAGGGGATGAAAGTACCCAATCATTAACAAAATTTAAAAAATTCACAAAATCCACAAAAAACTTTCATGTTTGGCAGGGTAGTTCAGAAGACCATTACGAAACTACAGTATTTCAGATTTGCAAAAATTCAGAGTCTAAGGGGATGAAACTACCCAGTCATTAATTAAATTTAAAAAATTCACAAAATCCCCAAAAGAGTTTCTAACACTTTCATGCTTGGTTGGGTAGTTCAGAAGACCAGTACTGAACTATAGTATTTCAGATTTGAAAAAATTCAGAGTCTAAGGGGATGAAAGTACCCAATCATTAACAAAATTTAAAAAATTCACAAAATCCACAAAAAAGTTTGTAACACTTTCATGTTTGGCTGGGTAGTTCAGAAGACCATTACGAAACTACAGTATTTCAGATATGAAAAAATTCAGAGTCTAAGGGGATGAAACTACCCAGTCATTAATTAAATTTAAAAAATTCACAAAATCCCCAAAAGAGTTTCTAACACTTTCATGCTTCGTTGGGTAGTTCAGAAGACCAGTACTGAACTATAGTATTTCAGATTTGAAAAAATTCAGAGTCTAAGGGGATTAAAGTACCCAATCATTAACAAAATTTAAAAAATTCACAAAATCCACAAAAAAGTTTCTAACACTTTCATGCTTGGTTGGGAAGTTCAGAAGACCAGTACTGAACTATAGTATTTCAGATTTGAAAAAATTCAGAGTCTAAGGGGATGAAACTACCCAGTCATTAATTAAATTTAAAAAATTCACAAAATCCCCAAAAGAGTTTCTAAAACTTTCATGCTTGGTTGGGTAGTTCAGAAGACCATTACGAAACTACAGTATTTCAGATTTGAAAAAATTCAGAGTGTAAGGGGATGAAACTACCCAGTCATTAATTAAATTTAAAAAATTCACAAAATCAACATAAGAGTTTCTAACACTTTCATGCTTGGTTGGGAAGTTCAGAAGACTAGTACTGAACTATAGTATTTCAGATTTGAAAAAATTCAGAGTCTAAGGGGATGAAAGTACCCAATCATTAACAAAATTTAAAAAATTCACAAAATCCACAAAAAAGTTTCTAACACTTTCATGTTTGGCTGGGTAGTTCAGAAGACCATTACGAAACTACAGTATTTCAGATTTGCAAAAATTCAGAGTCTAAGGGGATGAAACTACCCAGTCATTAATTAAATTTAAAAAATTCACAAAATCCCCAAAAGAGTTTCTAACACTTTCATGCTTGGTTGGGTAGTTCAGAAGACCAGTACTGAACTATAGTATTTCAGATTTGAAAAAATTCAGAGTCTAAGGGGATGAAAGTACCCAATCATTAACAAAATTTAAAAAATTCACAAAATCCACAAAAAAGTTTGTAACACTTTCATGTTTGGCTGGGTAGTTCAGAAGACCATTATGAAACTACAGTATTTCAGATATGAAAAAATTCAGAGTCTAAGGGGATGAAACTACCCAGTCATTAATTAAATTTAAAAAATTCACAAAATCCCCAAAAGAGTTTCTAACACTTTCATGCTTGGTTGGGTAGTTCAGAAGACCAGTACTGAACTATAGTATTTCAGATTTGAAAAAATTCAGAGTCTAAGGGGATGAAAGTACCCAATCATTAACAAAATTTAAAAAATTCACAAAATCCACAAAAAAGTTTGTAACATTTTCATGTTTGGCTGGGTAGTTCAGAAGACCATTACGAAACTACAGTATTTCAGATATGAAAAAATTCAGAGTGTAAGGGGATGAAACTACCCAGTCATTAATTAAATTTAAAAAATTCACAAAATCCCCAAAAGAGTTTCTAACACTTTCATGCTTCGTTGGGTAGTTCAGAAGACCAGTACTGAACTATAGTATTTCAGATTTGAAAAAATTCAGAGTCTAAGGGGATTAAAGTACCCAATCATTAACAAAATTTAAAAAATTCACAAAATCCACAAAAAAGTTTCTAACACTTTCATGTTTGGCTGGGTAGTTCAGAAGACCAGTACTGAACTATAGTATTTCAGATTTGAAAAAATTCAGAGTCTAAGGGGATGAAAGTACCCAATCATTAACAAAATTTAAAAAATTCACAAAATCCACAAAAAACTTTCATGTTTGGCAGGGTAGTTCAGAAGACCATTACGAAACTACAGTATTTCAGATTTGCAAAAATTCAGAGTCTAAGGGGATGAAACTACCCAGTCATTATTTAAATTTAAAAAATTCACAAAATCCCCAAAAGAGTTTCTAAAACTTTCATGCTTGGTTGGGTAGTTCAGAAGACCATTACGAAACTACAGTATTTCAGATTTGAAAAAATTCAGAGTGTAAGGGGATGAAACTACCCAGTCATTAATTAAATTTAAAAAATTCACAAAATCAACATAAGAGTTTCTAACACTTTCATGCTTGGTTGGGAAGTTCAGAAGACTAGTACTGAACTATAGTATTTCAGATTTGAAAAAATTCAGAGTCTAAGGGGATGAAAGTACCCAATCATTAACAAAATTTAAAAAATTCACAAAATCCACAAAAAAGTTTCTAACACTTTCATGTTTGGCTGGGTAGTTCAGAAGACCATTACGAAACTACAGTATTTCAGATTTGCAAAAATTCAGAGTCTAAGGGGATGAAACTACCCAGTCATTAATTAAATTTAAAAAATTCACAAAATCCCCAAAAGAGTTTCTAACACTTTCATGCTTGGTTGGGTAGTTCAGAAGACCAGTACTGAACTATAGTATTTCAGATTTGAAAAAATTCAGAGTCTAAGGGGATGAAAGTACCCAATCATTAACAAAATTTAAAAAATTCACAAAATCCACAAAAAAGTTTGTAACACTTTCATGTTTGGCTGGGTAGTTCAGAAGACCATTATGAAACTACAGTATTTCAGATATGAAAAAATTCAGAGTCTAAGGGGATGAAACTACCCAGTCATTAATTAAATTTAAAAAATTCACAAAATCCCCAAAAGAGTTTCTAACACTTTCATGCTTGGTTGGGTAGTTCAGAAGACCAGTACTGAACTATAGTATTTCAGATTTGAAAAAATTCAGAGTCTAAGGGGATGAAAGTACCCAATCATTAACAAAATTTAAAAAATTCACAAAATCCACAAAAAAGTTTGTAACATTTTCATGTTTGGCTGGGTAGTTCAGAAGACCATTACGAAACTACAGTATTTCAGATATGAAAAAATTCAGAGTCTAAGGGGATGAAACTACCCAGTCATTAATTAAATTTAAAAAATTCACAAAATCCCCAAAAGAGTTTCTAACACTTTCATGCTTGGTTGGGTAGTTCAGAAGACCAGTACTGAACTATAGTATTTCAGATTTGAAAAAATTCAGAGTCTAAGGGGATGAAAGTACCCAATCATTAACAAAATTTAAAAAATTCACAAAATCCACAAAAAAGTTTCTAACACTTTCATGTTTGGCTGGGTAGTTCAGAAGACCATTGCGAAACTACAGTATTTCAGATTTGAAAAAATTCAGAGTGTAAGGGGATGAAACTACCCAGTCATTAATTAAATTTAAAAAATTCACAAAATCCCCAAAAGAGTTTCTAACACTTTCATGCTTGGTTGGGTAGTTCAGAAGACCAGTACTAAACTACAGTATTTCAGATTTTAAAAAATTCAGAGTCTAAGGGGATGAAAGTACCCAATCATTAACAAAATTTAAAAAATTCACAAAATCCACAAAAAAGTTTCTAACACTTTCATGTTTGGCTGGGTAGTTCAGAAGACCATTACGAAACTACAGTATTTCAGATTTGAAAAAATTCAGAGTGTAAGGGGATGAAACTACCCAGTCATTAATTAAATTTAAAAAATTCACAAAATCAACATAAGAGTTTCTAACACTTTCATGCTTGGTTGGGAAGTTCAGAAGACCAGTACTGAACTATAGTATTTCAGATTTGAAAAAATTCAGAGTCTAAGGGGATGAAAGTACCCATTCATTAACAAAATTTAAAAAATTCACAAAATCCACAAAAAAGTTTCTAACACTTTCATGTTTGGCTGGGTAGTTCAGAAGACCATTACGAAACTACAGTATTTCAGATTTGCAAAAATTCAGAGTCTAAGGGGATGAAACTACCCAGTCATTAATTAAATTTAAAAAATTCACAAAATCCACAAAAGAGTTTCTAACACTTTCATGCTTGGTTGGGTAGTTCAGAACACCAGTACTGAACTATAGTATTTCAGATTTGAAAAAATTCAGAGTCTAAGGGGATGAAAGTACCCAATCATTAACAAAATTTAAAAAATTCACAAAATCCACAAAAAAGTTTCTAACACTTTCATGTTTGGCTGGGTAGTTCAGAAGACCATTGCGAAACTACAGTATTTCAGATTTGAAAAAATTCAGAGTGTAAGGGGATGAAACTACCCAGTCATTAATTAAATTTAAAAAATTCACAAAATCCCCAAAAGAGTTTCTAACACTTTCATGTTTGGCTGGGTAGTTCAGAAGACCATTACGAAACTACAGTATTTCAGATTTGAAAAAATTCAGAGTGTAAGGGGATGAAACTACCCAGTCATTAATTAAATTTAAAAAATTCACAAAATCCCCAAAAAAGTTTCTAACACTTTCATGTTTGGCTGGGTAGTTCAGAAGACCATTACGAAACTACAGTATTTCAGATTTGAAAAAATTCAGAGTGTAAGGGGATGAAACTACCCAGTCATTAATTAAATTTAAAAAATTCACTAAATCAACATAAGAGTTTCTAACACTTTCATGCTTGGTTGGGTAGTTCAGAAGACCAGTACTGAACTATAGTATTTCAGATTTGAAAAAATTCAGAGTCTAAGGGGATGAAAGTACCCAATCATTAACAAAATTTAAAAAATTCACAAAATCCACAAAAAAGTTTGTAACATTTTCATGTTTGGCTGGGTAGTTCAGAAGACCATTACGAAACTACAGTATTTCAGATATGAAAAAATTCAGAGTCTAAGGGGATGAAACTACCCAGTCATTAATTAAATTTAAAAAATTCACAAAATCCCCAAAAGAGTTTCTAACACTTTCATGCTTGGTTGGGTAGTTCAGAAGACCAGTACTGAACTATAGTATTTCAGATTTGAAAAAATTCAGAGTCTAAGGGGATTAAAGTACCCAATCATTAACAAAATTTAAAAAATTCACAAAATCCACAAAAAAGTTTCTAACACTTTCATGTTTGGCTGGGTAGTTCAGAAGACCAGTACTGAACTATAGTATTTCAGATTTGAAAAAATTCAGAGTCTAAGGGGATGAAAGTACCCAATCATTAACAAAATTTAAAAAATTCACAAAATCCACAAAAAACTTTCATGTTTGGCTGGGTAGTTCAGAAGACCATTACGAAACTACAGTATTTCAGATTTGCAAAAATTCAGAGTCTAAGGGGATGAAACTACCCAGTCATTAATTAAATTTAAAAAATTCACAAAATCCCCAAAAGAGTTTCTAACACTTTCATGCTTGGTTGGGTAGTTCAGAAGACCATTACGAAACTACAGTATTTCAGATTTGAAAAAATTCAGAGTGTAAGGGGATGAAACTACCCAGTCATTAATTAAATTTAAAAAATTCACAAAATCAACATAAGAGTTTCTAACACTTTCATGCTTGGTTGGGAAGTTCAGAAGACCAGTACTGAACTATAGTATTTCAGATTTGAAAAAATTCAGAGTCTAAGGGGATGAAAGTACCCAATCATTAACAAAATTTAAAAAATTCACAAAATCCACAAAAAGTTTCTAACACTTTCATGTTTGGCTGGGTAGTTCAGAAGACCATTACGAAACTACAGTATTTCAGATTTGCAAAAATTCAGAGTCTAAGGGGATGAAACTACCCAGTCATTAATTAAATTTAAAAAATTCACAAAATCCCCAAAAGAGTTTCTAACACTTTCATGCTTGGTTGGGTAGTTCAGAAGACCAGTACTGAACTATAGTATTTCAGATTTGAAAAAATTCAGAGTCTAAGGGGATGAAAGTACCCAATCATTAACAAAATTTAAAAAATTCACAAAATCCACAAAAAAGTTTGTAACACTTTCATGTTTGGCTGGGTAGTTCAGAAGACCATTACGAAACTACAGTATTTCAGATATGAAAAAATTCAGAGTCTAAGGGGATGAAACTACCCAGTCATTAATTAAATTTAAAAAATTCACAAAATCCCCAAAAGAGTTTCTAACACTTTCATGCTTCGTTGGGTAGTTCAGAAAACCAGTACTGAACTATAGTATTTCAGATTTGAAAAAATTCAGAGTCTAAGGGGATGAAAATACCCAATCATTAACAAAATTTAAAAAATTCACAAAATCCACAAAAAAGTTTCTAACACTTTCATGTTTGGCTGGGTAGTTCAGAAGACCATTGCGAAACTACAGTATTTCAGATTTGAAAAAATTCAGAGTGTAAGGGGATGAAACTACCCAGTCATTAATTAAATTTAAAAAATTCACAAAATCAACATAAGAGTTTCTAACACTTTCATGCTTGGTTGGGAAGTTCAGAAGACCAGTACTGAACTATAGTATTTCAGATTTGAAAAAATTCAGAGTCTAAGGGGATGAAAGTACCCAATCATTAACAAAATTTAAAAAATTCACAAAATCCACAAAAAAGTTTCTAACACTTTCATGTTTGGCTGGGTAGTTCAGAAGACCATTACGAAACTACAGTATTTCAGATTTGCAAAAATTCAGAGTCTAAGGGGATGAAACTACCCAGTCATTAATTAAATTTAAAAAATTCACAAAATCCCCAAAAGAGTTTCTAACACTTTCATGCTTGGTTGGGTAGTTCAGAAGACCAGTACTGAACTATAGTATTTCAGATTTGAAAAAATTCAGAGTCTAAGGGGATGAAAGTACCCAATCATTAACAAAATTTAAAAAATTCACAAAATCCACAAAAAAGTTTGTAACATTTTCATGTTTGGCTGGGTAGTTCAGAAGACCATTACGAAACTACAGTATTTCAGATATGAAAAAATTCAGAGTCTAAGGGGATGAAACTACCCAGTCATTAATTAAATTTAAAAAATTCACAAAATCTACATAAGAGTTTCTAACACTTTCATGCTTGGTTGGGTCGTTCAGAAGACCAGTACTGAACTATAGTATTTCAGATTTGAAAAAATTCAGAGTCTAAGGGGATGAAAGTACCCAATCATTAACAAAATTTAAAAAATTCACAAAATCCACAAAAAAGTTTCTAACACTTTCATGTTTGGCTGGGTAGTTCAGAAGACCATTACGAAACTACAGTATTTCAGATTTGCAAAAATTCAGAGTCTAAGGGGATGAAACTACCCAGTCATTAATTAAATTTAAAAAATTCACAAAATCTACATAAGAGTTTCTAACACTTTCATGCTTGGTTGGGTAGTTCAGAAGACCAGTACTGAACTATAGTATTTCAGATTTGAAAAAATTCAGAGTCTAAGGGGATGAAAGTACCCAATCATTAACAAAATTTAAAAAATTCACAAAATCCACAAAAAAGTTTGTAACACTTTCATGTTTGGCTGGGTAGTTCAGAAGACCATTATGAAACTACAGTATTTCAGATATGAAAAAATTCAGAGTCTAAGGGGATGAAACTACCCAGTCATTAATTAAATTTAAAAAATTCACAAAATCTACATAAGAGTTTCTAACACTTTCATGCTTGGTTGGGTAGTTCAGAAGACCAGTACTGAACTATAGTATTTCAGATTTGAAAAAATTCAGAGTCTAAGGGGATGAAAGTACCCAATCATTAACAAAATTTAAAAAATTCACAAAATCCACAAAAAAGTTTCTAACACTTTCATGTTTGGCTGGGTAGTTCAGAAGACCATTACGAAACTACAGTATTTCAGATTTGCAAAAATTCAGAGTCTAAGGGGATGAAACTACCCAGTCATTAATTAAATTTAAAAAATTCACAAAATCCCCAAAAGAGTTTCTAACACTTTCATGCTTGGTTGGGTATTTCAGAAGACCAGTACTGAACTATAGTATTTCAGATTTGAAAAAATTCAGAGTCTAAGGGGATGAAACTACCCAGTCATTAATTAAATTTAAAAAATTCACAAAATCCACAAAAGAGTTTCTAACACTTTCATGCTTGGTTGGGTAGTTCAGAACACCAGTACTGAACTATAGTATTTCAGATTTGAAAAAATTCAGAGTCTAAGGGGATGAAAGTACCCAATCATTAACAAAATTTAAAAAATTCACAAAATCCACAAAAAAGTTTCTAACACTTTCATGTTTGGCTGGGTAGTTCAGAAGACCATTGCGAAACTACAGTATTTCAGATTTGAAAAAATTCAGAGTGTAAGGGGATGAAACTACCCAGTCATTAATTAAATTTAAAAAATTCACAAAATCCCCAAAAGAGTTTCTAACACTTTCATGTTTGGCTGGGTAGTTCAGAAGACCATTACGAAACTACAGTATTTCAGATTTGAAAAAATTCAGAGTGTAAGGGGATGAAACTACCCAGTCATTAATTAAATTTAAAAAATTCACAAAATCCCCAAAAAAGTTTCTAACACTTTCATGTTTGGCTGGGTAGTTCAGAAGACCATTACGAAACTACAGTATTTCAGATTTGAAAAAATTCAGAGTGTAAGGGGATGAAACTACCCAGTCATTAATTAAATTTAAAAAATTCACTAAATCAACATAAGAGTTTCTAACACTTTCATGCTTGGTTGGGTAGTTCAGAAGACCAGTACTGAACTATAGTATTTCAGATTTGAAAAAATTCAGAGTCTAAGGGGATGAAAGTACCCAATCATTAACAAAATTTAAAAAATTCACAAAATCCACAAAAAAGTTTGTAACATTTTCATGTTTGGCTGGGTAGTTCAGAAGACCATTACGAAACTACAGTATTTCAGATATGAAAAAATTCAGAGTCTAAGGGGATGAAACTACCCAGTCATTAATTAAATTTAAAAAATTCACAAAATCCCCAAAAGAGTTTCTAACACTTTCATGCTTGGTTGGGTAGTTCAGAAGACCAGTACTGAACTATAGTATTTCAGATTTGAAAAAATTCAGAGTCTAAGGGGATTAAAGTACCCAATCATTAACAAAATTTAAAAAATTCACAAAATCCACAAAAAAGTTTCTAACACTTTCATGTTTGGCTGGGTAGTTCAGAAGACCAGTACTGAACTATAGTATTTCAGATTTGAAAAAATTCAGAGTCTAAGGGGATGAAAGTACCCAATCATTAACAAAATTTAAAAAATTCACAAAATCCACAAAAAACTTTCATGTTTGGCTGGGTAGTTCAGAAGACCATTACGAAACTACAGTATTTCAGATTTGCAAAAATTCAGAGTCTAAGGGGATGAAACTACCCAGTCATTAATTAAATTTAAAAAATTCACAAAATCCCCAAAAGAGTTTCTAACACTTTCATGCTTGGTTGGGTAGTTCAGAAGACCATTACGAAACTACAGTATTTCAGATTTGAAAAAATTCAGAGTGTAAGGGGATGAAACTACCCAGTCATTAATTAAATTTAAAAAATTCACAAAATCAACATAAGAGTTTCTAACACTTTCATGCTTGGTTGGGAAGTTCAGAAGACCAGTACTGAACTATAGTATTTCAGATTTGAAAAAATTCAGAGTCTAAGGGGATGAAAGTACCCAATCATTAACAAAATTTAAAAAATTCACAAAATCCACAAAAAGTTTCTAACACTTTCATGTTTGGCTGGGTAGTTCAGAAGACCATTACGAAACTACAGTATTTCAGATTTGCAAAAATTCAGAGTCTAAGGGGATGAAACTACCCAGTCATTAATTAAATTTAAAAAATTCACAAAATCCCCAAAAGAGTTTCTAACACTTTCATGCTTGGTTGGGTAGTTCAGAAGACCAGTACTGAACTATAGTATTTCAGATTTGAAAAAATTCAGAGTCTAAGGGGATGAAAGTACCCAATCATTAACAAAATTTAAAAAATTCACAAAATCCACAAAAAAGTTTCTAACACTTTCATGTTTGGCTGGGTAGTTCAGAAGACCATTGCGAAACTACAGTATTTCAGATTTGAAAAAATTCAGAGTGTAAGGGGATGAAACTACCCAGTCATTAATTAAATTTAAAAAATTCACAAAATCCCCAAAAGAGTTTCTAACACTTTCATGTTTGGCTGGGTAGTTCAGAAGACCATTACGAAACTACAGTATTTCAGATTTGAAAAAATTCAGAGTCTAAGGGGATGAAACTACCCAGTCATTAATTAAATTTAAAAAATTCACAAAATCCCCAAAAGAGTTTCTAACACTTTCATGCTTGGTTGGGTAGTTCAGAAGACCAGTACTGAACTATAGTATTTCAGATTTGAAAAAATTCAGAGTCTAAGGGGATGAAAGTACCCAATCATTAACAAAATTTAAAAAATTCACAAAATCCACAAAAAAGTTTGTAACACTTTCATGTTTGGCTGGGTAGTTCAGAAGACCATTATGAAACTACAGTATTTCAGATATGAAAAAATTCAGAGTCTAAGGGGATGAAACTACCCAGTCATTAATTAAATTTAAAAAATTCACAAAATCCCCAAAAGAGTTTCTAACACTTTCATGCTTGGTTGGGTAGTTCAGAAGACCAGTACTGAACTATAGTATTTCAGATTTGAAAAAATTCAGAGTCTAAGGGGATGAAAGTACCCAATCATTAACAAAATTTAAAAAATTCACAAAATCCACAAAAAAGTTTGTAACATTTTCATGTTTGGCTGGGTAGTTCAGAAGACCATTACGAAACTACAGTATTTCAGATATGAAAAAATTCAGAGTCTAAGGGGATGAAACTACCCAGTCATTAATTAAATTTAAAAAATTCACAAAATCCCCAAAAGAGTTTCTAACACTTTCATGCTTGGTTGGGTAGTTCAGAAGACCAGTACTGAACTATAGTATTTCAGATTTGAAAAAATTCAGAGTCTAAGGGGATGAAAGTACCCAATCATTAACAAAATTTAAAAAATTCACAAAATCCACAAAAAAGTTTCTAACACTTTCATGTTTGGCTGGGTAGTTCAGAAGACCATTGCGAAACTACAGTATTTCAGATTTGAAAAAATTCAGAGTGTAAGGGGATGAAACTACCCAGTCATTAATTAAATTTAAAAAATTCACAAAATCCCCAAAAGAGTTTCTAACACTTTCATGCTTGGTTGGGTAGTTCAGAAGACCAGTACTAAACTACAGTATTTCAGATTTTAAAAAATTCAGAGTCTAAGGGGATGAAAGTACCCAATCATTAACAAAATTTAAAAAATTCACAAAATCCACAAAAAAGTTTCTAACACTTTCATGTTTGGCTGGGTAGTTCAGAAGACCATTACGAAACTACAGTATTTCAGATTTGAAAAAATTCAGAGTGTAAGGGGATGAAACTACCCAGTCATTAATTAAATTTAAAAAATTCACAAAATCAACATAAGAGTTTCTAACACTTTCATGCTTGGTTGGGAAGTTCAGAAGACCAGTACTGAACTATAGTATTTCAGATTTGAAAAAATTCAGAGTCTAAGGGGATGAAAGTACCCATTCATTAACAAAATTTAAAAAATTCACAAAATCCACAAAAAAGTTTCTAACACTTTCATGTTTGGCTGGGTAGTTCAGAAGACCATTACGAAACTACAGTATTTCAGATTTGCAAAAATTCAGAGTCTAAGGGGATGAAACTACCCAGTCATTAATTAAATTTAAAAAATTCACAAAATCCACAAAAGAGTTTCTAACACTTTCATGCTTGGTTGGGTAGTTCAGAACACCAGTACTGAACTATAGTATTTCAGATTTGAAAAAATTCAGAGTCTAAGGGGATGAAAGTACCCAATCATTAACAAAATTTAAAAAATTCACAAAATCCACAAAAAAGTTTCTAACACTTTCATGTTTGGCTGGGTAGTTCAGAAGACCATTGCGAAACTACAGTATTTCAGATTTGAAAAAATTCAGAGTGTAAGGGGATGAAACTACCCAGTCATTAATTAAATTTAAAAAATTCACAAAATCCCCAAAAGAGTTTCTAACACTTTCATGTTTGGCTGGGTAGTTCAGAAGACCATTACGAAACTACAGTATTTCAGATTTGAAAAAATTCAGAGTGTAAGGGGATGAAACTACCCAGTCATTAATTAAATTTAAAAAATTCACAAAATCCCCAAAAAAGTTTCTAACACTTTCATGTTTGGCTGGGTAGTTCAGAAGACCATTACGAAACTACAGTATTTCAGATTTGAAAAAATTCAGAGTGTAAGGGGATGAAACTACCCAGTCATTAATTAAATTTAAAAAATTCACTAAATCAACATAAGAGTTTCTAACACTTTCATGCTTGGTTGGGTAGTTCAGAAGACCAGTACTGAACTATAGTATTTCAGATTTGAAAAAATTCAGAGTCTAAGGGGATGAAAGTACCCAATCATTAACAAAATTTAAAAAATTCACAAAATCCACAAAAAAGTTTGTAACATTTTCATGTTTGGCTGGGTAGTTCAGAAGACCATTACGAAACTACAGTATTTCAGATATGAAAAAATTCAGAGTCTAAGGGGATGAAACTACCCAGTCATTAATTAAATTTAAAAAATTCACAAAATCCCCAAAAGAGTTTCTAACACTTTCATGCTTGGTTGGGTAGTTCAGAAGACCAGTACTGAACTATAGTATTTCAGATTTGAAAAAATTCAGAGTCTAAGGGGATTAAAGTACCCAATCATTAACAAAATTTAAAAAATTCACAAAATCCACAAAAAAGTTTCTAACACTTTCATGTTTGGCTGGGTAGTTCAGAAGACCAGTACTGAACTATAGTATTTCAGATTTGAAAAAATTCAGAGTCTAAGGGGATGAAAGTACCCAATCATTAACAAAATTTAAAAAATTCACAAAATCCACAAAAAACTTTCATGTTTGGCTGGGTAGTTCAGAAGACCATTACGAAACTACAGTATTTCAGATTTGCAAAAATTCAGAGTCTAAGGGGATGAAACTACCCAGTCATTAATTAAATTTAAAAAATTCACAAAATCCCCAAAAGAGTTTCTAACACTTTCATGCTTGGTTGGGTAGTTCAGAAGACCATTACGAAACTACAGTATTTCAGATTTGAAAAAATTCAGAGTGTAAGGGGATGAAACTACCCAGTCATTAATTAAATTTAAAAAATTCACAAAATCAACATAAGAGTTTCTAACACTTTCATGCTTGGTTGGGAAGTTCAGAAGACCAGTACTGAACTATAGTATTTCAGATTTGAAAAAATTCAGAGTCTAAGGGGATGAAAGTACCCAATCATTAACAAAATTTAAAAAATTCACAAAATCCACAAAAAGTTTCTAACACTTTCATGTTTGGCTGGGTAGTTCAGAAGACCATTACGAAACTACAGTATTTCAGATTTGCAAAAATTCAGAGTCTAAGGGGATGAAACTACCCAGTCATTAATTAAATTTAAAAAATTCACAAAATCCCCAAAAGAGTTTCTAACACTTTCATGCTTGGTTGGGTAGTTCAGAAGACCAGTACTGAACTATAGTATTTCAGATTTGAAAAAATTCAGAGTCTAAGGGGATGAAAGTACCCAATCATTAACAAAATTTAAAAAATTCACAAAATCCACAAAAAAGTTTGTAACACTTTCATGTTTGGCTGGGTAGTTCAGAAGACCATTACGAAACTACAGTATTTCAGATATGAAAAAATTCAGAGTCTAAGGGGATGAAACTACCCAGTCATTAATTAAATTTAAAAAATTCACAAAATCCCCAAAAGAGTTTCTAACACTTTCATGCTTCGTTGGGTAGTTCAGAAAACCAGTACTGAACTATAGTATTTCAGATTTGAAAAAATTCAGAGTCTAAGGGGATGAAAATACCCAATCATTAACAAAATTTAAAAAATTCACAAAATCCACAAAAAAGTTTCTAACACTTTCATGTTTGGCTGGGTAGTTCAGAAGACCATTGCGAAACTACAGTATTTCAGATTTGAAAAAATTCAGAGTGTAAGGGGATGAAACTACCCAGTCATTAATTAAATTTAAAAAATTCACAAAATCAACATAAGAGTTTCTAACACTTTCATGCTTGGTTGGGAAGTTCAGAAGACCAGTACTGAACTATAGTATTTCAGATTTGAAAAAATTCAGAGTCTAAGGGGATGAAAGTACCCAATCATTAACAAAATTTAAAAAATTCACAAAATCCACAAAAAAGTTTCTAACACTTTCATGTTTGGCTGGGTAGTTCAGAAGACCATTACGAAACTACAGTATTTCAGATTTGCAAAAATTCAGAGTCTAAGGGGATGAAACTACCCAGTCATTAATTAAATTTAAAAAATTCACAAAATCCCCAAAAGAGTTTCTAACACTTTCATGCTTGGTTGGGTAGTTCAGAAGACCAGTACTGAACTATAGTATTTCAGATTTGAAAAAATTCAGAGTCTAAGGGGATGAAAGTACCCAATCATTAACAAAATTTAAAAAATTCACAAAATCCACAAAAAAGTTTGTAACATTTTCATGTTTGGCTGGGTAGTTCAGAAGACCATTACGAAACTACAGTATTTCAGATATGAAAAAATTCAGAGTCTAAGGGGATGAAACTACCCAGTCATTAATTAAATTTAAAAAATTCACAAAATCTACATAAGAGTTTCTAACACTTTCATGCTTGGTTGGGTCGTTCAGAAGACCAGTACTGAACTATAGTATTTCAGATTTGAAAAAATTCAGAGTCTAAGGGGATGAAAGTACCCAATCATTAACAAAATTTAAAAAATTCACAAAATCCACAAAAAAGTTTCTAACACTTTCATGTTTGGCTGGGTAGTTCAGAAGACCATTACGAAACTACAGTATTTCAGATTTGCAAAAATTCAGAGTCTAAGGGGATGAAACTACCCAGTCATTAATTAAATTTAAAAAATTCACAAAATCTACATAAGAGTTTCTAACACTTTCATGCTTGGTTGGGTAGTTCAGAAGACCAGTACTGAACTATAGTATTTCAGATTTGAAAAAATTCAGAGTCTAAGGGGATGAAAGTACCCAATCATTAACAAAATTTAAAAAATTCACAAAATCCACAAAAAAGTTTGTAACACTTTCATGTTTGGCTGGGTAGTTCAGAAGACCATTATGAAACTACAGTATTTCAGATATGAAAAAATTCAGAGTCTAAGGGGATGAAACTACCCAGTCATTAATTAAATTTAAAAAATTCACAAAATCTACATAAGAGTTTCTAACACTTTCATGCTTGGTTGGGTAGTTCAGAAGACCAGTACTGAACTATAGTATTTCAGATTTGAAAAAATTCAGAGTCTAAGGGGATGAAAGTACCCAATCATTAACAAAATTTAAAAAATTCACAAAATCCACAAAAAAGTTTCTAACACTTTCATGTTTGGCTGGGTAGTTCAGAAGACCATTACGAAACTACAGTATTTCAGATTTGCAAAAATTCAGAGTCTAAGGGGATGAAACTACCCAGTCATTAATTAAATTTAAAAAATTCACAAAATCCCCAAAAGAGTTTCTAACACTTTCATGCTTGGTTGGGTATTTCAGAAGACCAGTACTGAACTATAGTATTTCAGATTTGAAAAAATTCAGAGTCTAAGGGGATGAAACTACCCAGTCATTAATTAAATTTAAAAAATTCACAAAATCCACAAAAGAGTTTCTAACACTTTCATGCTTGGTTGGGTAGTTCAGAACACCAGTACTGAACTATAGTATTTCAGATTTGAAAAAATTCAGAGTCTAAGGGGATGAAAGTACCCAATCATTAACAAAATTTAAAAAATTCACAAAATCCACAAAAAAGTTTCTAACACTTTCATGTTTGGCTGGGTAGTTCAGAAGACCATTGCGAAACTACAGTATTTCAGATTTGAAAAAATTCAGAGTGTAAGGGGATGAAACTACCCAGTCATTAATTAAATTTAAAAAATTCACAAAATCCCCAAAAGAGTTTCTAACACTTTCATGTTTGGCTGGGTAGTTCAGAAGACCATTACGAAACTACAGTATTTCAGATTTGAAAAAATTCAGAGTGTAAGGGGATGAAACTACCCAGTCATTAATTAAATTTAAAAAATTCACAAAATCCCCAAAAAAGTTTCTAACACTTTCATGTTTGGCTGGGTAGTTCAGAAGACCATTACGAAACTACAGTATTTCAGATTTGAAAAAATTCAGAGTGTAAGGGGATGAAACTACCCAGTCATTAATTAAATTTAAAAAATTCACTAAATCAACATAAGAGTTTCTAACACTTTCATGCTTGGTTGGGTAGTTCAGAAGACCAGTACTGAACTATAGTATTTCAGATTTGAAAAAATTCAGAGTCTAAGGGGATGAAAGTACCCAATCATTAACAAAATTTAAAAAATTCACAAAATCCACAAAAAAGTTTGTAACATTTTCATGTTTGGCTGGGTAGTTCAGAAGACCATTACGAAACTACAGTATTTCAGATATGAAAAAATTCAGAGTCTAAGGGGATGAAACTACCCAGTCATTAATTAAATTTAAAAAATTCACAAAATCCCCAAAAGAGTTTCTAACACTTTCATGCTTGGTTGGGTAGTTCAGAAGACCAGTACTGAACTATAGTATTTCAGATTTGAAAAAATTCAGAGTCTAAGGGGATTAAAGTACCCAATCATTAACAAAATTTAAAAAATTCACAAAATCCACAAAAAAGTTTCTAACACTTTCATGTTTGGCTGGGTAGTTCAGAAGACCAGTACTGAACTATAGTATTTCAGATTTGAAAAAATTCAGAGTCTAAGGGGATGAAAGTACCCAATCATTAACAAAATTTAAAAAATTCACAAAATCCACAAAAAACTTTCATGTTTGGCTGGGTAGTTCAGAAGACCATTACGAAACTACAGTATTTCAGATTTGCAAAAATTCAGAGTCTAAGGGGATGAAACTACCCAGTCATTAATTAAATTTAAAAAATTCACAAAATCCCCAAAAGAGTTTCTAACACTTTCATGCTTGGTTGGGTAGTTCAGAAGACCATTACGAAACTACAGTATTTCAGATTTGAAAAAATTCAGAGTGTAAGGGGATGAAACTACCCAGTCATTAATTAAATTTAAAAAATTCACAAAATCAACATAAGAGTTTCTAACACTTTCATGCTTGGTTGGGAAGTTCAGAAGACCAGTACTGAACTATAGTATTTCAGATTTGAAAAAATTCAGAGTCTAAGGGGATGAAAGTACCCAATCATTAACAAAATTTAAAAAATTCACAAAATCCACAAAAAGTTTCTAACACTTTCATGTTTGGCTGGGTAGTTCAGAAGACCATTACGAAACTACAGTATTTCAGATTTGCAAAAATTCAGAGTCTAAGGGGATGAAACTACCCAGTCATTAATTAAATTTAAAAAATTCACAAAATCCCCAAAAGAGTTTCTAACACTTTCATGCTTGGTTGGGTAGTTCAGAAGACCAGTACTGAACTATAGTATTTCAGATTTGAAAAAATTCAGAGTCTAAGGGGATGAAAGTACCCAATCATTAACAAAATTTAAAAAATTCACAAAATCCACAAAAAAGTTTGTAACACTTTCATGTTTGGCTGGGTAGTTCAGAAGACCATTACGAAACTACAGTATTTCAGATATGAAAAAATTCAGAGTCTAAGGGGATGAAACTACCCAGTCATTAATTAAATTTAAAAAATTCACAAAATCCCCAAAAGAGTTTCTAACACTTTCATGCTTCGTTGGGTAGTTCAGAAAACCAGTACTGAACTATAGTATTTCAGATTTGAAAAAATTCAGAGTCTAAGGGGATGAAAATACCCAATCATTAACAAAATTTAAAAAATTCACAAAATCCACAAAAAAGTTTCTAACACTTTCATGTTTGGCTGGGTAGTTCAGAAGACCATTGCGAAACTACAGTATTTCAGATTTGAAAAAATTCAGAGTGTAAGGGGATGAAACTACCCAGTCATTAATTAAATTTAAAAAATTCACAAAATCAACATAAGAGTTTCTAACACTTTCATGCTTGGTTGGGAAGTTCAGAAGACCAGTACTGAACTATAGTATTTCAGATTTGAAAAAATTCAGAGTCTAAGGGGATGAAAGTACCCAATCATTAACAAAATTTAAAAAATTCACAAAATCCACAAAAAAGTTTCTAACACTTTCATGTTTGGCTGGGTAGTTCAGAAGACCATTACGAAACTACAGTATTTCAGATTTGCAAAAATTCAGAGTCTAAGGGGATGAAACTACCCAGTCATTAATTAAATTTAAAAAATTCACAAAATCCCCAAAAGAGTTTCTAACACTTTCATGCTTGGTTGGGTAGTTCAGAAGACCAGTACTGAACTATAGTATTTCAGATTTGAAAAAATTCAGAGTCTAAGGGGATGAAAGTACCCAATCATTAACAAAATTTAAAAAATTCACAAAATTCACAAAAAAGTTTGTAACATTTTCATGTTTGGCTGGGTAGTTCAGAAGACCATTACGAAACTACAGTATTTCAGATATGAAAAAATTCAGAGTCTAAGGGGATGAAACTACCCAGTCATTAATTAAATTTAAAAAATTCACAAAATCTACATAAGAGTTTCTAACACTTTCATGCTTGGTTGGGTCGTTCAGAAGACCAGTACTGAACTATAGTATTTCAGATTTGAAAAAATTCAGAGTCTAAGGGGATGAAAGTACCCAATCATTAACAAAATTTAAAAAATTCACAAAATCCACAAAAAAGTTTCTAACACTTTCATGTTTGGCTGGGTAGTTCAGAAGACCATTACGAAACTACAGTATTTCAGATTTGCAAAAATTCAGAGTCTAAGGGGATGAAACTACCCAGTCATTAATTAAATTTAAAAAATTCACAAAATCTACATAAGAGTTTCTAACACTTTCATGCTTGGTTGGGTAGTTCAGAAGACCAGTACTGAACTATAGTATTTCAGATTTGAAAAAATTCAGAGTCTAAGGGGATGAAAGTACCCAATCATTAACAAAATTTAAAAAATTCACAAAATCCACAAAAAAGTTTGTAACACTTTCATGTTTGGCTGGGTAGTTCAGAAGACCATTATGAAACTACAGTATTTCAGATATGAAAAAATTCAGAGTCTAAGGGGATGAAACTACCCAGTCATTAATTAAATTTAAAAAATTCACAAAATCTACATAAGAGTTTCTAACACTTTCATGCTTGGTTGGGTAGTTCAGAAGACCAGTACTGAACTATAGTATTTCAGATTTGAAAAAATTCAGAGTCTAAGGGGATGAAAGTACCCAATCATTAACAAAATTTAAAAAATTCACAAAATCCACAAAAAAGTTTCTAACACTTTCATGTTTGGCTGGGTAGTTCAGAAGACCATTACGAAACTACAGTATTTCAGATTTGCAAAAATTCAGAGTCTAAGGGGATGAAACTACCCAGTCATTAATTAAATTTAAAAAATTCACAAAATCCCCAAAAGAGTTTCTAACACTTTCATGCTTGGTTGGGTATTTCAGAAGACCAGTACTGAACTATAGTATTTCAGATTTGAAAAAATTCAGAGTCTAAGGGGATGAAAGTACCCAATCATTAACAAAATTTAAAAAATTCACAAAATCCACAAAAAAGTTTGTAACATTTTCATGTTTGGCTGGGTAGTTCAGAAGACCATTACGAAACTACAGTATTTCAGATATGAAAAAATTCAGAGTCTAAGGGGATGAAACTACCCAGTCATTAATTAAATTTAAAAAATTCACAAAATCCCCAAAAGAGTTTCTAACACTTTCATGCTTGGTTGGGTAGTTCAGAAGACCAGTACTGAACTATAGTATTTCAGATTTGAAAAAATTCAGAGTCTAAGGGGATGAAAGTACCCAATCATTAACAAAATTTAAAAAATTCACAAAATCCACAAAAAAGTTTCTAACACTTTCATGTTTGGCTGGGTAGTTCAGAAGACCATTGCGAAACTACAGTATTTCAGATTTGAAAAAATTCAGAGTGTAAGGGGATGAAACTACCCAGTCATTAATTAAATTTAAAAAATTCACAAAATCCCCAAAAGAGTTTCTAACACTTTCATGCTTGGTTGGGTAGTTCAGAAGACCAGTACTAAACTACAGTATTTCAGATTTTAAAAAATTCAGAGTCTAAGGGGATGAAAGTACCCAATCATTAACAAAATTTAAAAAATTCACAAAATCCACAAAAAAGTTTCTAACACTTTCATGTTTGGCTGGGTAGTTCAGAAGACCATTACGAAACTACAGTATTTCAGATTTGAAAAAATTCAGAGTGTAAGGGGATGAAACTACCCAGTCATTAATTAAATTTAAAAAATTCACAAAATCAACATAAGAGTTTCTAACACTTTCATGCTTGGTTGGGAAGTTCAGAAGACCAGTACTGAACTATAGTATTTCAGATTTGAAAAAATTCAGAGTCTAAGGGGATGAAAGTACCCATTCATTAACAAAATTTAAAAAATTCACAAAATCCACAAAAAAGTTTCTAACACTTTCATGTTTGGCTGGGTAGTTCAGAAGACCATTACGAAACTACAGTATTTCAGATTTGCAAAAATTCAGAGTCTAAGGGGATGAAACTACCCAGTCATTAATTAAATTTAAAAAATTCACAAAATCCACAAAAGAGTTTCTAACACTTTCATGCTTGGTTGGGTAGTTCAGAACACCAGTACTGAACTATAGTATTTCAGATTTGAAAAAATTCAGAGTCTAAGGGGATGAAAGTACCCAATCATTAACAAAATTTAAAAAATTCACAAAATCCACAAAAAAGTTTCTAACACTTTCATGTTTGGCTGGGTAGTTCAGAAGACCATTGCGAAACTACAGTATTTCAGATTTGAAAAAATTCAGAGTGTAAGGGGATGAAACTACCCAGTCATTAATTAAATTTAAAAAATTCACAAAATCCCCAAAAGAGTTTCTAACACTTTCATGTTTGGCTGGGTAGTTCAGAAGACCATTACGAAACTACAGTATTTCAGATTTGAAAAAATTCAGAGTGTAAGGGGATGAAACTACCCAGTCATTAATTAAATTTAAAAAATTCACAAAATCCCCAAAAAAGTTTCTAACACTTTCATGTTTGGCTGGGTAGTTCAGAAGACCATTACGAAACTACAGTATTTCAGATTTGAAAAAATTCAGAGTGTAAGGGGATGAAACTACCCAGTCATTAATTAAATTTAAAAAATTCACTAAATCAACATAAGAGTTTCTAACACTTTCATGCTTGGTTGGGTAGTTCAGAAGACCAGTACTGAACTATAGTATTTCAGATTTGAAAAAATTCAGAGTCTAAGGGGATGAAAGTACCCAATCATTAACAAAATTTAAAAAATTCACAAAATCCACAAAAAAGTTTGTAACATTTTCATGTTTGGCTGGGTAGTTCAGAAGACCATTACGAAACTACAGTATTTCAGATATGAAAAAATTCAGAGTCTAAGGGGATGAAACTACCCAGTCATTAATTAAATTTAAAAAATTCACAAAATCCCCAAAAGAGTTTCTAACACTTTCATGCTTGGTTGGGTAGTTCAGAAGACCAGTACTGAACTATAGTATTTCAGATTTGAAAAAATTCAGAGTCTAAGGGGATTAAAGTACCCAATCATTAACAAAATTTAAAAAATTCACAAAATCCACAAAAAAGTTTCTAACACTTTCATGTTTGGCTGGGTAGTTCAGAAGACCAGTACTGAACTATAGTATTTCAGATTTGAAAAAATTCAGAGTCTAAGGGGATGAAAGTACCCAATCATTAACAAAATTTAAAAAATTCACAAAATCCACAAAAAACTTTCATGTTTGGCTGGGTAGTTCAGAAGACCATTACGAAACTACAGTATTTCAGATTTGCAAAAATTCAGAGTCTAAGGGGATGAAACTACCCAGTCATTAATTAAATTTAAAAAATTCACAAAATCCCCAAAAGAGTTTCTAACACTTTCATGCTTGGTTGGGTAGTTCAGAAGACCATTACGAAACTACAGTATTTCAGATTTGAAAAAATTCAGAGTGTAAGGGGATGAAACTACCCAGTCATTAATTAAATTTAAAAAATTCACAAAATCAACATAAGAGTTTCTAACACTTTCATGCTTGGTTGGGAAGTTCAGAAGACCAGTACTGAACTATAGTATTTCAGATTTGAAAAAATTCAGAGTCTAAGGGGATGAAAGTACCCAATCATTAACAAAATTTAAAAAATTCACAAAATCCACAAAAAGTTTCTAACACTTTCATGTTTGGCTGGGTAGTTCAGAAGACCATTACGAAACTACAGTATTTCAGATTTGCAAAAATTCAGAGTCTAAGGGGATGAAACTACCCAGTCATTAATTAAATTTAAAAAATTCACAAAATCCCCAAAAGAGTTTCTAACACTTTCATGCTTGGTTGGGTAGTTCAGAAGACCAGTACTGAACTATAGTATTTCAGATTTGAAAAAATTCAGAGTCTAAGGGGATGAAAGTACCCAATCATTAACAAAATTTAAAAAATTCACAAAATCCACAAAAAAGTTTGTAACACTTTCATGTTTGGCTGGGTAGTTCAGAAGACCATTACGAAACTACAGTATTTCAGATATGAAAAAATTCAGAGTCTAAGGGGATGAAACTACCCAGTCATTAATTAAATTTAAAAAATTCACAAAATCCCCAAAAGAGTTTCTAACACTTTCATGCTTCGTTGGGTAGTTCAGAAAACCAGTACTGAACTATAGTATTTCAGATTTGAAAAAATTCAGAGTCTAAGGGGATGAAAATACCCAATCATTAACAAAATTTAAAAAATTCACAAAATCCACAAAAAAGTTTCTAACACTTTCATGTTTGGCTGGGTAGTTCAGAAGACCATTGCGAAACTACAGTATTTCAGATTTGAAAAAATTCAGAGTGTAAGGGGATGAAACTACCCAGTCATTAATTAAATTTAAAAAATTCACAAAATCAACATAAGAGTTTCTAACACTTTCATGCTTGGTTGGGAAGTTCAGAAGACCAGTACTGAACTATAGTATTTCAGATTTGAAAAAATTCAGAGTCTAAGGGGATGAAAGTACCCAATCATTAACAAAATTTAAAAAATTCACAAAATCCACAAAAAAGTTTCTAACACTTTCATGTTTGGCTGGGTAGTTCAGAAGACCATTACGAAACTACAGTATTTCAGATTTGCAAAAATTCAGAGTCTAAGGGGATGAAACTACCCAGTCATTAATTAAATTTAAAAAATTCACAAAATCCCCAAAAGAGTTTCTAACACTTTCATGCTTGGTTGGGTAGTTCAGAAGACCAGTACTGAACTATAGTATTTCAGATTTGAAAAAATTCAGAGTCTAAGGGGATGAAAGTACCCAATCATTAACAAAATTTAAAAAATTCACAAAATCCACAAAAAAGTTTGTAACATTTTCATGTTTGGCTGGGTAGTTCAGAAGACCATTACGAAACTACAGTATTTCAGATATGAAAAAATTCAGAGTCTAAGGGGATGAAACTACCCAGTCATTAATTAAATTTAAAAAATTCACAAAATCTACATAAGAGTTTCTAACACTTTCATGCTTGGTTGGGTCGTTCAGAAGACCAGTACTGAACTATAGTATTTCAGATTTGAAAAAATTCAGAGTCTAAGGGGATGAAAGTACCCAATCATTAACAAAATTTAAAAAATTCACAAAATCCACAAAAAAGTTTCTAACACTTTCATGTTTGGCTGGGTAGTTCAGAAGACCATTACGAAACTACAGTATTTCAGATTTGCAAAAATTCAGAGTCTAAGGGGATGAAACTACCCAGTCATTAATTAAATTTAAAAAATTCACAAAATCTACATAAGAGTTTCTAACACTTTCATGCTTGGTTGGGTAGTTCAGAAGACCAGTACTGAACTATAGTATTTCAGATTTGAAAAAATTCAGAGTCTAAGGGGATGAAAGTACCCAATCATTAACAAAATTTAAAAAATTCACAAAATCCACAAAAAAGTTTGTAACACTTTCATGTTTGGCTGGGTAGTTCAGAAGACCATTATGAAACTACAGTATTTCAGATATGAAAAAATTCAGAGTCTAAGGGGATGAAACTACCCAGTCATTAATTAAATTTAAAAAATTCACAAAATCTACATAAGAGTTTCTAACACTTTCATGCTTGGTTGGGTAGTTCAGAAGACCAGTACTGAACTATAGTATTTCAGATTTGAAAAAATTCAGAGTCTAAGGGGATGAAAGTACCCAATCATTAACAAAATTTAAAAAATTCACAAAATCCACAAAAAAGTTTCTAACACTTTCATGTTTGGCTGGGTAGTTCAGAAGACCATTACGAAACTACAGTATTTCAGATTTGCAAAAATTCAGAGTCTAAGGGGATGAAACTACCCAGTCATTAATTAAATTTAAAAAATTCACAAAATCCCCAAAAGAGTTTCTAACACTTTCATGCTTGGTTGGGTATTTCAGAAGACCAGTACTGAACTATAGTATTTCAGATTTGAAAAAATTCAGAGTCTAAGGGGATGAAAGTACCTAATCATTAACAAAATTTAAAAAATTCACAAAATCCACAAAAAAGTTTGTAACACTTTCATGTTTGGCTGGGTAGTTCAGAAGACCATTATGAAACTACAGTATTTCAGATATGAAAAAATTCAGAGTCTAAGGGGATGAAACTACCCAGTCATTAATTAAATTTAAAAAATTCACAAAATCCCCAAAAGAGTTTCTAACACTTTCATGCTTGGTTGGGTAGTTCAGAAGACCAGTACTGAACTATAGTATTTCAGATTTGAAAAAATTCAGAGTCTAAGGGGATGAAAGTACCCAATCATTAACAAAATTTAAAAAATTCACAAAATCCACAAAAAAGTTTCTAACACTTTCATGTTTGGCTGGGCAGTTCAGAAGACCATTACGAAACTACAGTATTTCAGATTTGAAAAAATTCAGAGTCTAAGGGCATGAAACTACCCAGTCATTAATTAAATTTAAAAAATTCACAAAATCCACAAAAGAGTTTCTAACACTTTCATGCTTGGTTGGGTAGTTCAGAAGACCAGTACTAAACTACAGTATTTCAGATTTGAAAAAATTCAAGAGTCTAAGGGGATGAAACTACCCAATCATTAATAAAATAAAAAAATTCACAAAATCCACAAAAAAATTTCTAACACTTTCATGCTTGATTGGGTAGTTCAGAAGACCAGTACTGAACTATAGTATTTCAGATTTGAAAAAATTCAGAGTCTAAGGGGATGAAAGTACCCAATCATTAACAAAATTTAAAAAATTCACAAAATCCACAAAAAAGTTTCTAACACTTTCATGTTTGGCTGGGTAGTTCAGAAGACCATTACGAAACTACAGTATTTCAGATTTGAAAAAATTCAGAGTGTAAGGGGATGAAACTACCCAGTCATTAATTAAATTTAAAAAATTCACAAAATCAACATAAGAGTTTCTAACACTTTCATGCTTGGTTGGGTAGTTCAGAAGACCAGTACTGAACTACAGTATTTCAGATTTGAAAAAATTCAGAGTCTAAGGGGATGAAAGTACCCAATCATTAACAAAATTTAAAAAATTCACAAAATCCACAAAAAAGTTTGTAACATTTTCATGTTTGGCTGGGTAGTTCAGAAGACCATTACGAAACTACAGTATTTCAGATATGAAAAAATTCAGAGTCTAAGGGGATGAAACTACCCAGTCATTAATTAAATTTAAAAAATTCACAAAATCCCCAAAAGAGTTTCTAACACTTTCATGCTTGGTTGGGTAGTTCAGAAGACCAGTACTGAACTATAGTATTTCAGATTTGAAAAAATTCAGAGTCTAAGGGGATGAAAGTACCCAATCATTAACAAAATTTAAAAAATTCACAAAATCCACAAAAAAGTTTCTAACACTTTCATGTTTGGCTGGGCAGTTCAGAAGACCATTACGAAACTACAGTATTTCAGATTTGAAAAAATTCAGAGTCTAAGGGCATGAAACTACCCAGTCATTAATTAAATTTAAAAAATTCACAAAATCCACAAAAGAGTTTCTAACACTTTCATGCTTGGTTGGGTAGTTCAGAAGACCAGTACTAAACTACAGTATTTCAGATTTGAAAAAATTCAAGAGTCTAAGGGGATGAAACTACCCAATCATTAATAAAATAAAAAAATTCACAAAATCCACAAAAAAATTTCTAACACTTTCATGCTTGATTGGGTAGTTCAGAAAACCAGTACTGAACTATAGTATTTCAGATTTGAAAAAATTCAGAGTCTAAGGGGATGAAAGTACCCAATCATTAAGTAATTTAAAAAATTCACAAAATCCACAAAAAAGTTTCTAACACTTTCATGTTTGGCTGGGTAGTTCAGAAGACCATTACGAAACTACAGTATTTCAGATTTGAAAAAATTCAAAGTGTAAGGGGATGAAACTACCCAGTCATTAATTAAATTTAAAAAATTCACAAAATCAACATAAGAGTTTCTAACACTTTCATGCTTGGTTGGGTAGTTCAGAAGACCAGTACTGAACTATAGTATTTCAGATTTGAAAAAATTCAGAGTCTAAGGGGATGAAAGTACCCAATCATTAACAAAATTTAAAAAATTCACAAAATCCACAAAAAAGTTTGTAACATTTTCATGTTTGGCTGGGTAGTTCAGAAGACCATTACGAAACTACAGTATTTCAGATATGAAAAAATTCAGAGTCTAAGGGGATGAAACTACCCAGTCATTAATTAAATTTAAAAAATTCACAAAATCCCCAAAAGAGTTTCTAACACTTTCATGCTTGGTTGGGTAGTTCAGAAGACCAGTACTGAACTATAGTATTTCAGATTTGAAAAAATTCAGAGTCTAAGGGGATGAAAGTACCCAATCATTAACAAAATTTAAAAAATTCACAAAATCCACAAAAAAGTTTCTAACACTTTCATGTTTGGCTGGGCAGTTCAGAAGACCATTACGAAACTACAGTATTTCAGATTTGAAAAAATTCAGAGTCTAAGGGCATGAAACTACCCAGTCATTAATTAAATTTAAAAAATTCACAAAATCCACAAAAGAGTTTCTAACACTTTCATGCTTGGTTGGGTAGTTCAGAAGACCAGTACTAAACTACAGTATTTCAGATTTGAAAAAATTCAAGAGTCTAAGGGGATGAAACTACCCAATCATTAATAAAATAAAAAAATTCACAAAATCCACAAAAAAATTTCTAACACTTTCATGCTTGATTGGGTAGTTCAGAAAACCAGTACTGAACTATAGTATTTCAGATTTGAAAAAATTCAGAGTCTAAGGGGATGAAAGTACCCAATCATTAAGTAATTTAAAAAATTCACAAAATCCACAAAAAAGTTTCTAACACTTTCATGTTTGGCTGGGTAGTTCAGAAGACCATTACGAAACTACAGTATTTCAGATTTGAAAAAATTCAAAGTGTAAGGGGATGAAACTACCCAGTCATTAATTAAATTTAAAAAATTCACAAAATCAACATAAGAGTTTCTAACACTTTCATGCTTGGTTGGGTAGTTCAGAAGACCAGTACTGAACTATAGTATTTCAGATTTGAAAAAATTCAGAGTCTAAGGGGATGAAAGTACCCAATCATTAACAAAATTTAAAAAATTCACAAAATCCACAAAAAAGTTTCTAACACTTTCATGTTTGGCTGGGTAGTTCAGAAGACAATTACGAAACTACAGTATTTCAGATATGAAAAAATTCAGAGTCTAAGGGGATGAAACTACCCAGTCATTAATTAAATTTAAAAAATTCACAAAATCCCCAAAAGAGTTTCTAACACTTTCATGCTTGGTTGGGTAGTTCAGAAGACCAGTACTGAACTATAGTATTTCAGATTTGAAAAAATTCAGAGTCTAAGGGGATGAAAGTACCCAATCATTAACAAAATTTAAAAAATTCACAAAATCCACAAAAAAGTTTCTAACACTTTCATGTTTGGCTGGGTAGTTCAGAAGACCATTGCGAAACTACAGTATTTCAGATTTGAAAAAATTCAGAGTGTAAGGGGATGAAACTACCCAGTCATTAATTAAATTTAAAAAATTCACAAAATCAACATAAGAGTTTCTAACACTTTCATGCTTGGTTGGGAAGTTCAGAAGACCAGTACTGAACTATAGTATTTCAGATTTGAAAAAATTCAGGGTCTAAGGGGATGAAAGTAGCCAATCATTAACAAAATTTAAAAAATTCACAAAATCCACAAAAAAGTTTCTAACACCTTCATGTTTGGCTGGGTAGTTCAGAAGACCATTACGAAACTACAGTATTTCAGATTTGCAAAAATTCAGAGTCTAAGGGGATGAAACTACCCAGTCATTAATTAAATTTAAAAAATTCACAAAATCCCCAAAAGAGTTTCTAACACTTTCATGCTTGGTTGGGTAGTTCAGAAGACCAGTACTGAACTATAGTATTTCAGATTTGAAAAAATTCAGAGTCTAAGGGGATGAAAGTACCCAATCATTAACAAAATTTAAAAAATTCACAAAATCCACAAAAAAGTTTGTAACATTTTCATGTTTGGCTGGGTAGTTCAGAAGACCATTACGAAACTACAGTATTTCAGATATGAAAAAATTCAGAGTCTAAGGGGATGAAACTACCCAGTCATTAATTAAATTTAAAAAATTCACAAAATCCCCAAAAGAGTTTCTAACACTTTCATGCTTGGTTGGGTAGTTCAGAAGACCAGTACTGAACTATAGTATTTCAGATTTGAAAAAATTCAGAGTCTAAGGGGATGAAAGTACCCAATCATTAACAAAATTTAAAAAATTCACAAAATCCACAAAAAAGTTTCTAACACTTTCATGTTTGGCTGGGTAGTTCAGAAGACCATTGCGAAACTACAGTATTTCAGATTTGAAAAAATTCAGAGTGTAAGGGGATGAAACTACCCAGTCATTAATTAAATTTAAAAAATTCACAAAATCCCCAAAAGAGTTTCTAACACTTTCATGCTTGGTTGGGTAGTTCAGAAGACCAGTACTAAACTACAGTATTTCAGATTTTAAAAAATTCAGAGTCTAAGGGGATGAAAGTACCCAATCATTAACAAAATTTAAAAAATTCACAAAATCCACAAAAAAGTTTCTAACACTTTCATGTTTGGCTGGGTAGTTCAGAAGACCATTACGAAACTACAGTATTTCAGATTTGAAAAAATTCAGAGTGTAAGGGGATGAAACTACCCAGTCATTAATTAAATTTAAAAAATTCACAAAATCAACATAAGAGTTTCTAACACTTTCATGCTTGGTTGGGAAGTTCAGAAGACCAGTACTGAACTATAGTATTTCAGATTTGAAAAAATTCAGAGTCTAAGGGGATGAAAGTACCCATTCATTAACAAAATTTAAAAAATTCACAAAATCCACAAAAAAGTTTCTAACACTTTCATGTTTGGCTGGGTAGTTCAGAAGACCATTACGAAACTACAGTATTTCAGATTTGCAAAAATTCAGAGTCTAAGGGGATGAAACTACCCAGTCATTAATTAAATTTAAAAAATTCACAAAATCCACAAAAGAGTTTCTAACACTTTCATGCTTGGTTGGGTAGTTCAGAACACCAGTACTGAACTATAGTATTTCAGATTTGAAAAAATTCAGAGTCTAAGGGGATGAAAGTACCCAATCATTAACAAAATTTAAAAAATTCACAAAATCCACAAAAAAGTTTCTAACACTTTCATGTTTGGCTGGGTAGTTCAGAAGACCATTGCGAAACTACAGTATTTCAGATTTGAAAAAATTCAGAGTGTAAGGGGATGAAACTACCCAGTCATTAATTAAATTTAAAAAATTCACAAAATCCCCAAAAGAGTTTCTAACACTTTCATGTTTGGCTGGGTAGTTCAGAAGACCATTACGAAACTACAGTATTTCAGATTTGAAAAAATTCAGAGTGTAAGGGGATGAAACTACCCAGTCATTAATTAAATTTAAAAAATTCACAAAATCCCCAAAAAAGTTTCTAACACTTTCATGTTTGGCTGGGTAGTTCAGAAGACCATTACGAAACTACAGTATTTCAGATTTGAAAAAATTCAGAGTGTAAGGGGATGAAACTACCCAGTCATTAATTAAATTTAAAAAATTCACTAAATCAACATAAGAGTTTCTAACACTTTCATGCTTGGTTGGGTAGTTCAGAAGACCAGTACTGAACTATAGTATTTCAGATTTGAAAAAATTCAGAGTCTAAGGGGATGAAAGTACCCAATCATTAACAAAATTTAAAAAATTCACAAAATCCACAAAAAAGTTTGTAACATTTTCATGTTTGGCTGGGTAGTTCAGAAGACCATTACGAAACTACAGTATTTCAGATATGAAAAAATTCAGAGTCTAAGGGGATGAAACTACCCAGTCATTAATTAAATTTAAAAAATTCACAAAATCCCCAAAAGAGTTTCTAACACTTTCATGCTTGGTTGGGTAGTTCAGAAGACCAGTACTGAACTATAGTATTTCAGATTTGAAAAAATTCAGAGTCTAAGGGGATTAAAGTACCCAATCATTAACAAAATTTAAAAAATTCACAAAATCCACAAAAAAGTTTCTAACACTTTCATGTTTGGCTGGGTAGTTCAGAAGACCAGTACTGAACTATAGTATTTCAGATTTGAAAAAATTCAGAGTCTAAGGGGATGAAAGTACCCAATCATTAACAAAATTTAAAAAATTCACAAAATCCACAAAAAACTTTCATGTTTGGCTGGGTAGTTCAGAAGACCATTACGAAACTACAGTATTTCAGATTTGCAAAAATTCAGAGTCTAAGGGGATGAAACTACCCAGTCATTAATTAAATTTAAAAAATTCACAAAATCCCCAAAAGAGTTTCTAACACTTTCATGCTTGGTTGGGTAGTTCAGAAGACCATTACGAAACTACAGTATTTCAGATTTGAAAAAATTCAGAGTGTAAGGGGATGAAACTACCCAGTCATTAATTAAATTTAAAAAATTCACAAAATCAACATAAGAGTTTCTAACACTTTCATGCTTGGTTGGGAAGTTCAGAAGACCAGTACTGAACTATAGTATTTCAGATTTGAAAAAATTCAGAGTCTAAGGGGATGAAAGTACCCAATCATTAACAAAATTTAAAAAATTCACAAAATCCACAAAAAACTTTCATGTTTGGCTGGGTAGTTCAGAAGACCATTACGAAACTACAGTATTTCAGATTTGCAAAAATTCAGAGTCTAAGGGGATGAAACTACCCAGTCATTAATTAAATTTAAAAAATTCACAAAATCCCCAAAAGAGTTTCTAACACTTTCATGCTTGGTTGGGTAGTTCAGAAGACCATTACGAAACTACAGTATTTCAGATTTGAAAAAATTCAGAGTGTAAGGGGATGAAACTACCCAGTCATTAATTAAATTTAAAAAATTCACAAAATCAACATAAGAGTTTCTAACACTTTCATGCTTGGTTGGGAAGTTCAGAAGACCAGTACTGAACTATAGTATTTCAGATTTGAAAAAATTCAGAGTCTAAGGGGATGAAAGTACCCAATCATTAACAAAATTTAAAAAATTCACAAAATCCACAAAAAAGTTTCTAACACTTTCATGTTTGGCTGGGTAGTTCAGAAGACCATTACGAAACTACAGTATTTCAGATTTGAAAAAATTCAGAGTGTAAGGGGATGAAACTACCCAGTCATTAATTAAATTTAAAAAATTCACAAAATCAACATAAGAGTTTCTAACACTTTCATGCTTGGTTGGGAAGTTCAGAAGACCAGTACTGAACTATAGTATTTCAGATTTGAAAAAATTCAGAGTCTAAGGGGATGAAAGTACCCATTCATTAACAAAATTTAAAAAATTCACAAAATCCACAAAAAAGTTTCTAACACTTTCATGTTTGGCTGGGTAGTTCAGAAGACCATTACGAAACTACAGTATTTCAGATTTGCAAAAATTCAGAGTCTAAGGGGATGAAACTACCCAGTCATTAATTAAATTTAAAAAATTCACAAAATCCACAAAAGAGTTTCTAACACTTTCATGCTTGGTTGGGTAGTTCAGAACACCAGTACTGAACTATAGTATTTCAGATTTGAAAAAATTCAGAGTCTAAGGGGATGAAAGTACCCAATCATTAACAAAATTTAAAAAATTCACAAAATCCACAAAAAAGTTTCTAACACTTTCATGTTTGGCTGGGTAGTTCAGAAGACCATTGCGAAACTACAGTATTTCAGATTTGAAAAAATTCAGAGTGTAAGGGGATGAAACTACCCAGTCATTAATTAAATTTAAAAAATTCACAAAATCCCCAAAAGAGTTTCTAACACTTTCATGTTTGGCTGGGTAGTTCAGAAGACCATTACGAAACTACAGTATTTCAGATTTGAAAAAATTCAGAGTGTAAGGGGATGAAACTACCCAGTCATTAATTAAATTTAAAAAATTCACAAAATCCCCAAAAAAGTTTCTAACACTTTCATGTTTGGCTGGGTAGTTCAGAAGACCATTACGAAACTACAGTATTTCAGATTTGAAAAAATTCAGAGTGTAAGGGGATGAAACTACCCAGTCATTAATTAAATTTAAAAAATTCACTAAATCAACATAAGAGTTTCTAACACTTTCATGCTTGGTTGGGTAGTTCAGAAGACCAGTACTGAACTATAGTATTTCAGATTTGAAAAAATTCAGAGTCTAAGGGGATGAAAGTACCCAATCATTAACAAAATTTAAAAAATTCACAAAATCCACAAAAAAGTTTGTAACATTTTCATGTTTGGCTGGGTAGTTCAGAAGACCATTACGAAACTACAGTATTTCAGATATGAAAAAATTCAGAGTCTAAGGGGATGAAACTACCCAGTCATTAATTAAATTTAAAAAATTCACAAAATCCCCAAAAGAGTTTCTAACACTTTCATGCTTGGTTGGGTAGTTCAGAAGACCAGTACTGAACTATAGTATTTCAGATTTGAAAAAATTCAGAGTCTAAGGGGATTAAAGTACCCAATCATTAACAAAATTTAAAAAATTCACAAAATCCACAAAAAAGTTTCTAACACTTTCATGTTTGGCTGGGTAGTTCAGAAGACCAGTACTGAACTATAGTATTTCAGATTTGAAAAAATTCAGAGTCTAAGGGGATGAAAGTACCCAATCATTAACAAAATTTAAAAAATTCACAAAATCCACAAAAAACTTTCATGTTTGGCTGGGTAGTTCAGAAGACCATTACGAAACTACAGTATTTCAGATTTGCAAAAATTCAGAGTCTAAGGGGATGAAACTACCCAGTCATTAATTAAATTTAAAAAATTCACAAAATCCCCAAAAGAGTTTCTAACACTTTCATGCTTGGTTGGGTAGTTCAGAAGACCATTACGAAACTACAGTATTTCAGATTTGAAAAAATTCAGAGTGTAAGGGGATGAAACTACCCAGTCATTAATTAAATTTAAAAAATTCACAAAATCAACATAAGAGTTTCTAACACTTTCATGCTTGGTTGGGAAGTTCAGAAGACCAGTACTGAACTATAGTATTTCAGATTTGAAAAAATTCAGAGTCTAAGGGGATGAAAGTACCCAATCATTAACAAAATTTAAAAAATTCACAAAATCCACAAAAAGTTTCTAACACTTTCATGTTTGGCTGGGTAGTTCAGAAGACCATTACGAAACTACAGTATTTCAGATTTGCAAAAATTCAGAGTCTAAGGGGATGAAACTACCCAGTCATTAATTAAATTTAAAAAATTCACAAAATCCCCAAAAGAGTTTCTAACACTTTCATGCTTGGTTGGGTAGTTCAGAAGACCAGTACTGAACTATAGTATTTCAGATTTGAAAAAATTCAGAGTCTAAGGGGATGAAAGTACCCAATCATTAACAAAATTTAAAAAATTCACAAAATCCACAAAAAAGTTTGTAACACTTTCATGTTTGGCTGGGTAGTTCAGAAGACCATTACGAAACTACAGTATTTCAGATATGAAAAAATTCAGAGTCTAAGGGGATGAAACTACCCAGTCATTAATTAAATTTAAAAAATTCACAAAATCCCCAAAAGAGTTTCTAACACTTTCATGCTTCGTTGGGTAGTTCAGAAAACCAGTACTGAACTATAGTATTTCAGATTTGAAAAAATTCAGAGTCTAAGGGGATGAAAATACCCAATCATTAACAAAATTTAAAAAATTCACAAAATCCACAAAAAAGTTTCTAACACTTTCATGTTTGGCTGGGTAGTTCAGAAGACCATTGCGAAACTACAGTATTTCAGATTTGAAAAAATTCAGAGTGTAAGGGGATGAAACTACCCAGTCATTAATTAAATTTAAAAAATTCACAAAATCAACATAAGAGTTTCTAACACTTTCATGCTTGGTTGGGAAGTTCAGAAGACCAGTACTGAACTATAGTATTTCAGATTTGAAAAAATTCAGAGTCTAAGGGGATGAAAGTACCCAATCATTAACAAAATTTAAAAAATTCACAAAATCCACAAAAAAGTTTCTAACACTTTCATGTTTGGCTGGGTAGTTCAGAAGACCATTACGAAACTACAGTATTTCAGATTTGCAAAAATTCAGAGTCTAAGGGGATGAAACTACCCAGTCATTAATTAAATTTAAAAAATTCACAAAATCCCCAAAAGAGTTTCTAACACTTTCATGCTTGGTTGGGTAGTTCAGAAGACCAGTACTGAACTATAGTATTTCAGATTTGAAAAAATTCAGAGTCTAAGGGGATGAAAGTACCCAATCATTAACAAAATTTAAAAAATTCACAAAATCCACAAAAAAGTTTGTAACATTTTCATGTTTGGCTGGGTAGTTCAGAAGACCATTACGAAACTACAGTATTTCAGATATGAAAAAATTCAGAGTCTAAGGGGATGAAACTACCCAGTCATTAATTAAATTTAAAAAATTCACAAAATCCCCAAAAGAGTTTCTAACACTTTCATGCTTGGTTGGGTAGTTCAGAAGACCAGTACTGAACTATAGTATTTCAGATTTGAAAAAATTCAGAGTCTAAGGGGATGAAAGTACCCAATCATTAACAAAATTTAAAAAATTCACAAAATCCACAAAAAAGTTTCTAACACTTTCATGTTTGGCTGGGTAGTTCAGAAGACCATTGCGAAACTACAGTATTTCAGATTTGAAAAAATTCAGAGTGTAAGGGGATGAAACTACCCAGTCATTAATTAAATTTAAAAAATTCACAAAATCCCCAGAAGAGTTTCTAACACTTTCATGCTTGGTTGGGTAGTTCAGAAGACCAGTACTAAACTACAGTATTTCAGATTTTAAAAAATTCAGAGTCTAAGGGGATGAAAGTACCCAATCATTAACAAAATTTAAAAAATTCACAAAATCCACAAAAAAGTTTCTAACACTTTCATGTTTGGCTGGGTAGTTCAGAAGACCATTACGAAACTACAGTATTTCAGATTTGCAAAAATTCAGAGTCTAAGGGGATGAAACTACCCAGTCATTAATTAAATTTAAAAAATTCACAAAATCCCCAAAAGACTTTCTAACACTTTCATGCTTGGTTGGGTAGTTCAGAAGACCATTACGAAACTACAGTATTTCAGATTTGAAAAAATTCAGAGTGTAAGGGGATGAAACTACCCAGTCATTAATTAAATTTAAAAAATTCACAAAATCAACATAAGAGTTTCTAACACTTTCATGCTTGGTTGGGAAGTTCAGAAGACCAGTACTGAACTATAGTATTTCAGATTTGAAAAAATTCAGAGTCTAAGGGGATGAAAGTACCCATTCATTAACAAAATTTAAAAAATTCACAAAATCCACAAAAAAGTTTCTAACACTTTCATGTTTGGCTGGGTAGTTCAGAAGACCATTGCGAAACTACAGTATTTCAGATTTGAAAAAATTCAGAGTGTAAGGGGATGAAACTACCCAGTCATTAATTAAATTTAAAAAATTCACAAAATCCCCAAAAGAGTTTCTAACACTTTCATGCTTGGTTGGGTAGTTCAGAAGACCAGTACTAAACTACAGTATTTCAGATTTTAAAAAATTCAGAGTCTAAGGGGATGAAAGTACCCAATCATTAACAAAATTTAAAAAATTCACAAAATCCACAAAAAAGTTTCTAACACTTTCATGTTTGGCTGGGTAGTTCAGAAGACCATTACGAAACTACAGTATTTCAGATTTGAAAAAATTCAGAGTGTAAGGGGATGAAACTACCCAGTCATTAATTAAATTTAAAAAATTCACAAAATCAACATAAGAGTTTCTAACACTTTCATGCTTGGTTGGGAAGTTCAGAAGAAAAGTACTGAACTATAGTATTTCAGATTTGAAAAAATTCAGAGTCTAAGGGGATGAAAGTACCCATTCATTAACAAAATTTAAAAAATTCACAAAATCCACAAAAAAGTTTCTAACACTTTCATGTTTGGCTGGGTAGTTCAGAAGACCATTACGAAACTACAGTATTTCAGATTTGCAAAAATTCAGAGTCTAAGGGGATGAAACTACCCAGTCATTAATTAAATTTAAAAAATTCACAAAATCAACATAAGAGTTTCTAACACTTTCATGCTTGGTTGGGAAGTTCAGAAGACCAGTACTGAACTATAGTATTTCAGATTTGAAAAAATTCAGAGTCTAAGGGGATGAAAGTACCCAATCATTAACAAAATTTAAAAAATTCACAAAATCCACAAAAAAGTTTCTAACACTTTCATGTTTGGCTGGGTAGTTCAGAAGACCATTGCGAAACTACAGTATTTCAGATTTGAAAAAATTCAGAGTGTAAGGGGATGAAACTACCCAGTCATTAATTAAATTTAAAAAATTCACAAAATCCCCAAAAAAGTTTCTAACACTTTCATGTTTGGCTGGGTAGTTCAGAAGACCATTACGAAACTACAGTATTTCAGATTTGAAAAAATTCAGAGTGTAAGGGGATGAAACTACCCAGTCATTAATTAAATTTAAAAAATTCACTAAATCAACATAAGAGTTTCTAACACTTTCATGCTTGGTTGGGTAGTTCAGAAGACCAGTACTGAACTATAGTATTTCAGATTTGAAAAAATTCAGAGTCTAAGGGGATGAAAGTACCCAATCATTAACAAAATTTAAAAAATTCACAAAATCCACAAAAAAGTTTGTAACATTTTCATGTTTGGCTGGGTAGTTCAGAAGACCATTACGAAACTACAGTATTTCAGATATGAAAAAATTCAGAGTCTAAGGGGATGAAACTACCCAGTCATTAATTAAATTTAAAAAATTCACAAAATCCCCAAAAGAGTTTCTAACACTTTCATGCTTGGTTGGGTAGTTCAGAAGACCAGTACTGAACTATAGTATTTCAGATTTGAAAAAATTCAGAGTCTAAGGGGATTAAAGTACCCAATCATTAACAAAATTTAAAAAATTCACAAAATCCACAAAAAAGTTTCTAACACTTTCATGTTTGGCTGGGTAGTTCAGAAGACCAGTACTGAACTATAGTATTTCAGATTTGAAAAAATTCAGAGTCTAAGGGGATGAAAGTACCCAATCATTAACAAAATTTAAAAAATTCACAAAATCCACAAAAAACTTTCATGTTTGGCTGGGTAGTTCAGAAGACCATTACGAAACTACAGTATTTCAGATTTGCAAAAATTCAGAGTCTAAGGGGATGAAACTACCCAGTCATTAATTAAATTTAAAAAATTCACAAAATCCCCAAAAGAGTTTCTAACACTTTCATGCTTGGTTGGGTAGTTCAGAAGACCATTACGAAACTACAGTATTTCAGATTTGAAAAAATTCAGAGTGTAAGGGGATGAAACTACCCAGTCATTAATTAAATTTAAAAAATTCACAAAATCAACATAAGAGTTTCTAACACTTTCATGCTTGGTTGGGAAGTTCAGAAGACCAGTACTGAACTATAGTATTTCAGATTTGAAAAAATTCAGAGTCTAAGGGGATGAAAGTACCCAATCATTAACAAAATTTAAAAAATTCACAAAATCCACAAAAAACTTTCATGTTTGGCTGGGTAGTTCAGAAGACCATTACGAAACTACAGTATTTCAGATTTGCAAAAATTCAGAGTCTAAGGGGATGAAACTACCCAGTCATTAATTAAATTTAAAAAATTCACAAAATCCCCAAAAGAGTTTCTAACAGTTTCATGCTTGGTTGGGTAGTTCAGAAGACCATTACGAAACTACAGCATTTCAGATTTGAAAAAATTCAGAGTGTAAGGGGATGAAACTACCCAGTCATTAATTAAATTTAAAAAATTCACAAAATCAACATAAGAGTTTCTAACACTTTCATGCTTGGTTGGGAAGTTCAGAAGACCAGTACTGAACTATAGTATTTCAGATTTGAAAAAATTCAGAGTCTAAGGGGATGAAAGTACCCAATCATTAACAAAATTTAAAAAATTCACAAAATCCACAAAAAAGTTTCTAACACTTTCATGTTTGGCTGGGTAGTTCAGAAGACCAGTACTGAACTATAGTATTTCAGATTTGAAAAAATTCAGAGTCTAAGGGGATGAAAGTACCCAATCATTAACAAAATTTAAAAAATTCACAAAATCCACAAAAAACTTTCATGTTTGGCTGGGTAGTTCAGAAGACCATTGCGAAACTACAGTATTTCAGATTTGAAAAAATTCAGAGTGTAAGGGGATGAAACTACCCAGTCATTAATTAAATTTAAAAAATTCACAAAATCCCCAAAAGAGTTTCTAACACTTTCATGCTTGGTTGGGTAGTTCAGAAGACCAGTACTAAACTACAGTATTTCAGATTTTAAAAAATTCAGAGTCTAAGGGGATGAAAGTACCCAATCATTAACAAAATTTAAAAAATTCACAAAATCCACAAAAAAGTTTCTAACACTTTCATGTTTGGCTGGGTAGTTCAGAAGACCATTACGAAACTACAGTATTTCAGATTTGAAAAAATTCAGAGTGTAAGGGGATGAAACTACCCAGTCATTAATTAAATTTAAAAAATTCACAAAATCAACATAAGAGTTTCTAACACTTTCATGCTTGGTTGGGAAGTTCAGAAGACCAGTACTGAACTATAGTATTTCAGATTTGAAAAAATTCAGAGTCTAAGGGGATGAAAGTACCCATTCATTAACAAAATTTAAAAAATTCACAAAATCCACAAAAAAGTTTCTAACACTTTCATGTTTGGCTGGGTAGTTCAGAAGACCATTACGAAACTACAGTATTTCAGATTTGCAAAAATTCAGAGTCTAAGGGGATGAAACTACCCAGTCATTAATTAAATTTAAAAAATTCACAAAATCCACAAAAGAGTTTCTAACACTTTCATGCTTGGTTGGGTAGTTCAGAACACCAGTACTGAACTATAGTATTTCAGATTTGAAAAAATTCAGAGTCTAAGGGGATGAAAGTACCCAATCATTAACAAAATTTAAAAAATTCACAAAATCCACAAAAAAGTTTCTAACACTTTCATGTTTGGCTGGGTAGTTCAGAAGACCATTGCGAAACTACAGTATTTCAGATTTGAAAAAATTCAGAGTGTAAGGGGATGAAACTACCCAGTCATTAATTAAATTTAAAAAATTCACAAAATCCCCAAAAGAGTTTCTAACACTTTCATGTTTGGCTGGGTAGTTCAGAAGACCATTACGAAACTACAGTATTTCAGATTTGAAAAAATTCAGAGTGTAAAAGGATGAAACTACCCAGTCATTAATTAAATTTAAAAAATTCACAAAATCCCCAAAAAAGTTTCTAACACTTTCATGTTTGGCTGGGTAGTTCAGAAGACCATTACGAAACTACAGTATTTCAGATTTGAAAAAATTCAGAGTGTAAGGGGATGAAACTACCCAGTCATTAATTAAATTTAAAAAATTCACTAAATCAACATAAGAGTTTCTAACACTTTCATGCTTGGTTGGGTAGTTCAGAAGACCAGTACTGAACTATAGTATTTCAGATTTGAAAAAATTCAGAGTCTAAGGGGATGAAAGTACCCAATCATTAACAAAATTTAAAAAATTCACAAAATCCACAAAAAAGTTTGTAACATTTTCATGTTTGGCTGGGTAGTTCAGAAGACCATTACGAAACTACAGTATTTCAGATATGAAAAAATTCAGAGTCTAAGGGGATGAAACTACCCAGTCATTAATTAAATTTAAAAAATTCACAAAATCCCCAAAAGAGTTTCTAACACTTTCATGCTTGGTTGGGTAGTTCAGAAGACCAGTACTGAACTATAGTATTTCAGATTTGAAAAAATTCAGAGTCTAAGGGGATTAAAGTACCCAATCATTAACAAAATTTAAAAAATTCACAAAATCCACAAAAAAGTTTCTAACACTTTCATGTTTGGCTGGGTAGTTCAGAAGACCAGTACTGAACTATAGTATTTCAGATTTGAAAAAATTCAGAGTCTAAGGGGATGAAAGTACCCAATCATTAACAAAATTTAAAAAATTCACAAAATCCACAAAAAACTTTCATGTTTGGCTGGGTAGTTCAGAAGACCATTACGAAACTACAGTATTTCAGATTTGCAAAAATTCAGAGTCTAAGGGGATGAAACTACCCAGTCATTAATTAAATTTAAAAAATTCACAAAATCCCCAAAAGAGTTTCTAACACTTTCATGCTTGGTTGGGTAGTTCAGAAGACCATTACGAAACTACAGTATTTCAGATTTGAAAAAATTCAGAGTGTAAGGGGATGAAACTACCCAGTCATTAATTAAATTTAAAAAATTCACAAAATCAACATAAGAGTTTCTAACACTTTCATGCTTGGTTGGGAAGTTCAGAAGACCAGTTCTGAACTATAGTATTTCAGATTTGAAAAAATTCAGAGTCTAAGGGGATGAAAGTACCCAATCATTAACAAAATTTAAAAAATTCACAAAATCCACAAAAAACTTTCATGTTTGGCTGGGTAGTTCAGAAGACCATTACGAAACTACAGTATTTCAGATTTGCAAAAATTCAGAGTCTAAGGGGATGAAACTACCCAGTCATTAATTAAATTTAAAAAATTCACAAAATCCCCAAAAGAGTTTCTAACACTTTCATGCTTGGTTGGGTAGTTCAGAAGACCATTACGAAACTACAGTATTTCAGATTTGAAAAAATTCAGAGTGTAAGGGGATGAAACTACCCAGTCATTAATTAAATTTAAAAAATTCACAAAATCAACATAAGAGTTTCTAACACTTTCATGCTTGGTTGGGAAGTTCAGAAGACCAGTACTGAACTATAGTATTTCAGATTTGAAAAAATTCAGAGTCTAAGGGGATGAAAGTACCCAATCATTAACAAAATTTAAAAAATTCACAAAATCCACAAAAAAGTTTCTAACACTTTCATGTTTGGCTGGGTAGTTCAGAAGACCATTACGAAACTACAGTATTTCAGATTTGAAAAAATTCAGAGTGTAAGGGGATGAAACTACCCAGTCATTAATTAAATTTAAAAAATTCACAAAATCAACATAAGAGTTTCTAACACTTTCATGCTTGGTTGGGAAGTTCAGAAGACCAGTACTGAACTATAGTATTTCAGATTTGAAAAAATTCAGAGTCTAAGGGGATGAAAGTACCCATTCATTAACAAAATTTAAAAAATTCACAAAATCCACAAAAAAGTTTCTAACACTTTCATGTTTGGCTGGGTAGTTCAGAAGACCATTACGAAACTACAGTATTTCAGATTTGCAAAAATTCAGAGTCTAAGGGGATGAAACTACCCAGTCATTAATTAAATTTAAAAAATTCACAAAATCCACAAAAGAGTTTCTAACACTTTCATGCTTGGTTGGGTAGTTCAGAACACCAGTACTGAACTATAGTATTTCAGATTTGAAAAAATTCAGAGTCTAAGGGGATGAAAGTACCCAATCATTAACAAAATTTAAAAAATTCACAAAATCCACAAAAAAGTTTCTAACACTTTCATGTTTGGCTGGGTAGTTCAGAAGACCATTGCGAAACTACAGTATTTCAGATTTGAAAAAATTCAGAGTGTAAGGGGATGAAACTACCCAGTCATTAATTAAATTTAAAAAATTCACAAAATCCCCAAAAGAGTTTCTAACACTTTCATGTTTGGCTGGGTAGTTCAGAAGACCATTACGAAACTACAGTATTTCAGATTTGAAAAAATTCAGAGTGTAAGGGGATGAAACTACCCAGTCATTAATTAAATTTAAAAAATTCACAAAATCCCCAAAAAAGTTTCTAACACTTTCATGTTTGGCTGGGTAGTTCAGAAGACCATTACGAAACTACAGTATTTCAGATTTGAAAAAATTCAGAGTGTAAGGGGATGAAACTACCCAGTCATTAATTAAATTTAAAAAATTCACTAAATCAACATAAGAGTTTCTAACACTTTCATGCTTGGTTGGGTAGTTCAGAAGACCAGTACTGAACTATAGTATTTCAGATTTGAAAAAATTCAGAGTCTAAGGGGATGAAAGTACCCAATCATTAACAAAATTTAAAAAATTCACAAAATCCACAAAAAAGTTTGTAACATTTTCATGTTTGGCTGGGTAGTTCAGAAGACCATTACGAAACTACAGTATTTCAGATATGAAAAAATTCAGAGTCTAAGGGGATGAAACTACCCAGTCATTAATTAAATTTAAAAAATTCACAAAATCCCCAAAAGAGTTTCTAACACTTTCATGCTTGGTTGGGTAGTTCAGAAGACCAGTACTGAACTATAGTATTTCAGATTTGAAAAAATTCAGAGTCTAAGGGGATTAAAGTACCCAATCATTAACAAAATTTAAAAAATTCACAAAATCCACAAAAAAGTTTCTAACACTTTCATGTTTGGCTGGGTAGTTCAGAAGACCAGTACTGAACTATAGTATTTCAGATTTGAAAAAATTCAGAGTCTAAGGGGATGAAAGTACCCAATCATTAACAAAATTTAAAAAATTCACAAAATCCACAAAAAACTTTCATGTTTGGCTGGGTAGTTCAGAAGACCATTACGAAACTACAGTATTTCAGATTTGCAAAAATTCAGAGTCTAAGGGGATGAAACTACCCAGTCATTAATTAAATTTAAAAAATTCACAAAATCCCCAAAAGAGTTTCTAACACTTTCATGCTTGGTTGGGTAGTTCAGAAGACCATTACGAAACTACAGTATTTCAGATTTGAAAAAATTCAGAGTGTAAGGGGATGAAACTACCCAGTCATTAATTAAATTTAAAAAATTCACAAAATCAACATAAGAGTTTCTAACACTTTCATGCTTGGTTGGGAAGTTCAGAAGACCAGTACTGAACTATAGTATTTCAGATTTGAAAAAATTCAGAGTCTAAGGGGATGAAAGTACCCAATCATTAACAAAATTTAAAAAATTCACAAAATCCACAAAAAGTTTCTAACACTTTCATGTTTGGCTGGGTAGTTCAGAAGACCATTACGAAACTACAGTATTTCAGATTTGCAAAAATTCAGAGTCTAAGGGGATGAAACTACCCAGTCATTAATTAAATTTAAAAAATTCACAAAATCCCCAAAAGAGTTTCTAACACTTTCATGCTTGGTTGGGTAGTTCAGAAGACCAGTACTGAACTATAGTATTTCAGATTTGAAAAAATTCAGAGTCTAAGGGGATGAAAGTACCCAATCATTAACAAAATTTAAAAAATTCACAAAATCCACAAAAAAGTTTCTAACACTTTCATGTTTGGCTGGGTAGTTCAGAAGACCATTACGAAACTACAGTATTTCAGATATGAAAAAATTCAGAGTCTAAGGGGATGAAACTACCCAGTCATTAATTAAATTTAAAAAATTCACAAAATCCCCAAAAGAGTTTCTAACACTTTCATGCTTCGTTGGGTAGTTCAGAAAACCAGTACTGAACTATAGTATTTCAGATTTGAAAAAATTCAGAGTCTAAGGGGATGAAAATACCCAATCATTAACAAAATTTAAAAAATTCACAAAATCCACAAAAAAGTTTCTAACACTTTCATGTTTGGCTGGGTAGTTCAGAAGACCATTGCGAAACTACAGTATTTCAGATTTGAAAAAATTCAGAGTGTAAGGGGATGAAACTACCCAGTCATTAATTAAATTTAAAAAATTCACAAAATCAACATAAGAGTTTCTAACACTTTCATGCTTGGTTGGGAAGTTCAGAAGACCAGTACTGAACTATAGTATTTCAGATTTGAAAAAATTCAGAGTCTAAGGGGATGAAAGTACCCAATCATTAACAAAATTTAAAAAATTCACAAAATCCACAAAAAAGTTTCTAACACTTTCATGTTTGGCTGGGTAGTTCAGAAGACCATTACGAAACTACAGTATTTCAGATTTGCAAAAATTCAGAGTCTAAGGGGATGAAACTACCCAGTCATTAATTAAATTTAAAAAATTCACAAAATCCCCAAAAGAGTTTCTAACACTTTCATGCTTGGTTGGGTAGTTCAGAAGACCAGTACTGAACTATAGTATTTCAGATTTGAAAAAATTCAGAGTCTAAGGGGATGAAAGTACCCAATCATTAACAAAATTTAAAAAATTCACAAAATCCACAAAAAAGTTTGTAACATTTTCATGTTTGGCTGGGTAGTTCAGAAGACCATTACGAAACTACAGTATTTCAGATATGAAAAAATTCAGAGTCTAAGGGGATGAAACTACCCAGTCATTAATTAAATTTAAAAAATTCACAAAATCCCCAAAAGAGTTTCTAACACTTTCATGCTTGGTTGGGTAGTTCAGAAGACCAGTACTGAACTATAGTATTTCAGATTTGAAAAAATTCAGAGTCTAAGGGGATGAAAGTACCCAATCATTAACAAAATTTAAAAAATTCACAAAATCCACAAAAAAGTTTCTAACACTTTCATGTTTGGCTGGGTAGTTCAGAAGACCATTGCGAAACTACAGTATTTCAGATTTGAAAAAATTCAGAGTGTAAGGGGATGAAACTACCCAGTCATTAATTAAATTTAAAAAATTCACAAAATCCCCAGAAGAGTTTCTAACACTTTCATGCTTGGTTGGGTAGTTCAGAAGACCAGTACTAAACTACAGTATTTCAGATTTTAAAAAATTCAGAGTCTAAGGGGATGAAAGTACCCAATCATTAACAAAATTTAAAAAATTCACAAAATCCACAAAAAAGTTTCTAACACTTTCATGTTTGGCTGGGTAGTTCAGAAGACCATTACGAAACTACAGTATTTCAGATTTGCAAAAATTCAGAGTCTAAGGGGATGAAACTACCCAGTCATTAATTAAATTTAAAAAATTCACAAAATCCCCAAAAGAGTTTCTAACACTTTCATGCTTGGTTGGGTAGTTCAGAAGACCAGTACTGAACTATAGTATTTCAGATTTGAAAAAATTCAGAGTCTAAGGGGATGAAAGTACCCAATCATTAACAAAATTTAAAAAATTCACAAAATCCACAAAAAAGTTTGTAACACTTTCATGTTTGGCTGGGTAGTTCAGAAGACCATTACGAAACTACAGTATTTCAGATATGAAAAAATTCAGAGTCTAAAAGGATGAAACTACCCAGTCATTAATTAAATTTAAAAAATTCACAAAATCCCCAAAAGAGTTTCTAACACATCCATGCTTCGTTGGGTAGTTCAGAAGACCAGTACTGAACTATAGTATTTCAGATTTGAAAAAATTCAGAGTCTAAGGGGATGAAAGTACCCAATCATTAACAAAATTTAAAAAATTCACAAAATCCACAAAAAAGTTTCTAACACTTTCATGTTTGGCTGGGTAGTTCAGAAGACCATTGCGAAACTACAGTATTTCAGATTTGAAAAAATTCAGAGTGTAAGGGGATGAAACTACCCAGTCATTAATTAAATTTAAAAAATTCACAAAATCAACATAAGAGTTTCTAACACTTTCATGCTTGGTTGGGAAGTTCAGAAGACCAGTACTGAACTATAGTATTTCAGATTTGAAAAAATTCAGAGTCTAAGGGGATGAAAGTACCCAATCATTAACAAAATTTAAAAAATTCACAAAATCCACAAAAAAGTTTCTAACACCTTCATGTTTGGCTGGGTAGTTCAGAAGACCATTACGAAACTACAGTATTTCAGATTTGCAAAAATTCAGAGTCTAAGGGGATGAAACTACCCAGTCATTAATTAAATTTAAAAAATTCACAAAATCCCCAAAAGAGTTTCTAACACTTTCATGCTTGGTTGGGTAGTTCAGAAGACCAGTACTGAACTATAGTATTTCAGATTTGAAAAAATTCAGAGTCTAAGGGGATGAAAGTACCCAATCATTAACAAAATTTAAAAAATTCACAAAATCCACAAAAAAGTTTGTAACATTTTCATGTTTGGCTGGGTAGTTCAGAAGACCATTACGAAACTACAGTATTTCAGATATGAAAAAATTCAGAGTCTAAGGGGATGAAACTACCCAGTCATTAATTAAATTTAAAAAATTCACAAAATCCCCAAAAGAGTTTCTAACACTTTCATGCTTGGTTGGGTAGTTCAGAAGACCAGTACTGAACTATAGTATTTCAGATTTGAAAAAATTCAGAGTCTAAGGGGATTAAAGTACCCAATCATTAACAAAATTTAAAAAATTCACAAAATCCACAAAAAAGTTTCTAACACTTTCATGTGTGGCTGGGTAGTTCAGAAGACCAGTACTGAACTATAGTATTTCAGATTTGAAAAAATTCAGAGTCTAAGGGGATGAAAGTACCCAATCATTAACAAAATTTAAAAAATTCACAAAATCCGCAAAAAACTTTCATGTTTGGCTGGGTAGTTCAGAAGACCATTACGAAACTACAGTATTTCAGATTTGCAAAAATTCAGAGTCTAAGGGGATGAAACTACCCAGTCATTAATTAAATTTAAAAAATTCACAAAATCCCCAAAAGACTTTCTAACACTTTCATGCTTGGTTGGGTAGTTCAGAAGACCATTACGAAACTACAGTATTTCAGATTTGAAAAAATTCAGAGTGTAAGGGGATGAAACTACCCAGTCATTAATTAAATTTAAAAAATTCACAAAATCAACATAAGAGTTTCTAACACTTTCATGCTTGGTTGGGAAGTTCAGAAGACCAGTACTGAACTATAGTATTTCAGATTTGAAAAAATTCAGAGTCTAAGGGGATGAAAGTACCCATTCATTAACAAAATTTAAAAAATTCACAAAATCCACAAAAAAGTTTCTAACACTTTCATGTTTGGCTGGGTAGTTCAGAAGACCATTGCGAAACTACAGTATTTCAGATTTGAAAAAATTCAGAGTGTAAGGGGATGAAACTACCCAGTCATTAATTAAATTTAAAAAATTCACAAAATCCCCAAAAGAGTTTCTAACACTTTCATGCTTGGTTGGGTAGTTCAGAAGACCAGTACTAAACTACAGTATTTCAGATTTTAAAAAATTCAGAGTCTAAGGGGATGAAAGTACCCAATCATTAACAAAATTTAAAAAATTCACAAAATCCACAAAAAAGTTTCTAACACTTTCATGTTTGGCTGGGTAGTTCAGAAGACCATTACGAAACTACAGTATTTCAGATTTGAAAAAATTCAGAGTGTAAGGGGATGAAACTACCCAGTCATTAATTAAATTTAAAAAATTCACAAAATCAACATAAGAGTTTCTAACACTTTCATGCTTGGTTGGGAAGTTCAGAAGAAAAGTACTGAACTATAGTATTTCAGATTTGAAATAATTCAGAGTCTAAGGGGATGAAAGTACCCATTCATTAACAAAATTTAAAAAATTCACAAAATCCACAAAAAAGTTTCTAACACTTTCATGTTTGGCTGGGTAGTTCAGAAGACCATTACGAAACTACAGTATTTCAGATTTGCAAAAATTCAGAGTCTAAGGGGATGAAACTACCCAGTCATTAATTAAATTTAAAAAATTCACAAAATCAACATAAGAGTTTCTAACACTTTCATGCTTGGTTGGGAAGTTCAGAAGACCAGTACTGAACTATAGTATTTCAGATTTGAAAAAATTCAGAGTCTAAGGGGATGAAAGTACCCAATCATTAACAAAATTTAAAAAATTCACAAAATCCACAAAAAAGTTTCTAACACTTTCATGTTTGGCTGGGTAGTTCAGAAGACCATTGCGAAACTACAGTATTTCAGATTTGAAAAAATTCAGAGTGTAAGGGGATGAAACTACCCAGTCATTAATTAAATTTAAAAAATTCACAAAATCCCCAAAAGAGTTTCTAACACTTTCATGCTTGGTTGGGTAGTTCAGAAGACCAGTACTAAACTACAGTATTTCAGATTTTAAAAAATTCAGAGTCTAAGGGGATGAAAGTACCCAATCATTAACAAAATTTAAAAAATTCACAAAATCCACAAAAAAGTTTCTAACACTTTCATGTTTGGCTGGGTAGTTCAGAAGACCATTACGAAACTACAGTATTTCAGATTTGAAAAAATTCAGAGTGTAAGGGGATGAAACTACCCAGTCATTAATTAAATTTAAAAAATTCACAAAATCAACATAAGAGTTTCTAACACTTTCATGCTTGGTTGGGAAGTTCAGAAGACCAGTACTGAACTATAGTATTTCAGATTTGAAAAAATTCAGAGTCTAAGGGGATGAAAGTACCCATTCATTAACAAAATTTAAAAAATTCACAAAATCCACAAAAAAGTTTCTAACACTTTCATGTTTGGCTGGGTAGTTCAGAAGACCATTACGAAACTACAGTATTTCAGATTTGCAAAAATTCAGAGTCTAAGGGGATGAAACTACCCAGTCATTAATTAAATTTAAAAAATTCACAAAATCCACAAAAGAGTTTCTAACACTTTCATGCTTGGTTGGGTAGTTCAGAACACCAGTACTGAACTATAGTATTTCAGATTTGAAAAAATTCAGAGTCTAAGGGGATGAAAGTACCCAATCATTAACAAAATTTAAAAAATTCACAAAATCCACAAAAAAGTTTCTAACACTTTCATGTTTGGCTGGGTAGTTCAGAAGACCATTACGAAACTACAGTATTTCAGATTTGCAAAAATTCAGAGTCTAAGGGGATGAAACTACCCAGTCATTAATTAAATTTAAAAAATTCACAAAATCCCCAAAAGAGTTTCTAACACTTTCATGCTTGGTTGGGTAGTTCAGAAGACCAGTACTGAACTATAGTATTTCAGATTTGAAAAAATTCAGAGTCTAAGGGGATGAAAGTACCCAATCATTAACAAAATTTAAAAAATTCACAAAATCCACAAAAAAGTTTGTAACATTTTCATGTTTGGCTGGGTAGTTCAGAAGACCATTACGAAACTACAGTATTTCAGATATGAAAAAATTCAGAGTCTAAGGGGATGAAACTACCCAGTCATTAATTAAATTTAAAAAATTCACAAAATCCCCAAAAGAGTTTCTAACACTTTCATGCTTGGTTGGGTAGTTCAGAAGACCAGTACTGAACTATAGTATTTCAGATTTGAAAAAATTCAGAGTCTAAGGGGATGAAAGTACCCAATCATTAACAAAATTTAAAAAATTCACAAAATCCACAAAAAAGTTTCTAACACTTTCATGTTTGGCTGGGTAGTTCAGAAGACCATTGCGAAACTACAGTATTTCAGATTTGAAAAAATTCAGAGTGTAAGGGGATGAAACTACCCAGTCATTAATTAAATTTAAAAAATTCACAAAATCCCCAGAAGAGTTTCTAACACTTTCATGCTTGGTTGGGTAGTTCAGAAGACCAGTACTAAACTACAGTATTTCAGATTTTAAAAAATTCAGAGTCTAAGGGGATGAAAGTACCCAATCATTAACAAAATTTAAAAAATTCACAAAATCCACAAAAAAGTTTCTAACACTTTCATGTTTGGCTGGGTAGTTCAGAAGACCATTACGAAACTACAGTATTTCAGATTTGCAAAAATTCAGAGTCTAAGGGGATGAAACTACCCAGTCATTAATTAAATTTAAAAAATTCACAAAATCCCCAAAAGAGTTTCTAACACTTTCATGCTTGGTTGGGTAGTTCAGAAGACCAGTACTGAACTATAGTATTTCAGATTTGAAAAAATTCAGAGTCTAAGGGGATGAAAGTACCCAATCATTAACAAAATTTAAAAAATTCACAAAATCCACAAAAAAGTTTGTAACACTTTCATGTTTGGCTGGGTAGTTCAGAAGACCATTACGAAACTACAGTATTTCAGATATGAAAAAATTCAGAGTCTAAAAGGATGAAACTACCCAGTCATTAATTAAATTTAAAAAATTCACAAAATCCCCAAAAGAGTTTCTAACACATCCATGCTTCGTTGGGTAGTTCAGAAGACCAGTACTGAACTATAGTATTTCAGATTTGAAAAAATTCAGAGTCTAAGGGGATGAAAGTACCCAATCATTAACAAAATTTAAAAAATTCACAAAATCCACAAAAAAGTTTCTAACACTTTCATGTTTGGCTGGGTAGTTCAGAAGACCATTGCGAAACTACAGTATTTCAGATTTGAAAAAATTCAGAGTGTAAGGGGATGAAACTACCCAGTCATTAATTAAATTTAAAAAATTCACAAAATCAACATAAGAGTTTCTAACACTTTCATGCTTGGTTGGGAAGTTCAGAAGACCAGTACTGAACTATAGTATTTCAGATTTGAAAAAATTCAGAGTCTAAGGGGATGAAAGTACCCAATCATTAACAAAATTTAAAAAATTCACAAAATCCACAAAAAAGTTTCTAACACCTTCATGTTTGGCTGGGTAGTTCAGAAGACCATTACGAAACTACAGTATTTCAGATTTGCAAAAATTCAGAGTCTAAGGGGATGAAACTACCCAGTCATTAATTAAATTTAAAAAATTCACAAAATCCCCAAAAGAGTTTCTAACACTTTCATGCTTGGTTGGGTAGTTCAGAAGACCAGTACTGAACTATAGTATTTCAGATTTGAAAAAATTCAGAGTCTAAGGGGATGAAAGTACCCAATCATTAACAAAATTTAAAAAATTCACAAAATCCACAAAAAAGTTTGTAACATTTTCATGTTTGGCTGGGTAGTTCAGAAGACCATTACGAAACTACAGTATTTCAGATATGAAAAAATTCAGAGTCTAAGGGGATGAAACTACCCAGTCATTAATTAAATTTAAAAAATTCACAAAATCCCCAAAAGAGTTTCTAACACTTTCATGCTTGGTTGGGTAGTTCAGAAGACCAGTACTGAACTATAGTATTTCAGATTTGAAAAAATTCAGAGTCTAAGGGGATTAAAGTACCCAATCATTAACAAAATTTAAAAAATTCACAAAATCCACAAAAAAGTTTCTAACACTTTCATGTGTGGCTGGGTAGTTCAGAAGACCAGTACTGAACTATAGTATTTCAGATTTGAAAAAATTCAGAGTCTAAGGGGATGAAAGTACCCAATCATTAACAAAATTTAAAAAATTCACAAAATCCGCAAAAAACTTTCATGTTTGGCTGGGTAGTTCAGAAGACCATTACGAAACTACAGTATTTCAGATTTGCAAAAATTCAGAGTCTAAGGGGATGAAACTACCCAGTCATTAATTAAATTTAAAAAATTCACAAAATCAACATAAGAGTTTCTAACACTTTCATGCTTGGTTGGGAAGTTCAGAAGACCAGTACTGAACTATAGTATTTCAGATTTGAAAAAATTCAGAGTCTAAGGGGATGAAAGTACCCATTCATTAACAAAATTTAAAAAATTCACAAAATCCACAAAAAAGTTTCTAACACTTTCATGTTTGGCTGGGTAGTTCAGAAGACCATTGCGAAACTACAGTATTTCAGATTTGAAAAAATTCAGAGTGTAAGGGGATGAAACTACCCAGTCATTAATTAAATTTAAAAAATTCACAAAATCCCCAAAAGAGTTTCTAACACTTTCATGCTTGGTTGGGTAGTTCAGAAGACCAGTACTAAACTACAGTATTTCAGATTTTAAAAAATTCAGAGTCTAAGGGGATGAAAGTACCCAATCATTAACAAAATTTAAAAAATTCACAAAATCCACAAAAAAGTTTCTAACACTTTCATGTTTGGCTGGGTAGTTCAGAAGACCATTACGAAACTACAGTATTTCAGATTTGAAAAAATTCAGAGTGTAAGGGGATGAAACTACCCAGTCATTAATTAAATTTAAAAAATTCACAAAATCAACATAAGAGTTTCTAACACTTTCATGCTTGGTTGGGAAGTTCAGAAGAAAAGTACTGAACTATAGTATTTCAGATTTGAAAAAATTCAGAGTCTAAGGGGATGAAAGTACCCATTCATTAACAAAATTTAAAAAATTCACAAAATCCACAAAAAAGTTTCTAACACTTTCATGTTTGGCTGGGTAGTTCAGAAGACCATTACGAAACTACAGTATTTCAGATTTGCAAAAATTCAGAGTCTAAGGGGATGAAACTACCCAGTCATTAATTAAATTTAAAAAATTCACAAAATCAACATAAGAGTTTCTAACACTTTCATGCTTGGTTGGGAAGTTCAGAAGACCAGTACTGAACTATAGTATTTCAGATTTGAAAAAATTCAGAGTCTAAGGGGATGAAAGTACCCAATCATTAACAAAATTTAAAAAATTCACAAAATCCACAAAAAAGTTTCTAACACTTTCATGTTTGGCTGGGTAGTTCAGAAGACCATTGCGAAACTACAGTATTTCAGATTTGAAAAAATTCAGAGTGTAAGGGGATGAAACTACCCAGTCATTAATTAAATTTAAAAAATTCACAAAATCCCCAAAAGAGTTTCTAACACTTTCATGCTTGGTTGGGTAGTTCAGAAGACCAGTACTAAACTACAGTATTTCAGATTTTAAAAAATTCAGAGTCTAAGGGGATGAAAGTACCCAATCATTAACAAAATTTAAAAAATTCACAAAATCCACAAAAAAGTTTCTAACACTTTCATGTTTGGCTGGGTAGTTCAGAAGACCATTACGAAACTACAGTATTTCAGATTTGAAAAAATTCAGAGTGTAAGGGGATGAAACTACCCAGTCATTAATTAAATTTAAAAAATTCACAAAATCAACATAAGAGTTTCTAACACTTTCATGCTTGGTTGGGAAGTTCAGAAGACCAGTACTGAACTATAGTATTTCAGATTTGAAAAAATTCAGAGTCTAAGGGGATGAAAGTACCCATTCATTAACAAAATTTAAAAAATTCACAAAATCCACAAAAAAGTTTCTAACACTTTCATGTTTGGCTGGGTAGTTCAGAAGACCATTACGAAACTACAGTATTTCAGATTTGCAAAAATTCAGAGTCTAAGGGGATGAAACTACCCAGTCATTAATTAAATTTAAAAAATTCACAAAATCCACAAAAGAGTTTCTAACACTTTCATGCTTGGTTGGGTAGTTCAGAACACCAGTACTGAACTATAGTATTTCAGATTTGAAAAAATTCAGAGTCTAAGGGGATGAAAGTACCCAATCATTAACAAAATTTAAAAAATTCACAAAATCCACAAAAAAGTTTCTAACACTTTCATGTTTGGCTGGGTAGTTCAGAAGACCATTACGAAACTACAGTATTTCAGATTTGCAAAAATTCAGAGTCTAAGGGGATGAAACTACCCAGTCATTAATTAAATTTAAAAAATTCACAAAATCTACATAAGAGTTTCTAACACTTTCATGCTTGGTTGGGTAGTTCAGAAGACCAGTACTGAACTATAGTATTTCAGATTTGAAAAAATTCAGAGTCTAAGGGGATGAAAGTACCCAATCATTAACAAAATTTAAAAAATTCACAAAATCCACAAAAAAGTTTGTAACACTTTCATGTTTGGCTGGGTAGTTCAGAAGACCATTATGAAACTACAGTATTTCAGATATGAAAAAATTCAGAGTCTAAGGGGATGAAACTACCCAGTCATTAATTAAATTTAAAAAATTCACAAAATCTACATAAGAGTTTCTAACACTTTCATGCTTGGTTGGGTAGTTCAGAAGACCAGTACTGAACTATAGTATTTCAGATTTGAAAAAATTCAGAGTCTAAGGGGATGAAAGTACCCAATCATTAACAAAATTTAAAAAATTCACAAAATCCACAAAAAAGTTTCTAACACTTTCATGTTTGGCTGGGTAGTTCAGAAGACCATTACGAAACTACAGTATTTCAGATTTGCAAAAATTCAGAGTCTAAGGGGATGAAACTACCCAGTCATTAATTAAATTTAAAAAATTCACAAAATCCCCAAAAGAGTTTCTAACACTTTCATGCTTGGTTGGGTATTTCAGAAGACCAGTACTGAACTATAGTATTTCAGATTTGAAAAAATTCAGAGTCTAAGGGGATGAAAGTACCCAATCATTAACAAAATTTAAAAAATTCACAAAATCCACAAAAAAGTTTGTAACACTTTCATGTTTGGCTGGGTAGTTCAGAAGACCATTATGAAACTACAGTATTTCAGATATGAAAAAATTCAGAGTCTAAGGGGATGAAACTACCCAGTCATTAATTAAATTTAAAAAATTCACAAAATCCCCAAAAGAGTTTCTAACACTTTCATGCTTGGTTGGGTAGTTCAGAAGACCAGTACTGAACTATAGTATTTCAGATTTGAAAAAATTCAGAGTCTAAGGGGATGAAAGTACCCAATCATTAACAAAATTTAAAAAATTCACAAAATCCACAAAAAAGTTTCTAACACTTTCATGTTTGGCTGGGCAGTTCAGAAGACCATTACGAAACTACAGTATTTCAGATTTGAAAAAATTCAGAGTCTAAGGGCATGAAACTACCCAGTCATTAATTAAATTTAAAAAATTCACAAAATCCACAAAAGAGTTTCTAACACTTTCATGCTTGGTTGGGTAGTTCAGAAGACCAGTACTAAACTACAGTATTTCAGATTTGAAAAAATTCAAGAGTCTAAGGGGATGAAACTACCCAATCATTAATAAAATAAAAAAATTCACAAAATCCACAAAAAAATTTCTAACACTTTCATGCTTGATTGGGTAGTTCAGAAGACCAGTACTGAACTATAGTATTTCAGATTTGAAAAAATTCAGAGTCTAAGGGGATGAAAGTACCCAATCATTAACAAAATTTAAAAAATTCACAAAATCCACAAAAAAGTTTCTAACACTTTCATGTTTGGCTGGGTAGTTCAGAAGACCATTACGAAACTACAGTATTTCAGATTTGAAAAAATTCAGAGTGTAAGGGGATGAAACTACCCAGTCATTAATTAAATTTAAAAAATTCACAAAATCAACATAAGAGTTTCTAACACTTTCATGCTTGGTTGGGTAGTTCAGAAGACCAGTACTGAACTATAGTATTTCAGATTTGAAAAAATTCAGAGTCTAAGGGGATGAAAGTACCCAATCATTAACAAAATTTAAAAAATTCACAAAATCCACAAAAAAGTTTGTAACATTTTCATGTTTGGCTGGGTAGTTCAGAAGACCATTACGAAACTACAGTATTTCAGATATGAAAAAATTCAGAGTCTAAGGGGATGAAACTACCCAGTCATTAATTAAATTTAAAAAATTCACAAAATCCCCAAAAGAGTTTCTAACACTTTCATGCTTGGTTGGGTAGTTCAGAAGACCAGTACTGAACTATAGTATTTCAGATTTGAAAAAATTCAGAGTCTAAGGGGATGAAAGTACCCAATCATTAACAAAATTTAAAAAATTCACAAAATCCACAAAAAAGTTTCTAACACTTTCATGTTTGGCTGGGCAGTTCAGAAGACCATTACGAAACTACAGTATTTCAGATTTGAAAAAATTCAGAGTCTAAGGGCATGAAACTACCCAGTCATTAATTAAATTTAAAAAATTCACAAAATCCACAAAAGAGTTTCTAACACTTTCATGCTTGGTTGGGTAGTTCAGAAGACCAGTACTAAACTACAGTATTTCAGATTTGAAAAAATTCAAGAGTCTAAGGGGATGAAACTACCCAATCATTAATAAAATAAAAAAATTCACAAAATCCACAAAAAAATTTCTAACACTTTCATGCTTGATTGGGTAGTTCAGAAAACCAGTACTGAACTATAGTATTTCAGATTTGAAAAAATTCAGAGTCTAAGGGGATGAAAGTACCCAATCATTAAGTAATTTAAAAAATTCACAAAATCCACAAAAAAGTTTCTAACACTTTCATGTTTGGCTGGGTAGTTCAGAAGACCATTACGAAACTACAGTATTTCAGATTTGAAAAAATTCAAAGTGTAAGGGGATGAAACTACCCAGTCATTAATTAAATTTAAAAAATTCACAAAATCAACATAAGAGTTTCTAACACTTTCATGCTTGGTTGGGTAGTTCAGAAGACCAGTACTGAACTATAGTATTTCAGATTTGAAAAAATTCAGAGTCTAAGGGGATGAAAGTACCCAATCATTAACAAAATTTAAAAAATTCACAAAATCCACAAAAAAGTTTCTAACACTTTCATGTTTGGCTGGGTAGTTCAGAAGACAATTACGAAACTACAGTATTTCAGATATGAAAAATTCAGAGTCTAAGGGGATGAAACTACCCAGTCATTAATTAAATTTAAAAAATTCACAAAATCCCCAAAAGAGTTTCTAACACTTTCATGCTTGGTTGGGTAGTTCAGAAGACCAGTACTGAACTATAGTATTTCAGATTTGAAAAAATTCAGAGTCTAAGGGGATGAAAGTACCCAATCATTAACAAAATTTAAAAAATTCACAAAATCCACAAAAAAGTTTGTAACACTTTCATGTTTGGCTGGGTAGTTCAGAAGACCATTACGAAACTACAGTATTTCAGATATGAAAAAATTCAGAGTCTAAAAGGATGAAACTACCCAGTCATTAATTAAATTTAAAAAATTCACAAAATCCCCAAAAGAGTTTCTAACACATCCATGCTTCGTTGGGTAGTTCAGAAGACCAGTACTGAACTATAGTATTTCAGATTTGAAAAAATTCAGAGTCTAAGGGGATGAAAGTACCCAATCATTAACAAAATTTAAAAAATTCACAAAATCCACAAAAAAGTTTCTAACACTTTCATGTTTGGCTGGGTAGTTCAGAAGACCATTGCGAAACTACAGTATTTCAGATTTGAAAAAATTCAGAGTGTAAGGGGATGAAACTACCCAGTCATTAATTAAATTTAAAAAATTCACAAAATCAACATAAGAGTTTCTAACACTTTCATGCTTGGTTGGGTAGTTCAGAAGACCAGTACTGAACTATAGTATTTCAGATTTGAAAAAATTCAGAGTCTAAGGGGATGAAAGTACCCAATCATTAACAAAATTTAAAAAATTCACAAAATCCACAAAAAAGTTTCTAACACTTTCATGTTTGGCTGGGTAGTTCAGAAGACAATTACGAAACTACAGTATTTCAGATATGAAAAAATTCAGAGTCTAAGGGGATGAAACTACCCAGTCATTAATTAAATTTAAAAAATTCACAAAATCCCCAAAAGAGTTTCTAACACTTTCATGCTTGGTTGGGTAGTTCAGAAGACCAGTACTGAACTATAGTATTTCAGATTTGAAAAAATTCAGAGTCTAAGGGGATGAAAGTACCCAATCATTAACAAAATTTAAAAAATTCACAAAATCCACAAAAAAGTTTGTAACACTTTCATGTTTGGCTGGGTAGTTCAGAAGACCATTACGAAACTACAGTATTTCAGATATGAAAAAATTCAGAGTCTAAGGGGATGAAACTACCCAGTCATTAATTAAATTTAAAAAATTCACAAAATCCCCAAAAGAGTTTCTAACACTTTCATGCTTGGTTGGGTAGTTCAGAAGACCAGTACTGAACTATAGTATTTCAGATTTGAAAAAATTCAGAGTCTAAGGGGATGAAAGTACCCAATCATTAACAAAATTTAAAAAATTCACAAAATCCACAAAAAAGTTTCTAACACTTTCATGTTTGGCTGGGTAGTTCAGAAGACCATTGCGAAACTACAGTATTTCAGATTTGAAAAAATTCAGAGTGTAAGGGGATGAAACTACCCAGTCATTAATTAAATTTAAAAAATTCACATAATCCCCAAAAGAGTTTCTAACACTTTCATGCTTGGTTGGGTAGTTCAGAAGACCAGTACTAAACTACAGTATTTCAGATTTTAAAAAATTCAGAGTCTAAGGGGATAAAAGTACCCAATCATTAACAAAATTTAAAAAATTCACAAAATCCACAAAAAAGTTTCTAACACTTTCATGTTTGGCTGGGCAGTTCAGAAGACCATTACGAAACTACAGTATTTCAGATTTGAAAAAATTCAGAGTCTAAGGGCATGAAACTACCCAGTCATTAATTAAATTTAAAAAATTCACAAAATCCACAAAAGAGTTTCTAACACTTTCATGCTTGGTTGGGTAGTTCAGAAGACCAGTACTAAACTACAGTATTTCAGATTTTAAAAAATTCAGAGTCTAAGGGGATGAAAGTACCCAATCATTAACAAAATTTAAAAAATTCACAAAATCCACAAAAAAGTTTCTAACACTTTCATGTTTGGCTGGGTAGTTCAGAAGACCATTACGAAACTACAGTATTTCAGATATGAAAAAATTCAGAGTCTAAGGGGATGAAACTACCCAGTCATTAATTAAATTTAAAAAATTCACAAAATCCCCAAAAGAGTTTCTAACACTTTCATGCTTGGTTGGGTAGTTCAGAAGACCAGTACTAAACTACAGTATTTCAGATTTTAAAAAATTCAGAGTCTAAGGGGATGAAAGTACCCAATCATTAACAAAATTTAAAAAATTCACAAAATCCACAAAAAAGTTTCTAACACTTTCATGTTTGGCTGGGCAGTTCAGAAGACCATTACGAAACTACAGTATTTCAGATTTGAAAAAATTCAGAGTCTAAGGGCATGAAACTACCCAGTCATTAATTAAATTTAAAAAATTCACAAAATCCACAAAAGAGTTTCTAACACTTTCATGCTTGGTTGGGTAGTTCAGAAGACCAGTACTAAACTACAGTATTTCAGATTTTAAAAAATTCAGAGTCTAAGAGGATGAAAGTACCCAATCATTAACAAAATTTAAAAAATTCACAAAATCCACAAAAAAGTTTGTAACACTTTCATGTTTGGCTGGGTAGTTCAGAAGACCATTATGAAACTACAGTATTTCAGATATGAAAAAATTCAGAGTCTAAGGGGATGAAACTACCCAGTCATTAATTAAATTTAAAAAATTCACAAAATCCCCAAAAGAGTTTCTAACACTTTCATGCTTGGTTGGGTAGTTCAGAAGACCAGTACTGAACTATAGTATTTCAGATTTGAAAAAATTCAGAGTCTAAGGGGATGAAAGTACCCAATCATTAACAAAATTTAAAAAATTCACAAAATCCACAAAAAAGTTTCTAACACTTTCATGTTTGGCTGGGTAGTGGAGAAGACCATTGCGAAACTACAGTATTTCAGATTTGAAAAAATTCAGAGTGTAAGGGGATGAAACTACCCAGTCATTAATTAAATTTAAAAAATTCACAAAATCCCCAAAAGAGTTTCTAACACTTTCATGCTTGGTTGGGTAGTTCAGAAGACCAGTACTGAACTATAGTATTTCAGATTTGAAAAAATTCAGAGTTTAAGGGGATGAAAGTACCCAATCATTAACAAAATTTAAAAAATTCACAAAATCCACAAAAAAGTTTCTAACACTTTCATGTTTGGCTGGGCAGTTCAGAAGACCATTACGAAACTACAGTATTTCAGATTTGAAAAAATTCAGAGTCTAAGGGCATGAAACTACCCAGTCATTAATTAAATTTAAAAAATTCACAAAATCCACAAAAGAGTTTCTAACACTTTCATGCTTGGTTGGGTAGTTCAGAAGACCAGTACTAAACTACAGTATTTCAGATTTTAAAAAATTCAGAGTCTAAGGGGATGAAAGTACCCAATCATTAACAAAATTTAAAAAATTCACAAAATCCACAAAAAAGTTTCTAACACTTTCATGTTTGGCTGGGTAGTTCAGAAGACCATTACGAAACTACAGTATTTCAGATATGAAAAAATTCAGAGTCTAAGGGGATGAAACTACCCAGTCATTAATTAAATTTAAAAAATTCACAAAATCTACATAAGAGTTTCTAACACTTTCATGCTTGGTTGGGTAGTTCAGAAGACCAGTACTGAACTATAGTATTTCAGATTTGAAAAAATTCAGAGTCTAAGGGGATGAAAGTACCCAATCATTAACAAAATTTAAAAAATTCACAAAATCCACAAAAAAGTTTCTAACACTTTCATGTTTGGCTGGGTAGTTCAGAAGACCATTACGAAACTACAGTATTTCAGATTTGCAAAAATTCAGAGTCTAAGGGGATGAAACTACCCAGTCATTAATTAAATTTAAAAAATTCACAAAATCCCCAAAAGAGTTTCTAACACTTTCATGCTTGGTTGGGTATTTCAGAAGACCAGTACTGAACTATAGTATTTCAGATTTGAAAAAATTCAGAGTCTAAGGGGATGAAAGTACCCAATCATTAACAAAATTTAAAAAATTCACAAAATCCGCAAAAAACTTTCATGTTTGGCTGGGTAGTTCAGAAGACCATTACGAAACTACAGTATTTCAGATTTGCAAAAATTCAGAGTCTAAGGGGATGAAACTACCCAGTCATTAATTAAATTTAAAAAATTCACAAAATCCCCAAAAGACTTTCTAACACTTTCATGCTTGGTTGGGTAGTTCAGAAGACCATTACGAAACTACAGTATTTCAGATTTGAAAAAATTCAGAGTGTAAGGGGATGAAACTACCCAGTCATTAATTAAATTTAAAAAATTCACAAAATCAACATAAGAGTTTCTAACACTTTCATGCTTGGTTGGGAAGTTCAGAAGACCAGTACTGAACTATAGTATTTCAGATTTGAAAAAATTCAGAGTCTAAGGGGATGAAAGTACCCAATCATTAACAAAATTTAAAAAATTCACAAAATCCACAAAAAAGTTTCTAACACTTTCATGTTTGGCTGGGTAGTTCAGAAGACCATTACGAAACTACAGTATTTCAGATTTGAAAAAATTCAGAGTGTAAGGGGATGAAACTACCCAGTCATTAATTAAATTTAAAAAATTCACAAAATCAACATAAGAGTTTCTAACACTTTCATGCTTGGTTGGGTAGTTCAGAAGACCAGTACTGAACTATAGTATTTCAGATTTGAAAAAATTCAGAGTCTAAGGGGATGAAAGTACCCAATCATTAACAAAATTTAAAAAATTCACAAAATCCACAAAAAAGTTTGTAACATTTTCATGTTTGGCTGGGTAGTTCAGAAGACCATTACGAAACTACAGTATTTCAGATATGAAAAAATTCAGAGTCTAAGGGGATGAAACTACCCAGTCATTAATTAAATTTAAAAAATTCACAAAATCCCCAAAAGAGTTTCTAACACTTTCATGCTTGGTTGGGTAGTTCAGAAGACCAGTACTGAACTATAGTATTTCAGATTTGAAAAAATTCAGAGTCTAAGGGGATGAAAGTACCCAATCATTAACAAAATTTAAAAAATTCACAAAATCCACAAAAAAGTTTCTAACACTTTCATGTTTGGCTGGGCAGTTCAGAAGACCATTACGAAACTACAGTATTTCAGATTTGAAAAAATTCAGAGTCTAAGGGCATGAAACTACCCAGTCATTAATTAAATTTAAAAAATTCACAAAATCCACAAAAGAGTTTCTAACACTTTCATGCTTGGTTGGGTAGTTCAGAAGACCAGTACTAAACTACAGTATTTCAGATTTGAAAAAATTCAAGAGTCTAAGGGGATGAAACTACCCAATCATTAATAAAATAAAAAAATTCACAAAATCCACAAAAAAATTTCTAACACTTTCATGCTTGATTGGGTAGTTCAGAAAACCAGTACTGAACTATAGTATTTCAGATTTGAAAAAATTCAGAGTCTAAGGGGATGAAAGTACCCAATCATTAAGTAATTTAAAAAATTCACAAAATCCACAAAAAAGTTTCTAACACTTTCATGTTTGGCTGGGTAGTTCAGAAGACCATTACGAAACTACAGTATTTCAGATTTGAAAAAATTCTAAGTGTAAGGGGATGAAACTACCCAGTCATTAATTAAATTTAAAAAATTCACAAAATCAACATAAGAGTTTCTAACACTTTCATGCTTGGTTGGGTAGTTCAGAAGACCAGTACTGAACTATAGTATTTCAGATTTGAAAAAATTCAGAGTCTAAGGGGATGAAAGTACCCAATCATTAACAAAATTTAAAAAATTCACAAAATCCACAAAAAAGTTTCTAACACTTTCATGTTTGGCTGGGTAGTTCAGAAGACAATTACGAAACTACAGTATTTCAGATATGAAAAAATTCAGAGTCTAAGGGGATGAAACTACCCAGTCATTAATTAAATTTAAAAAATTCACAAAATCCCCAAAAGAGTTTCTAACACTTTCATGCTTGGTTGGGTAGTTCAGAAGACCAGTACTGAACTATAGTATTTCAGATTTGAAAAAATTCAGAGTCTAAGGGGATGAAAGTACCCAATCATTAACAAAATTTAAAAAATTCACAAAATCCACAAAAAAGTTTGTAACATTTTCATGTTTGGCTGGGTAGTTCAGAAGACCATTACGAAACTACAGTATTTCAGATATGAAAAAATTCAGAGTCTAAGGGGATGAAACTACCCAGTCATTAATTAAATTTAAAAAATTCACAAAATCCCCAAAAGAGTTTCTAACACTTTCATGCTTGGTTGGGTAGTTCAGAAGACCAGTACTGAACTATAGTATTTCAGATTTGAAAAAATTCAGAGTCTAAGGGGATGAAAGTACCCAATCATTAACAAAATTTAAAAAATTCACAAAATCCACAAAAAAGTTTCTAACACTTTCATGTTTGGCTGGGTAGTGGAGAAGACCATTGCGAAACTACAGTATTTCAGATTTGAAAAAATTCAGAGTGTAAGGGGATGAAACTACCCAGTCATTAATTAAATTTAAAAAATTCACAAAATCCCCAAAAGAGTTTCTAACACTTTCATGCTTGGTTGGGTAGTTCAGAAGACCAGTACTGAACTATAGTATTTCAGATTTGAAAAAATTCAGAGTCTAAGGGGATGAAAGTACCCAATCATTAACAAAATTTAAAAAATTCACAAAATCCACAAAAAAGTTTCTAACACTTTCATGTTTGGCTGGGTAGTTCAGAAGACCATTACGAAACTACAGTATTTCAGATTTGCAAAAATTCAGAGTCTAAGGGGATGAAACTACCCAGTCATTAATTAAATTTAAAAAATTCACAAAATCCCCAAAAGAGTTTCTAACACTTTCATGCTTGGTTGGGTATTTCAGAAGACCAGTACTGAACTATAGTATTTCAGATTTGAAAAAATTCAGAGTCTAAGGGGATGAAAGTACCCAATCATTAACAAAATTTAAAAAATTCACAAAATCCACAAAAAAGTTTGTAACACTTTCATGTTTGGCTGGGTAGTTCAGAAGACCATTATGAAACTACAGTATTTCAGATATGAAAAAATTCAGAGTCTAAGGGGATGAAACTACCCAGTCATTAATTAAATTTAAAAAATTCACAAAATCCCCAAAAGAGTTTCTAACACTTTCATGCTTGGTTGGGTAGTTCAGAAGACCAGTACTGAACTATAGTATTTCAGATTTGAAAAAATTCAGAGTCTAAGGGGATGAAAGTACCCAATCATTAACAAAATTTAAAAAATTCACAAAATCCACAAAAAAGTTTCTAACACTTTCATGTTTGGCTGGGTAGTGGAGAAGACCATTGCGAAACTACAGTATTTCAGATTTGAAAAAATTCAGAGTGTAAGGGGATGAAACTACCCAGTCATTAATTAAATTTAAAAAATTCACAAAATCCCCAAAAGAGTTTCTAACACTTTCATGCTTGGTTGGGTAGTTCAGAAGACCAGTACTGAACTATAGTATTTCAGATTTGAAAAAATTCAGAGTCTAAGGGGATGAAAGTACCCAATCATTAACAAAATTTAAAAAATTCACAAAATCCACAAAAAAGTTTCTAACACTTTCATGTTTGGCTGGGCAGTTCAGAAGACCATTACGAAACTACAGTATTTCAGATTTGAAAAAATTCAGAGTCTAAGGGCATGAAACTACCCAGTCATTAATTAAATTTAAAAAATTCACAAAATCCACAAAAGAGTTTCTAACACTTTCATGCTTGGTTGGGTAGTTCAGAAGACCAGTACTAAACTACAGTATTTCAGATTTGAAAAAATTCAAGAGTCTAAGGGGATGAAACTACCCAATCATTAATAAAATAAAAAAATTCACAAAATCCACAAAAAAATTTCTAACACTTTCATGCTTGATTGGGTAGTTCAGAAGACCAGTACTGAACTATAGTATTTCAGATTTGAAAAAATTCAGAGTCTAAGGGGATGAAAGTACCCAATCATTAACAAAATTTAAAAAATTCACAAAATCCACAAAAAAGTTTCTAACACTTTCATGTTTGGCTGGGTAGTTCAGAAGACCATTACGAAACTACAGTATTTCAGATTTGAAAAAATTCAGAGTGTAAGGGGATGAAACTACCCAGTCATTAATTAAATTTAAAAAATTCACAAAATCAACATAAGAGTTTCTAACACTTTCATGCTTGGTTGGGTAGTTCAGAAGACCAGTACTGAACTATAGTATTTCAGATTTGAAAAAATTCAGAGTCTAAGGGGATGAAAGTACCCAATCATTAACAAAATTTAAAAAATTCACAAAATCCACAAAAAAGTTTGTAACATTTTCATGTTTGGCTGGGTAGTTCAGAAGACCATTACGAAACTACAGTATTTCAGATATGAAAAAATTCAGAGTCTAAGGGGATGAAACTACCCAGTCATTAATTAAATTTAAAAAATTCACAAAATCCCCAAAAGAGTTTCTAACACTTTCATGCTTGGTTGGGTAGTTCAGAAGACCAGTACTGAACTATAGTATTTCAGATTTGAAAAAATTCAGAGTCTAAGGGGATGAAAGTACCCAATCATTAACAAAATTTAAAAAATTCACAAAATCCACAAAAAAGTTTCTAACACTTTCATGTTTGGCTGGGCAGTTCAGAAGACCATTACGAAACTACAGTATTTCAGATTTGAAAAAATTCAGAGTCTAAGGGCATGAAACTACCCAGTCATTAATTAAATTTAAAAAATTCACAAAATCCCCAAAAGAGTTTCTAACACTTTCATGCTTGGTTGGGTAGTTCAGAAGACCAGTACTGAACTATAGTATTTCAGATTTGAAAAAATTCAGAGTCTAAGGGGATGAAAGTACCCAATCATTAACAAAATTTAAAAAATTCACAAAATCCACAAAAAAGTTTGTAACATTTTCATGTTTGGCTGGGTAGTTCAGAAGACCATTACGAAACTACAGTATTTCAGTTATGAAAAAATTCAAGAGTCTAAGGGGATGAAACTACCCAATCATTAATAAAATAAAAAAATTCACAAAATCCACAAAAAAATTTCTAACACTTTCATGCTTGATTGGGTAGTTCAGAAAACCAGTACTGAACTATAGTATTTCAGATTTGAAAAAATTCAGAGTCTAAGGGGATGAAAGTACCCAATCATTAAGTAATTTAAAAAATTCACAAAATCCACAAAAAAGTTTCTAACACTTTCATGTTTGGCTGGGTAGTTCAGAAGACCATTACGAAACTACAGTATTTCAGATTTGAAAAAATTCTAAGTGTAAGGGGATGAAACTACCCAGTCATTAATTAAATTTAAAAAATTCACAAAATCAACATAAGAGTTTCTAACACTTTCATGCTTGGTTGGGTAGTTCAGAAGACCAGTACTGAACTATAGTATTTCAGATTTGAAAAAATTCAGAGTCTAAGGGGATGAAAGTACCCAATCATTAACAAAATTTAAAAAATTCACAAAATCCACAAAAAAGTTTCTAACACTTTCATGTTTGGCTGGGTAGTTCAGAAGACAATTACGAAACTACAGTATTTCAGATATGAAAAAATTCAGAGTCTAAGGGGATGAAACTACCCAGTCATTAATTAAATTTAAAAAATTCACAAAATCCCCAAAAGAGTTTCTAACACTTTCATGCTTGGTTGGGTAGTTCAGAAGACCAGTACTGAACTATAGTATTTCAGATTTGAAAAAATTCAGAGTCTAAGGGGATGAAAGTACCCAATCATTAACAAAATTTAAAAAATTCACAAAATCCACAAAAAAGTTTGTAACATTTTCATGTTTGGCTGGGTAGTTCAGAAGACCATTACGAAACTACAGTATTTCAGATATGAAAAAATTCAGAGTCTAAGGGGATGAAACTACCCAGTCATTAATTAAATTTAAAAAATTCACAAAATCCCCAAAAGAGTTTCTAACACTTTCATGCTTGGTTGGGTAGTTCAGAAGACCAGTACTGAACTATAGTATTTCAGATTTGAAAAAATTCAGAGTCTAAGGGGATTAAAGTACCCAATCATTAACAAAATTTAAAAAATTCACAAAATCCACAAAAAAGTTTCTAACACTTTCATGTGTGGCTGGGTAGTTCAGAAGACCAGTACTGAACTATAGTATTTCAGATTTGAAAAAATTCAGAGTCTAAGGGGATGAAAGTACCCAATCATTAACAAAATTTAAAAAATTCACAAAATCCGCAAAAAACTTTCATGTTTGGCTGGGTAGTTCAGAAGACCATTACGAAACTACAGTATTTCAGATTTGCAAAAATTCAGAGTCTAAGGGGATGAAACTACCCAGTCATTAATTAAATTTAAAAAATTCACAAAATCCCCAAAAGACTTTCTAACACTTTCATGCTTGGTTGGGTAGTTCAGAAGACCATTACGAAACTACAGTATTTCAGATTTGAAAAAATTCAGAGTGTAAGGGGATGAAACTACCCAGTCATTAATTAAATTTAAAAAATTCACAAAATCAACATAAGAGTTTCTAACACTTTCATGCTTGGTTGGGAAGTTCAGAAGACCAGTACTGAACTATAGTATTTCAGATTTGAAAAAATTCAGAGTCTAAGGGGATGAAAGTACCCAATCATTAACAAAATTTAAAAAATTCACAAAATCCACAAAAAAGTTTCTAACACTTTCATGTTTGGCTGGGTAGTTCAGAAGACCATTACGAAACTACAGTATTTCAGATTTGCAAAAATTCAGAGTCTAAGGGGATGAAACTACCCAGTCATTAATTAAATTTAAAAAATTCACAAAATCCCCAAAAGAGTTTCTAACACTTTCATGCTTGGTTGGGTAGTTCAGAAGACCAGTACTGAACTATAGTATTTCAGATTTGAAAAAATTCAGAGTCTAAGGGGATGAAAGTACCCAATCATTAACAAAATTTAAAAAATTCACAAAATCCACAAAAAAGTTTGTAACACTTTCATGTTTGGCTGGGTAGTTCAGAAGACCATTACGAAACTACAGTATTTCAGATATGAAAAAATTCAGAGTCTAAAAGGATGAAACTACCCAGTCATTAATTAAATTTAAAAAATTCACAAAATCCCCAAAAGAGTTTCTAACACATCCATGCTTCGTTGGGTAGTTCAGAAGACCAGTACTGAACTATAGTATTTCAGATTTGAAAAAATTCAGAGTCTAAGGGGATGAAAGTACCCAATCTAAACAAAATTTAAAAAATTCACAAAATCCACAAAAAAGTTTCTAACACTTTCATGTTTGGCTGGGTAGTTCAGAAGACCATTGCGAAACTACAGTATTTCAGATTTGAAAAAATTCAGAGTGTAAGGGGATGAAACTACCCAGTCATTAATTAAATTTAAAAAATTCACAAAATCAACATAAGAGTTTCTAACACTTTCATGCTTGGTTGGGAAGTTCAGAAGACCAGTACTGAACTATAGTATTTCAGATTTGAAAAAATTCAGAGTCTAAGGGGATGAAAGTACCCAATCATTAACAAAATTTAAAAAATTCACAAAATCCACAAAAAAGTTTCTAACACCTTCATGTTTGGCTGGGTAGTTCAGAAGACCATTACGAAACTACAGTATTTCAGATTTGCAAAAATTCAGAGTCTAAGGGGATGAAACTACCCAGTCATTAATTAAATTTAAAAAATTCACAAAATCCCCAAAAGAGTTTCTAACACTTTCATGCTTGGTTGGGTAGTTCAGAAGACCAGTACTGAACTATAGTATTTCAGATTTGAAAAAATTCAGAGTCTAAGGGGATGAAAGTACCCAATCATTAACAAAATTTAAAAAATTCACAAAATCCACAAAAAAGTTTGTAACATTTTCATGTTTGGCTGGGTAGTTCAGAAGACCATTACGAAACTACAGTATTTCAGTTATGAAAAAATTCAGAGTCTAAGGGGATGAAACTACCCAGTCATTAATTAAATTTAAAAAATTCACAAAATCCCCAAAAGAGTTTCTAACACTTTCATGCTTGGTTGGGTAGTTCAGAAGACCAGTACTGAACTATAGTATTTCAGATTTGAAAAAATTCAGAGTCTAAGGGGATGAAAGTACCCAATCATTAACAAAATTTAAAAAATTCACAAAATCCACAAAAAAGTTTCTAACACTTTCATGTTTGGCTGGGTAGTTCAGAAGACCATTGCGAAACTACAGTATTTCAGATTTGAAAAAATTCAGAGTGTAAGGGGATGAAACTACCCAGTCATTAATTAAATTTAAAAAATTCACAAAATCCCCAAAAGAGTTTCTAACACTTTCATGCTTGGTTGGGTAGTTCAGAAGACCAGTACTAAACTACAGTATTTCAGATTTTAAAAAATTCAGAGTCTAAGGGGATGAAAGTACCCAATCATTAACAAAATTTAAAAAATTCACAAAATCCACAAAAAAGTTTGTAACATTTTCATGTTTGGCTGGGTAGTTCAGAAGACCATTACGAAACTACAGTATTTCAGATATGAAAAAATTCAGAGTCTAAGGGGATGAAACTACCCAGTCATTAATTAAATTTAAAAAATTCACAAAATCCCCAAAAGAGTTTCTAACACTTTCATGCTTGGTTGGGTAGTTCAGAAGACCAGTACTGAACTATAGTATTTCAGATTTGAAAAAATTCAGAGTCTAAGGGGATTAAAGTACCCAATCATTAACAAAATTTAAAAAATTCACAAAATCCACAAAAAAGTTTCTAACACTTTCATGTGTGGCTGGGTAGTTCAGAAGACCAGTACTGAACTATAGTATTTCAGATTTGAAAAAATTCAGAGTCTAAGGGGATGAAAGTACCCAATCATTAACAAAATTTAAAAAATTCACAAAATCCGCAAAAAACTTTCATGTTTGGCTGGGTAGTTCAGAAGACCATTACGAAACTACAGTATTTCAGATTTGCAAAAATTCAGAGTCTAAGGGGATGAAACTACCCAGTCATTAATTAAATTTAAAAAATTCACAAAATCCCCAAAAGACTTTCTAACACTTTCATGCTTGGTTGGGTAGTTCAGAAGACCATTACGAAACTACAGTATTTCAGATTTGAAAAAATTCAGAGTGTAAGGGGATGAAACTACCCAGTCATTAATTAAATTTAAAAAATTCACAAAATCAACATAAGAGTTTCTAACACTTTCATGCTTGGTTGGGAAGTTCAGAAGACCAGTACTGAACTATAGTATTTCAGATTTGAAAAAATTCAGAGTCTAAGGGGATGAAAGTACCCAATCATTAACAAAATTTAAAAAATTCACAAAATCCACAAAAAAGTTTCTAACACTTTCATGTTTGGCTGGGTAGTTCAGAAGACCATTACGAAACTACAGTATTTCAGATTTGCAAAAATTCAGAGTCTAAGGGGATGAAACTACCCAGTCATTAATTAAATTTAAAAAATTCACAAAATCCCCAAAAGAGTTTCTAACACTTTCATGCTTGGTTGGGTAGTTCAGAAGACCAGTACTGAACTATAGTATTTCAGATTTGAAAAAATTCAGAGTCTAAGGGGATGAAAGTACCCAATCATTAACAAAATTTAAAAAATTCACAAAATCCACAAAAAAGTTTGTAACACTTTCATGTTTGGCTGGGTAGTTCAGAAGACCATTACGAAACTACAGTATTTCAGATATGAAAAAATTCAGAGTCTAAAAGGATGAAACTACCCAGTCATTAATTAAATTTAAAAAATTCACAAAATCCCCAAAAGAGTTTCTAACACATCCATGCTTCGTTGGGTAGTTCAGAAGACCAGTACTGAACTATAGTATTTCAGATTTGAAAAAATTCAGAGTCTAAGGGGATGAAAGTACCCAATCTAAACAAAATTTAAAAAATTCACAAAATCCACAAAAAAGTTTCTAACACTTTCATGTTTGGCTGGGTAGTTCAGAAGACCATTGCGAAACTACAGTATTTCAGATTTGAAAAAATTCAGAGTGTAAGGGGATGAAACTACCCAGTCATTAATTAAATTTAAAAAATTCACAAAATCAACATAAGAGTTTCTAACACTTTCATGCTTGGTTGGGAAGTTCAGAAGACCAGTACTGAACTATAGTATTTCAGATTTGAAAAAATTCAGAGTCTAAGGGGATGAAAGTACCCAATCATTAACAAAATTTAAAAAATTCACAAAATCCACAAAAAAGTTTCTAACACCTTCATGTTTGGCTGGGTAGTTCAGAAGACCATTACGAAACTACAGTATTTCAGATTTGCAAAAATTCAGAGTCTAAGGGGATGAAACTACCCAGTCATTAATTAAATTTAAAAAATTCACAAAATCCCCAAAAGAGTTTCTAACACTTTCATGCTTGGTTGGGTAGTTCAGAAGACCAGTACTGAACCATAGTATTTCAGATTTGAAAAAATTCAGAGTCTAAGGGGATGAAAGTACCCAATCATTAACAAAATTTAAAAAATTCACAAAATCCACAAAAAAGTTTGTAACATTTTCATGTTTGGCTGGGTAGTTCAGAAGACCATTACGAAACTACAGTATTTCAGTTATGAAAAAATTCAGAGTCTAAGGGGATGAAACTACCCAGTCATTAATTAAATTTAAAAAATTCACAAAATCCCCAAAAGAGTTTCTAACACTTTCATGCTTGGTTGGGTAGTTCAGAAGACCAGTACTGAACTATAGTATTTCAGATTTGAAAAAATTCAGAGTCTAAGGGGATGAAAGTACCCAATCATTAACAAAATTTAAAAAATTCACAAAATCCACAAAAAAGTTTCTAACACTTTCATGTTTGGCTGGGTAGTTCAGAAGACCATTGCGAAACTACAGTATTTCAGATTTGAAAAAATTCAGAGTGTAAGGGGATGAAACTACCCAGTCATTAATTAAATTTAAAAAATTCACAAAATCCCCAAAAGAGTTTCTAACACTTTCATGCTTGGTTGGGTAGTTCAGAAGACCAGTACTAAACTACAGTATTTCAGATTTTAAAAAATTCAGAGTCTAAGGGGATGAAAGTACCCAATCATTAACAAAATTTAAAAAATTCACAAAATCCACAAAAAAGTTTCTAACACTTTCATGTTTGGCTGGGTAGTTCAGAAGACCATTACGAAACTACAGTATTTCAGATTTGAAAAAATTCAGAGTGTAAGGGGATGAAACTACCCAGTCATTAATTAAATTTAAAAAATTCACAAAATCAACATAAGAGTTTCTAACACTTTCATGCTTGGTTGGGAAGTTCAGAAGACCAGTACTGAACTATAGTATTTCAGATTTGAAAAAATTCAGAGTCTAAGGGGATGAAAGTACCCATTCATTAACAAAATTTAAAAAATTCACAAAATCCACAAAAAAGTTTCTAACACTTTCATGTTTGGCTGGGTAGTTCAGAAGACCATTACGAAACTACAGTATTTCAGATTTGCAAAAATTCAGAGTCTAAGGGGATGAAACTACCCAGTCATTAATTAAATTTAAAAAATTCACAAAATCCACAAAAGAGTTTCTAACACTTTCATGCTTGGTTGGGTAGTTCAGAACACCAGTACTGAACTATAGTATTTCAGATTTGAAAAAATTCAGAGTCTAAGGGGATGAAAGTACCCAATCATTAACAAAATTTAAAAAATTCACAAAATCCACAAAAAAGTTTCTAACACTTTCATGTTTGGCTGGGTAGTTCAGAAGACCATTGCGAAACTACAGTATTTCAGATTTGAAAAAATTCAGAGTGTAAGGGGATGAAACTACCCAGTCATTAATTAAATTTAAAAAATTCACAAAATCCCCAAAAGAGTTTCTAACACTTTCATGTTTGGCTGGGTAGTTCAGAAGACCATTACGAAACTACAGTATTTCAGATTTGAAAAAATTCAGAGTGTAAGGGGATGAAACTACCCAGTCATTAATTAAATTTAAAAAATTCACAAAATCCCCAAAAAAGTTTCTAACACTTTCATGTTTGGCTGGGTAGTTCAGAAGACCATTACGAAACTACAGTATTTCAGATTTGAAAAAATTCAGAGTGTAAGGGGATGAAACTACCCAGTCATTAATTAAATTTAAAAAATTCACTAAATCAACATAAGAGTTTCTAACACTTTCATGCTTGGTTGGGTAGTTCAGAAGACCAGTACTGAACTATAGTATTTCAGATTTGAAAAAATTCAGAGTCTAAGGGGATGAAAGTACCCAATCATTAACAAAATTTAAAAAATTCACAAAATCCACAAAAAAGTTTGTAACATTTTCATGTTTGGCTGGGTAGTTCAGAAGACCATTACGAAACTACAGTATTTCAGATATGAAAAAATTCAGAGTCTAAGGGGATGAAACTACCCAGTCATTAATTAAATTTAAAAAATTCACAAAATCCCCAAAAGAGTTTCTAACACTTTCATGCTTGGTTGGGTAGTTCAGAAGACCAGTACTGAACTATAGTATTTCAGATTTGAAAAAATTCAGAGTCTAAGGGGATGAAACTACCCAGTCATTAATTAAATTTAAAAAATTCACAAAATCCCCAAAAGAGTTTCTAACACTTTCATGCTTGGTTGGGTAGTTCAGAAGACCATTACGAAACTACAGTATTTCAGATTTGAAAAAATTCAGAGTGTAAGGGGATGAAACTACCCAGTCATTAATTAAATTTAAAAAATTCACAAAATCAACATAAGAGTTTCTAACACTTTCATGCTTGGTTGGGAAGTTCAGAAGACCAGTACTGAACTATAGTATTTCAGATTTGAAAAAATTCAGAGTCTAAGGGGATGAAAGTACCCAATCATTAACAAAATTTAAAAAATTCACAAAATCCACAAAAAGTTTCTAACACTTTCATGTTTGGCTGGGTAGTTCAGAAGACCATTACGAAACTACAGTATTTCAGATTTGCAAAAATTCAGAGTCTAAGGGGATGAAACTACCCAGTCATTAATTAAATTTAAAAAATTCACAAAATCCCCAAAAGAGTTTCTAACACTTTCATGCTTGGTTGGGTAGTTCAGAAGACCAGTACTGAACTATAGTATTTCAGATTTGAAAAAATTCAGAGTCTAAGGGGATGAAAGTACCCAATCATTAACAAAATTTAAAAAATTCACAAAATCCACAAAAAAGTTTGTAACACTTTCATGTTTGGCTGGGTAGTTCAGAAGACCATTACGAAACTACAGTATTTCAGATATGAAAAAATTCAGAGTCTAAGGGGATGAAACTACCCAGTCATTAATTAAATTTAAAAAATTCACAAAATCCCCAAAAGAGTTTCTAACACTTTTATGCTTCGTTGGGTAGTTCAGAAAACCAGTACTGAACTATAGTATTTCAGATTTGAAAAAATTCAGAGTCTAAGGGGATGAAAGTACCCAATCATTAACAAAATTTAAAAAATTCACAAAATCCACAAAAAGTTTCTAACACTTTCATGTTTGGCTGGGTAGTTCAGAAGACCATTACGAAACTACAGTATTTCAGATTTGCAAAAATTCAGAGTCTAAGGGGATGAAACTACCCAGTCATTAATTAAATTTAAAAAATTCACAAAATCCCCAAAAGAGTTTCTAACACTTTCATGCTTGGTTGGGTAGTTCAGAAGACCAGTACTGAACTATAGTATTTCAGATTTGAAAAAATTCAGAGTCTAAGGGGATGAAAGTACCCAATCATTAACAAAATTTAAAAAATTCACAAAATCCACAAAAAAGTTTGTAACACTTTCATGTTTGGCTGGGTAGTTCAGAAGACCATTACGAAACTACAGTATTTCAGATATGAAAAAATTCAGAGTCTAAGGGGATGAAACTACCCAGTCATTAATTAAATTTAAAAAATTCACAAAATCCCCAAAAGAGTTTCTAACACTTTTATGCTTCGTTGGGTAGTTCAGAAAACCAGTACTGAACTATAGTATTTCAGATTTGAAAAAATTCAGAGTCTAAGGGGATGAAAATACCCAATCATTAACAAAATTTAAAAAATTCACAAAATCCACAAAAAAGTTTCTAACACTTTCATGTTTGGCTGGGTAGTTCAGAAGACCATTGCGAAACTACAGTATTTCAGATTTGAAAAAATTCAGAGTGTAAGGGGATGAAACTACCCAGTCATTAATTAAATTTAAAAAATTCACAAAATCCCCAAAAGAGTTTCTAACACTTTCATGCTTGGTTGGGTAGTTCAGAAGACCAGTACTAAACTACAGTATTTCAGATTTTAAAAAATTCAGAGTCTAAGGGGATGAAAGTACCCAATCATTAACAAAATTTAAAAAATTCACAAAATCCACAAAAAAGTTTCTAACACTTTCATGTTTGGCTGGGTAGTTCAGAAGACCATTACGAAACTACAGTATTTCAGATTTGAAAAAATTCAGAGTGTAAGGGGATGAAACTACCCAGTCATTAATTAAATTTAAAAAATTCACAAAATCAACATAAGAGTTTCTAACACTTTCATGCTTGGTTGGGAAGTTCAGAAGACCAGTACTGAACTATAGTATTTCAGATTTGAAAAAATTCAGAGTCTAAGGGGATGAAAGTACCCATTCATTAACAAAATTTAAAAAATTCACAAAATCCACAAAAAAGTTTCTAACACTTTCATGTTTGGCTGGGTAGTTCAGAAGACCATTACGAAACTACAGTATTTCAGATTTGCAAAAATTCAGAGTCTAAGGGGATGAAACTACCCAGTCATTAATTAAATTTAAAAAATTCACAAAATCCACAAAAGAGTTTCTAACACTTTCATGCTTGGTTGGGTAGTTCAGAACACCAGTACTGAACTATAGTATTTCAGATTTGAAAAAATTCAGAGTCTAAGGGGATGAAAGTACCCAATCATTAACAAAATTTAAAAAATTCACAAAATCCACAAAAAAGTTTCTAACACTTTCATGTTTGGCTGGGTAGTTCAGAAGACCATTGCGAAACTACAGTATTTCAGATTTGAAAAAATTCAGAGTGTAAGGGGATGAAACTACCCAGTCATTAATTAAATTTAAAAAATTCACAAAATCCCCAAAAGAGTTTCTAACACTTTCATGTTTGGCTGGGTAGTTCAGAAGACCATTACGAAACTACAGTATTTCAGATTTGAAAAAATTCAGAGTGTAAGGGGATGAAACTACCCAGTCATTAATTAAATTTAAAAAATTCACAAAATCCCCAAAAGAGTTTCTAACACTTTCATGTTTGGCTGGGTAGTTCAGAAGACCATTACGAAACTACAGTATTTCAGATTTGAAAAAATTCAGAGTGTAAGGGGATGAAACTACCCAGTCATTAATTAAATTTAAAAAATTCACAAAATCCCCAAAAGAGTTTCTAACACTTTCATGTTTGGCTGGGTAGTTCAGAAGACCATTGCGAAACTACAGTATTTCAGATTTGAAAAAATTCAGAGTGTAAGGGGATGAAACTACCCAGTCATTAATTAAATTTAAAAAATTCACAAAATCCCCAAAAGAGTTTCTAACACTTTCATGTTTGGCTGGGTAGTTCAGAAGACCATTACGAAACTACAGTATTTCAGATTTGAAAAAATTCAGAGTGTAAGGGGATGAAACTACCCAGTCATTAATTAAATTTAAAAAATTCACAAAATCCCCAAAAAAGTTTCTAACACTTTCATGTTTGGCTGGGTAGTTCAGAAGACCATTACGAAACTACAGTATTTCAGATTTGAAAAAATTCAGAGTGTAAGGGGATGAAACTACCCAGTCATTAATTAAATTTAAAAAATTCACTAAATCAACATAAGAGTTTCTAACACTTTCATGCTTGGTTGGGTAGTTCAGAAGACCAGTACTGAACTATAGTATTTCAGATTTGAAAAAATTCAGAGTCTAAGGGGATGAAAGTACCCAATCATTAACAAAATTTAAAAAATTCACAAAATCCACAAAAAAGTTTGTAACATTTTCATGTTTGGCTGGGTAGTTCAGAAGACCATTACGAAACTACAGTATTTCAGATATGAAAAAATTCAGAGTCTAAGGGGATGAAACTACCCAGTCATTAATTAAATTTAAAAAATTCACAAAATCCCCAAAAGAGTTTCTAACACTTTCATGCTTGGTTGGGTAGTTCAGAAGACCAGTACTGAACTATAGTATTTCAGATTTGAAAAAATTCAGAGTCTAAGGGGATGAAACTACCCAGTCATTAATTAAATTTAAAAAATTCACAAAATCCCCAAAAGAGTTTCTAACACTTTCATGCTTGGTTGGGTAGTTCAGAAGACCATTACGAAACTACAGTATTTCAGATTTGAAAAAATTCAGAGTGTAAGGGGATGAAACTACCCAGTCATTAATTAAATTTAAAAAATTCACAAAATCAACATAAGAGTTTCTAACACTTTCATGCTTGGTTGGGAAGTTCAGAAGACCAGTACTGAACTATAGTATTTCAGATTTGAAAAAATTCAGAGTCTAAGGGGATGAAAGTACCCAATCATTAACAAAATTTAAAAAATTCACAAAATCCACAAAAAGTTTCTAACACTTTCATGTTTGGCTGGGTAGTTCAGAAGACCATTACGAAACTACAGTATTTCAGATTTGCAAAAATTCAGAGTCTAAGGGGATGAAACTACCCAGTCATTAATTAAATTTAAAAAATTCACAAAATCCCCAAAAGAGTTTCTAACACTTTCATGCTTGGTTGGGTAGTTCAGAAGACCAGTACTGAACTATAGTATTTCAGATTTGAAAAAATTCAGAGTCTAAGGGGATGAAAGTACCCAATCATTAACAAAATTTAAAAAATTCACAAAATCCACAAAAAAGTTTGTAACACTTTCATGTTTGGCTGGGTAGTTCAGAAGACCATTACGAAACTACAGTATTTCAGATATGAAAAAATTCAGAGTCTAAGGGGATGAAACTACCCAGTCATTAATTAAATTTAAAAAATTCACAAAATCCCCAAAAGAGTTTCTAACACTTTTATGCTTCGTTGGGTAGTTCAGAAAACCAGTACTGAACTATAGTATTTCAGATTTGAAAAAATTCAGAGTCTAAGGGGATGAAAGTACCCAATCATTAACAAAATTTAAAAAATTCACAAAATCCACAAAAAGTTTCTAACACTTTCATGTTTGGCTGGGTAGTTCAGAAGACCATTACGAAACTACAGTATTTCAGATTTGCAAAAATTCAGAGTCTAAGGGGATGAAACTACCCAGTCATTAATTAAATTTAAAAAATTCACAAAATCCCCAAAAGAGTTTCTAACACTTTCATGCTTGGTTGGGTAGTTCAGAAGACCAGTACTGAACTATAGTATTTCAGATTTGAAAAAATTCAGAGTCTAAGGGGATGAAAGTACCCAATCATTAACAAAATTTAAAAAATTCACAAAATCCACAAAAAAGTTTGTAACACTTTCATGTTTGGCTGGGTAGTTCAGAAGACCATTACGAAACTACAGTATTTCAGATATGAAAAAATTCAGAGTCTAAGGGGATGAAACTACCCAGTCATTAATTAAATTTAAAAAATTCACAAAATCCCCAAAAGAGTTTCTAACACTTTTATGCTTCGTTGGGTAGTTCAGAAAACCAGTACTGAACTATAGTATTTCAGATTTGAAAAAATTCAGAGTCTAAGGGGATGAAAATACCCAATCATTAACAAAATTTAAAAAATTCACAAAATCCACAAAAAAGTTTCTAACACTTTCATGTTTGGCTGGGTAGTTCAGAAGACCATTGCGAAACTACAGTATTTCAGATTTGAAAAAATTCAGAGTGTAAGGGGATGAAACTACCCAGTCATTAATTAAATTTAAAAAATTCACAAAATCCCCAAAAGAGTTTCTAACACTTTCATGCTTGGTTGGGTAGTTCAGAAGACCAGTACTAAACTACAGTATTTCAGATTTTAAAAAATTCAGAGTCTAAGGGGATGAAAGTACCCAATCATTAACAAAATTTAAAAAATTCACAAAATCCACAAAAAAGTTTCTAACACTTTCATGTTTGGCTGGGTAGTTCAGAAGACCATTACGAAACTACAGTATTTCAGATTTGAAAAAATTCAGAGTGTAAGGGGATGAAACTACCCAGTCATTAATTAAATTTAAAAAATTCACAAAATCAACATAAGAGTTTCTAACACTTTCATGCTTGGTTGGGAAGTTCAGAAGACCAGTACTGAACTATAGTATTTCAGATTTGAAAAAATTCAGAGTCTAAGGGGATGAAAGTACCCATTCATTAACAAAATTTAAAAAATTCACAAAATCCACAAAAAAGTTTCTAACACTTTCATGTTTGGCTGGGTAGTTCAGAAGACCATTACGAAACTACAGTATTTCAGATTTGCAAAAATTCAGAGTCTAAGGGGATGAAACTACCCAGTCATTAATTAAATTTAAAAAATTCACAAAATCCACAAAAGAGTTTCTAACACTTTCATGCTTGGTTGGGTAGTTCAGAACACCAGTACTGAACTATAGTATTTCAGATTTGAAAAAATTCAGAGTCTAAGGGGATGAAAGTACCCAATCATTAACAAAATTTAAAAAATTCACAAAATCCACAAAAAAGTTTCTAACACTTTCATGTTTGGCTGGGTAGTTCAGAAGACCATTGCGAAACTACAGTATTTCAGATTTGAAAAAATTCAGAGTGTAAGGGGATGAAACTACCCAGTCATTAATTAAATTTAAAAAATTCACAAAATCCCCAAAAGAGTTTCTAACACTTTCATGTTTGGCTGGGTAGTTCAGAAGACCATTACGAAACTACAGTATTTCAGATTTGAAAAAATTCAGAGTGTAAGGGGATGAAACTACCCAGTCATTAATTAAATTTAAAAAATTCACAAAATCCCCAAAAGAGTTTCTAACACTTTCATGTTTGGCTGGGTAGTTCAGAAGACCATTACGAAACTACAGTATTTCAGATTTGAAAAAATTCAGAGTGTAAGGGGATGAAACTACCCAGTCATTAATTAAATTTAAAAAATTCACAAAATCCCCAAAAGAGTTTCTAACACTTTCATGTTTGGCTGGGTAGTTCAGAAGACCATTGCGAAACTACAGTATTTCAGATTTGAAAAAATTCAGAGTGTAAGGGGATGAAACTACCCAGTCATTAATTAAATTTAAAAAATTCACAAAATCCCCAAAAGAGTTTCTAACACTTTCATGTTTGGCTGGGTAGTTCAGAAGACCATTACGAAACTACAGTATTTCAGATTTGAAAAAATTCAGAGTGTAAGGGGATGAAACTACCCAGTCATTAATTAAATTTAAAAAATTCACAAAATCCCCAAAAAAGTTTCTAACACTTTCATGTTTGGCTGGGTAGTTCAGAAGACCATTACGAAACTACAGTATTTCAGATTTGAAAAAATTCAGAGTGTAAGGGGATGAAACTACCCAGTCATTAATTAAATTTAAAAAATTCACTAAATCAACATAAGAGTTTCTAACACTTTCATGCTTGGTTGGGTAGTTCAGAAGACCAGTACTGAACTATAGTATTTCAGATTTGAAAAAATTCAGAGTCTAAGGGGATGAAAGTACCCAATCATTAACAAAATTTAAAAAATTCACAAAATCCACAAAAAAGTTTGTAACATTTTCATGTTTGGCTGGGTAGTTCAGAAGACCATTACGAAACTACAGTATTTCAGATATGAAAAAATTCAGAGTCTAAGGGGATGAAACTACCCAGTCATTAATTAAATTTAAAAAATTCACAAAATCCCCAAAAGAGTTTCTAACACTTTCATGCTTGGTTGGGTAGTTCAGAAGACCAGTACTGAACTATAGTATTTCAGATTTGAAAAAATTCAGAGTCTAAGGGGATGAAACTACCCAGTCATTAATTAAATTTAAAAAATTCACAAAATCCCCAAAAGAGTTTCTAACACTTTCATGCTTGGTTGGGTAGTTCAGAAGACCATTACGAAACTACAGTATTTCATATTTGAAAAAATTCAGAGTGTAAGGGGATGAAACTACCCAGTCATTAATTAAATTTAAAAAATTCACAAAATCAACATAAGAGTTTCTAACACTTTCATGCTTGGTTGGGAAGTTCAGAAGACCAGTACTGAACTATAGTATTTCAGATTTGAAAAAATTCAGAGTCTAAGGGGATGAAAGTACCCAATCATTAACAAAATTTAAAAAATTCACAAAATCCACAAAAAGTTTCTAACACTTTCATGTTTGGCTGGGTAGTTCAGAAGACCATTACGAAACTACAGTATTTCAGATTTGCAAAAATTCAGAGTCTAAGGGGATGAAACTACCCAGTCATTAATTAAATTTAAAAAATTCACAAAATCCCCAAAAGAGTTTCTAACACTTTCATGCTTGGTTGGGTAGTTCAGAAGACCAGTACTGAACTATAGTATTTCAGATTTGAAAAAATTCAGAGTCTAAGGGGATGAAAGTACCCAATCATTAACAAAATTTAAAAAATTCACAAAATCCACAAAAAAGTTTGTAACACTTTCATGTTTGGCTGGGTAGTTCAGAAGACCATTACGAAACTACAGTATTTCAGATATGAAAAAATTCAGAGTCTAAGGGGATGAAACTACCCAGTCATTAATTAAATTTAAAAAATTCACAAAATCCCCAAAAGAGTTTCTAACACTTTTATGCTTCGTTGGGTAGTTCAGAAAACCAGTACTGAACTATAGTATTTCAGATTTGAAAAAATTCAGAGTCTAAGGGGATGAAAGTACCCAATCATTAACAAAATTTAAAAAATTCACAAAATCCACAAAAAGTTTCTAACACTTTCATGTTTGGCTGGGTAGTTCAGAAGACCATTACGAAACTACAGTATTTCAGATTTGCAAAAATTCAGAGTCTAAGGGGATGAAACTACCCAGTCATTAATTAAATTTAAAAAATTCACAAAATCCCCAAAAGAGTTTCTAACACTTTCATGCTTGGTTGGGTAGTTCAGAAGACCAGTACTGAACTATAGTATTTCAGATTTGAAAAAATTCAGAGTCTAAGGGGATGAAAGTACCCAATCATTAACAAAATTTAAAAAATTCACAAAATCCACAAAAAAGTTTGTAACACTTTCATGTTTGGCTGGGTAGTTCAGAAGACCATTACGAAACTACAGTATTTCAGATATGAAAAAATTCAGAGTCTAAGGGGATGAAACTACCCAGTCATTAATTAAATTTAAAAAATTCACAAAATCCCCAAAAGAGTTTCTAACACTTTTATGCTTCGTTGGGTAGTTCAGAAAACCAGTACTGAACTATAGTATTTCAGATTTGAAAAAATTCAGAGTCTAAGGGGATGAAAATACCCAATCATTAACAAAATTTAAAAAATTCACAAAATCCACAAAAAAGTTTCTAACACTTTCATGTTTGGCTGGGTAGTTCAGAAGACCATTGCGAAACTACAGTATTTCAGATTTGAAAAAATTCAGAGTGTAAGGGGATGAAACTACCCAGTCATTAATTAAATTTAAAAAATTCACAAAATCCCCAAAAGAGTTTCTAACACTTTCATGCTTGGTTGGGTAGTTCAGAAGACCAGTACTAAACTACAGTATTTCAGATTTTAAAAAATTCAGAGTCTAAGGGGATGAAAGTACCCAATCATTAACAAAATTTAAAAAATTCACAAAATCCACAAAAAAGTTTCTAACACTTTCATGTTTGGCTGGGTAGTTCAGAAGACCATTACGAAACTACAGTATTTCAGATTTGAAAAAATTCAGAGTGTAAGGGGATGAAACTACCCAGTCATTAATTAAATTTAAAAAATTCACAAAATCAACATAAGAGTTTCTAACACTTTCATGCTTGGTTGGGAAGTTCAGAAGACCAGTACTGAACTATAGTATTTCAGATTTGAAAAAATTCAGAGTCTAAGGGGATGAAAGTACCCATTCATTAACAAAATTTAAAAAATTCACAAAATCCACAAAAAAGTTTCTAACACTTTCATGTTTGGCTGGGTAGTTCAGAAGACCATTACGAAACTACAGTATTTCAGATTTGCAAAAATTCAGAGTCTAAGGGGATGAAACTACCCAGTCATTAATTAAATTTAAAAAATTCACAAAATCCACAAAAGAGTTTCTAACACTTTCATGCTTGGTTGGGTAGTTCAGAACACCAGTACTGAACTATAGTATTTCAGATTTGAAAAAATTCAGAGTCTAAGGGGATGAAAGTACCCAATCATTAACAAAATTTAAAAAATTCACAAAATCCACAAAAAAGTTTCTAACACTTTCATGTTTGGCTGGGTAGTTCAGAAGACCATTGCGAAACTACAGTATTTCAGATTTGAAAAAATTCAGAGTGTAAGGGGATGAAACTACCCAGTCATTAATTAAATTTAAAAAATTCACAAAATCCCCAAAAGAGTTTCTAACACTTTCATGTTTGGCTGGGTAGTTCAGAAGACCATTACGAAACTACAGTATTTCAGATTTGAAAAAATTCAGAGTGTAAGGGGATGAAACTACCCAGTCATTAATTAAATTTAAAAAATTCACAAAATCCCCAAAAAAGTTTCTAACACTTTCATGTTTGGCTGGGTAGTTCAGAAGACCATTACGAAACTACAGTATTTCAGATTTGAAAAAATTCAGAGTGTAAGGGGATGAAACTACCCAGTCATTAATTAAATTTAAAAAATTCACTAAATCAACATAAGAGTTTCTAACACTTTCATGCTTGGTTGGGTAGTTCAGAAGACCAGTACTGAACTATAGTATTTCAGATTTGAAAAAATTCAGAGTCTAAGGGGATGAAAGTACCCAATCATTAACAAAATTTAAAAAATTCACAAAATCCACAAAAAAGTTTGTAACATTTTCATGTTTGGCTGGGTAGTTCAGAAGACCATTACGAAACTACAGTATTTCAGATATGAAAAAATTCAGAGTCTAAGGGGATGAAACTACCCAGTCATTAATTAAATTTAAAAAATTCACAAAATCCCCAAAAGAGTTTCTAACACTTTCATGCTTGGTTGGGTAGTTCAGAAGACCAGTACTGAACTATAGTATTTCAGATTTGAAAAAATTCAGAGTCTAAGGGGATTAAAGTACCCAATCATTAACAAAATTTAAAAAATTCACAAAATCCACAAAAAAGTTTCTAACACTTTCATGTTTGGCTGGGTAGTTCAGAAGACCAGTACTGAACTATAGTATTTCAGATTTGAAAAAATTCAGAGTCTAAGGGGATGAAAGTACCCAATCATTAACAAAATTTAAAAAATTCACAAAATCCACAAAAAACTTTCATGTTTGGCTGGGTAGTTCAGAAGACCATTACGAAACTACAGTATTTCAGATTTGCAAAAATTCAGAGTCTAAGGGGATGAAACTACCCAGTCATTAATTAAATTTAAAAAATTCACAAAATCCCCAAAAGAGTTTCTAACACTTTCATGCTTGGTTGGGTAGTTCAGAAGACCATTACGAAACTACAGTATTTCAGATTTGAAAAAATTCAGAGTGTAAGGGGATGAAACTACCCAGTCATTAATTAAATTTAAAAAATTCACAAAATCAACATAAGAGTTTCTAACACTTTCATGCTTGGTTGGGAAGTTCAGAAGACCAGTACTGAACTATAGTATTTCAGATTTGAAAAAATTCAGAGTCTAAGGGGATGAAAGTACCCAATCATTAACAAAATTTAAAAAATTCACAAAATCCACAAAAAGTTTCTAACACTTTCATGTTTGGCTGGGTAGTTCAGAAGACCATTACGAAACTACAGTATTTCAGATTTGCAAAAATTCAGAGTCTAAGGGGATGAAACTACCCAGTCATTAATTAAATTTAAAAAATTCACAAAATCCCCAAAAGAGTTTCTAACACTTTCATGCTTGGTTGGGTAGTTCAGAAGACCAGTACTGAACTATAGTATTTCAGATTTGAAAAAATTCAGAGTCTAAGGGGATGAAAGTACCCAATCATTAACAAAATTTAAAAAATTCACAAAATCCACAAAAAAGTTTGTAACACTTTCATGTTTGGCTGGGTAGTTCAGAAGACCATTACGAAACTACAGTATTTCAGATATGAAAAAATTCAGAGTCTAAGGGGATGAAACTACCCAGTCATTAATTAAATTTAAAAAATTCACAAAATCCCCAAAAGAGTTTCTAACACTTTCATGCTTCGTTGGGTAGTTCAGAAAACCAGTACTGAACTATAGTATTTCAGATTTGAAAAAATTCAGAGTCTAAGGGGATGAAAATACCCAATCATTAACAAAATTTAAAAAATTCACAAAATCCACAAAAAAGTTTCTAACACTTTCATGTTTGGCTGGGTAGTTCAGAAGACCATTGCGAAACTACAGTATTTCAGATTTGAAAAAATTCAGAGTGTAAGGGGATGAAACTACCCAGTCATTAATTAAATTTAAAAAATTCACAAAATCAACATAAGAGTTTCTAACACTTTCATGCTTGGTTGGGAAGTTCAGAAGACCAGTACTGAACTATAGTATTTCAGATTTGAAAAAATTCAGAGTCTAAGGGGATGAAAGTACCCAATCATTAACAAAATTTAAAAAATTCACAAAATCCACAAAAAAGTTTCTAACACTTTCATGTTTGGCTGGGTAGTTCAGAAGACCATTACGAAACTACAGTATTTCAGATTTGCAAAAATTCAGAGTCTAAGGGGATGAAACTACCCAGTCATTAATTAAATTTAAAAAATTCACAAAATCCCCAAAAGAGTTTCTAACACTTTCATGCTTGGTTGGGTAGTTCAGAAGACCAGTACTGAACTATAGTATTTCAGATTTGAAAAAATTCAGAGTCTAAGGGGATGAAAGTACCCAATCATTAACAAAATTTAAAAAATTCACAAAATCCACAAAAAAGTTTGTAACATTTTCATGTTTGGCTGGGTAGTTCAGAAGACCATTACGAAACTACAGTATTTCAGATATGAAAAAATTCAGAGTCTAAGGGGATGAAACTACCCAGTCATTAATTAAATTTAAAAAATTCACAAAATCTACATAAGAGTTTCTAACACTTTCATGCTTGGTTGGGTCGTTCAGAAGACCAGTACTGAACTATAGTATTTCAGATTTGAAAAAATTCAGAGTCTAAGGGGATGAAAGTACCCAATCATTAACAAAATTTAAAAAATTCACAAAATCCACAAAAAAGTTTCTAACACTTTCATGTTTGGCTGGGTAGTTCAGAAGACCATTACGAAACTACAGTATTTCAGATTTGCAAAAATTCAGAGTCTAAGGGGATGAAACTACCCAGTCATTAATTAAATTTAAAAAATTCACAAAATCTACATAAGAGTTTCTAACACTTTCATGCTTGGTTGGGTAGTTCAGAAGACCAGTACTGAACTATAGTATTTCAGATTTGAAAAAATTCAGAGTCTAAGGGGATGAAAGTACCCAATCATTAACAAAATTTAAAAAATTCACAAAATCCACAAAAAAGTTTGTAACACTTTCATGTTTGGCTGGGTAGTTCAGAAGACCATTATGAAACTACAGTATTTCAGATATGAAAAAATTCAGAGTCTAAGGGGATGAAACTACCCAGTCATTAATTAAATTTAAAAAATTCACAAAATCTACATAAGAGTTTCTAACACTTTCATGCTTGGTTGGGTAGTTCAGAAGACCAGTACTGAACTATAGTATTTCAGATTTGAAAAAATTCAGAGTCTAAGGGGATGAAAGTACCCAATCATTAACAAAATTTAAAAAATTCACAAAATCCACAAAAAAGTTTCTAACACTTTCATGTTTGGCTGGGTAGTTCAGAAGACCATTACGAAACTACAGTATTTCAGATTTGCAAAAATTCAGAGTCTAAGGGGATGAAACTACCCAGTCATTAATTAAATTTAAAAAATTCACAAAATCCCCAAAAGAGTTTCTAACACTTTCATGCTTGGTTGGGTATTTCAGAAGACCAGTACTGAACTATAGTATTTCAGATTTGAAAAAATTCAGAGTCTAAGGGGATGAAAGTACCCAATCATTAACAAAATTTAAAAAATTCACAAAATCCACAAAAAAGTTTGTAACACTTTCATGTTTGGCTGGGTAGTTCAGAAGACCATTATGAAACTACAGTATTTCAGATATGAAAAAATTCAGAGTCTAAGGGGATGAAACTACCCAGTCATTAATTAAATTTAAAAAATTCACAAAATCCCCAAAAGAGTTTCTAACACTTTCATGCTTGGTTGGGTAGTTCAGAAGACCAGTACTGAACTATAGTATTTCAGATTTGAAAAAATTCAGAGTCTAAGGGGATGAAAGTACCCAATCATTAACAAAATTTAAAAAATTCACAAAATCCACAAAAAAGTTTCTAACACTTTCATGTTTGGCTGGGCAGTTCAGAAGACCATTACGAAACTACAGTATTTCAGATTTGAAAAAATTCAGAGTCTAAGGGCATGAAACTACCCAGTCATTAATTAAATTTAAAAAATTCACAAAATCCACAAAAGAGTTTCTAACACTTTCATGCTTGGTTGGGTAGTTCAGAAGACCAGTACTAAACTACAATATTTCAGATTTGAAAAAATTCAAGAGTCTAAGGGGATGAAACTACCCAATCATTAATAAAATAAAAAAATTCACAAAATCCACAAAAAAATTTCTAACACTTTCATGCTTGATTGGGTAGTTCAGAAGACCAGTACTGAACTATAGTATTTCAGATTTGAAAAAATTCAGAGTCTAAGGGGATGAAAGTACCCAATCATTAACAAAATTTAAAAAATTCACAAAATCCACAAAAAAGTTTCTAACACTTTCATGTTTGGCTGGGTAGTTCAGAAGACCATTACGAAACTACAGTATTTCAGATTTGAAAAAATTCAGAGTGTAAGGGGATGAAACTACCCAGTCATTAATTAAATTTAAAAAATTCACAAAATCAACATAAGAGTTTCTAACACTTTCATGCTTGGTTGGGTAGTTCAGAAGACCAGTACTGAACTATAGTATTTCAGATTTGAAAAAATTCAGAGTCTAAGGGGATGAAAGTACCCAATCATTAACAAAATTAAAAAAATTCACAAAATCCACAAAAAAGTTTGTAACATTTTCATGTTTGGCTGGGTAGTTCAGAAGACCATTACGAAACTACAGTATTTCAGATATGAAAAAATTCAGAGTCTAAGGGGATGAAACTACCCAGTCATTAATTAAATTTAAAAAATTCACAAAATCCCCAAAAGAGTTTCTAACACTTTCATGCTCGGTTGGTTAGTTCAGAAGACCAGTACTGAACTATAGTATTTCAGATTTGAAAAAATTCAGAGTCTAAGGGGATGAAAGTACCCAATCATTAACAAAATTTAAAAAATTCACAAAATCCACAAAAAAGTTTCTAACACTTTCATGTTTGGCTGGGCAGTTCAGAAGACCATTACGAAACTACAGTATTTCAGATTTGAAAAAATTCAGAGTCTAAGGGCATGAAACTACCCAGTCATTAATTAAATTTAAAAAATTCACAAAATCCACAAAAGAGTTTCTAACACTTTCATGCTTGGTTGGGTAGTTCAGAAGACCAGTACTAAACTACAGTATTTCAGATTTGAAAAAATTCAAGAGTCTAAGGGGATGAAACTACCCAATCATTAATAAAATAAAAAAATTCACAAAATCCACAAAAAAATTTCTAACACTTTCATGCTTGATTGGGTAGTTCAGAAAACCAGTACTGAACTATAGTATTTCAGATTTGAAAAAATTCAGAGTCTAAGGGGATGAAAGTACCCAATCATTAAGTAATTTAAAAAATTCACAAAATCCACAAAAAAGTTTCTAACACTTTCATGTTTGGCTGGGTAGTTCAGAAGACCATTACGAAACTACAGTATTTCAGATTTGAAAAAATTCAAAGTGTAAGGGGATGAAACTACCCAGTCATTAATTAAATTTAAAAAATTCACAAAATCAACATAAGAGTTTCTAACACTTTCATGCTTGGTTGGGTAGTTCAGAAGACCAGTACTGAACTATAGTATTTCAGATTTGAAAAAATTCAGAGTCTAAGGGGATGAAAGTACCCAATCATTAACAAAATTTAAAAAATTCACAAAATCCACAAAAAAGTTTGTAACATTTTCATGTTTGGCTGGGTAGTTCAGAAGACCATTACGAAACTACAGTATTTCAGATATGAAAAAATTCAGAGTCTAAGGGGATGAAACTACCCAGTCATTAATTAAATTTAAAAAATTCACAAAATCCCCAAAAGAGTTTCTAACACTTTCATGCTTGGTTGGGTAGTTCAGAAGACCAGTACTGAACTATAGTATTTCAGATTTGAAAAAATTCAGAGTCTAAGGGGATGAAAGTACCCAATCATTAACAAAATTTAAAAAATTCACAAAATCCACAAAAAAGTTTCTAACACTTTCATGTTTGGCTGGGCAGTTCAGAAGACCATTACGAAACTACAGTATTTCAGATTTGAAAAAATTCAGAGTCTAAGGGCATGAAACTACCCAGTCATTAATTAAATTTAAAAAATTCACAAAATCCACAAAAGAGTTTCTAACACTTTCATGCTTGGTTGGGTAGTTCAGAAGACCAGTACTAAACTACAGTATTTCAGATTTGAAAAAATTCAAGAGTCTAAGGGGATGAAACTACCCAATCATTAATAAAATAAAAAAATTCACAAAATCCACAAAAAAATTTCTAACACTTTCATGCTTGATTGGGTAGTTCAGAAAACCAGTACTGAACTATAGTATTTCAGATTTGAAAAAATTCAGAGTCTAAGGGGATGAAAGTACCCAATCATTAAGTAATTTAAAAAATTCACAAAATCCACAAAAAAGTTTCTAACACTTTCATGTTTGGCTGGGTAGTTCAGAAGACCATTACGAAACTACAGTATTTCAGATTTGAAAAAATTCAAAGTGTAAGGGGATGAAACTACCCAGTCATTAATTAAATTTAAAAAATTCACAAAATCAACATAAGAGTTTCTAACACTTTCATGCTTGGTTGGGTAGTTCAGAAGACCAGTACTGAACTATAGTATTTCAGATTTGAAAAAATTCAGAGTCTAAGGGGATGAAAGTACCCAATCATTAACAAAATTTAAAAAATTCACAAAATCCACAAAAAAGTTTCTAACACTTTCATGTTTGGCTGGGTAGTTCAGAAGACAATTACGAAACTACAGTATTTCAGATATGAAAAAATTCAGAGTCTAAGGGGATGAAACTACCCAGTCATTAATTAAATTTAAAAAATTCACAAAATCCCCAAAAGAGTTTCTAACACTTTCATGCTTGGTTGGGTAGTTCAGAAGACCAGTACTGAACTATAGTATTTCAGATTTGAAAAAATTCAGAGTCTAAGGGGATGAAAGTACCCAATCATTAACAAAATTTAAAAAATTCACAAAATCCACAAAAAAGTTTGTAACACTTTCATGTTTGGCTGGGTAGTTCAGAAGACCATTACGAAACTACAGTATTTCAGATATGAAAAAATTCAGAGTCTAAAAGGATGAAACTACCCAGTCATTAATTAAATTTAAAAAATTCACAAAATCCCCAAAAGAGTTTCTAACACATCCATGCTTCGTTGGGTAGTTCAGAAGACCAGTACTGAACTATAGTATTTCAGATTTGAAAAAATTCAGAGTCTAAGGGGATGAAAGTACCCAATCATTAACAAAATTTAAAAAATTCACAAAATCCACAAAAAAGTTTCTAACACTTTCATGTTTGGCTGGGTAGTTCAGAAGACCATTGCGAAACTACAGTATTTCAGATTTGAAAAAATTCAGAGTGTAAGGGGATGAAACTACCCAGTCATTAATTAAATTTAAAAAATTCACAAAATCAACATAAGAGTTTCTAACACTTTCATGCTTGGTTGGGAAGTTCAGAAGACCAGTACTGAACTATAGTATTTCAGATTTGAAAAAATTCAGGGTCTAAGGGGATGAAAGTAGCCAATCATTAACAAAATTTAAAAAATTCACAAAATCCACAAAAAAGTTTCTAACACCTTCATGTTTGGCTGGGTAGTTCAGAAGACCATTACGAAACTACAGTATTTCAGATTTGCAAAAATTCAGAGTCTAAGGGGATGAAACTACCCAGTCATTAATTAAATTTAAAAAATTCACAAAATCCCCAAAAGAGTTTCTAACACTTTCATGCTTGGTTGGGTAGTTCAGAAGACCAGTACTGAACTATAGTATTTCAGATTTGAAAAAATTCAGAGTCTAAGGGGATGAAAGTACCCAATCATTAACAAAATTTAAAAAATTCACAAAATCCACAAAAAAGTTTGTAACATTTTCATGTTTGGCTGGGTAGTTCAGAAGACCATTACGAAACTACAGTATTTCAGATATGAAAAAATTCAGAGTCTAAGGGGATGAAACTACCCAGTCATTAATTAAATTTAAAAAATTCACAAAATCCCCAAAAGAGTTTCTAACACTTTCATGCTTGGTTGGGTAGTTCAGAAGACCAGTACTGAACTATAGTATTTCAGATTTGAAAAAATTCAGAGTCTAAGGGGATGAAAGTACCCAATCATTAACAAAATTTAAAAAATTCACAAAATCCACAAAAAAGTTTCTAACACTTTCATGTTTGGCTGGGTAGTTCAGAAGACCATTGCGAAACTACAGTATTTCAGATTTGAAAAAATTCAGAGTGTAAGGGGATGAAACTACCCAGTCATTAATTAAATTTAAAAAATTCACAAAATCCCCAAAAGAGTTTCTAACACTTTCATGCTTGGTTGGGTAGTTCAGAAGACCAGTACTAAACTACAGTATTTCAGATTTTAAAAAATTCAGAGTCTAAGGGGATGAAAGTACCCAATCATTAACAAAATTTAAAAAATTCACAAAATCCACAAAAAAGTTTCTAACACTTTCATGTTTGGCTGGGTAGTTCAGAAGACCATTACGAAACTACAGTATTTCAGATTTGAAAAAATTCAGAGTGTAAGGGGATGAAACTACCCAGTCATTAATTAAATTTAAAAAATTCACAAAATCAACATAAGAGTTTCTAACACTTTCATGCTTGGTTGGGAAGTTCAGAAGACCAGTACTGAACTATAGTATTTCAGATTTGAAAAAATTCAGAGTCTAAGGGGATGAAAGTACCCATTCATTAACAAAATTTAAAAAATTCACAAAATCCACAAAAAAGTTTCTAACACTTTCATGTTTGGCTGGGTAGTTCAGAAGACCATTACGAAACTACAGTATTTCAGATTTGCAAAAATTCAGAGTCTAAGGGGATGAAACTACCCAGTCATTAATTAAATTTAAAAAATTCACAAAATCCACAAAAGAGTTTCTAACACTTTCATGCTTGGTTGGGTAGTTCAGAACACCAGTACTGAACTATAGTATTTCAGATTTGAAAAAATTCAGAGTCTAAGGGGATGAAAGTACCCAATCATTAACAAAATTTAAAAAATTCACAAAATCCACAAAAAAGTTTCTAACACTTTCATGTTTGGCTGGGTAGTTCAGAAGACCATTGCGAAACTACAGTATTTCAGATTTGAAAAAATTCAGAGTGTAAGGGGATGAAACTACCCAGTCATTAATTAAATTTAAAAAATTCACAAAATCCCCAAAAGAGTTTCTAACACTTTCATGTTTGGCTGGGTAGTTCAGAAGACCATTACGAAACTACAGTATTTCAGATTTGAAAAAATTCAGAGTGTAAGGGGATGAAACTACCCAGTCATTAATTAAATTTAAAAAATTCACAAAATCCCCAAAAAAGTTTCTAACACTTTCATGTTTGGCTGGGTAGTTCAGAAGACCATTACGAAACTACAGTATTTCAGATTTGAAAAAATTCAGAGTGTAAGGGGATGAAACTACCCAGTCATTAATTAAATTTAAAAAATTCACTAAATCAACATAAGAGTTTCTAACACTTTCATGCTTGGTTGGGTAGTTCAGAAGACCAGTACTGAACTATAGTATTTCAGATTTGAAAAAATTCAGAGTCTAAGGGGATGAAAGTACCCAATCATTAACAAAATTTAAAAAATTCACAAAATCCACAAAAAAGTTTGTAACATTTTCATGTTTGGCTGGGTAGTTCAGAAGACCATTACGAAACTACAGTATTTCAGATATGAAAAAATTCAGAGTCTAAGGGGATGAAACTACCCAGTCATTAATTAAATTTAAAAAATTCACAAAATCCCCAAAAGAGTTTCTAACACTTTCATGCTTGGTTGGGTAGTTCAGAAGACCAGTACTGAACTATAGTATTTCAGATTTGAAAAAATTCAGAGTCTAAGGGGATTAAAGTACCCAATCATTAACAAAATTTAAAAAATTCACAAAATCCACAAAAAAGTTTCTAACACTTTCATGTTTGGCTGGGTAGTTCAGAAGACCAGTACTGAACTATAGTATTTCAGATTTGAAAAAATTCAGAGTCTAAGGGGATGAAAGTACCCAATCATTAACAAAATTTAAAAAATTCACAAAATCCACAAAAAACTTTCATGTTTGGCTGGGTAGTTCAGAAGACCATTACGAAACTACAGTATTTCAGATTTGCAAAAATTCAGAGTCTAAGGGGATGAAACTACCCAGTCATTAATTAAATTTAAAAAATTCACAAAATCCCCAAAAGAGTTTCTAACACTTTCATGCTTGGTTGGGTAGTTCAGAAGACCATTACGAAACTACAGTATTTCAGATTTGAAAAAATTCAGAGTGTAAGGGGATGAAACTACCCAGTCATTAATTAAATTTAAAAAATTCACAAAATCAACATAAGAGTTTCTAACACTTTCATGCTTGGTTGGGAAGTTCAGAAGACCAGTACTGAACTATAGTATTTCAGATTTGAAAAAATTCAGAGTCTAAGGGGATGAAAGTACCCAATCATTAACAAAATTTAAAAAATTCACAAAATCCACAAAAAACTTTCATGTTTGGCTGGGTAGTTCAGAAGACCATTACGAAACTACAGTATTTCAGATTTGCAAAAATTCAGAGTCTAAGGGGATGAAACTACCCAGTCATTAATTAAATTTAAAAAATTCACAAAATCCCCAAAAGAGTTTCTAACACTTTCATGCTTGGTTGGGTAGTTCAGAAGACCATTACGAAACTACAGTATTTCAGATTTGAAAAAATTCAGAGTGTAAGGGGATGAAACTACCCAGTCATTAATTAAATTTAAAAAATTCACAAAATCAACATAAGAGTTTCTAACACTTTCATGCTTGGTTGGGAAGTTCAGAAGACCAGTACTGAACTATAGTATTTCAGATTTGAAAAAATTCAGAGTCTAAGGGGATGAAAGTACCCAATCATTAACAAAATTTAAAAAATTCACAAAATCCACAAAAAAGTTTCTAACACTTTCATGTTTGGCTGGGTAGTTCAGAAGACCATTACGAAACTACAGTATTTCAGATTTGAAAAAATTCAGAGTGTAAGGGGATGAAACTACCCAGTCATTAATTAAATTTAAAAAATTCACAAAATCAACATAAGAGTTTCTAACACTTTCATGCTTGGTTGGGAAGTTCAGAAGACCAGTACTGAACTATAGTATTTCAGATTTGAAAAAATTCAGAGTCTAAGGGGATGAAAGTACCCATTCATTAACAAAATTTAAAAAATTCACAAAATCCACAAAAAAGTTTCTAACACTTTCATGTTTGGCTGGGTAGTTCAGAAGACCATTACGAAACTACAGTATTTCAGATTTGCAAAAATTCAGAGTCTAAGGGGATGAAACTACCCAGTCATTAATTAAATTTAAAAAATTCACAAAATCCACAAAAGAGTTTCTAACACTTTCATGCTTGGTTGGGTAGTTCAGAACACCAGTACTGAACTATAGTATTTCAGATTTGAAAAAATTCAGAGTCTAAGGGGATGAAAGTACCCAATCATTAACAAAATTTAAAAAATTCACAAAATCCACAAAAAAGTTTCTAACACTTTCATGTTTGGCTGGGTAGTTCAGAAGACCATTGCGAAACTACAGTATTTCAGATTTGAAAAAATTCAGAGTGTAAGGGGATGAAACTACCCAGTCATTAATTAAATTTAAAAAATTCACAAAATCCCCAAAAGAGTTTCTAACACTTTCATGTTTGGCTGGGTAGTTCAGAAGACCATTACGAAACTACAGTATTTCAGATTTGAAAAAATTCAGAGTGTAAGGGGATGAAACTACCCAGTCATTAATTAAATTTAAAAAATTCACAAAATCCCCAAAAAAGTTTCTAACACTTTCATGTTTGGCTGGGTAGTTCAGAAGACCATTACGAAACTACAGTATTTCAGATTTGAAAAAATTCAGAGTGTAAGGGGATGAAACTACCCAGTCATTAATTAAATTTAAAAAATTCACTAAATCAACATAAGAGTTTCTAACACTTTCATGCTTGGTTGGGTAGTTCAGAAGACCAGTACTGAACTATAGTATTTCAGATTTGAAAAAATTCAGAGTCTAAGGGGATGAAAGTACCCAATCATTAACAAAATTTAAAAAATTCACAAAATCCACAAAAAAGTTTGTAACATTTTCATGTTTGGCTGGGTAGTTCAGAAGACCATTACGAAACTACAGTATTTCAGATATGAAAAAATTCAGAGTCTAAGGGGATGAAACTACCCAGTCATTAATTAAATTTAAAAAATTCACAAAATCCCCAAAAGAGTTTCTAACACTTTCATGCTTGGTTGGGTAGTTCAGAAGACCAGTACTGAACTATAGTATTTCAGATTTGAAAAAATTCAGAGTCTAAGGGGATTAAAGTACCCAATCATTAACAAAATTTAAAAAATTCACAAAATCCACAAAAAAGTTTCTAACACTTTCATGTTTGGCTGGGTAGTTCAGAAGACCAGTACTGAACTATAGTATTTCAGATTTGAAAAAATTCAGAGTCTAAGGGGATGAAAGTACCCAATCATTAACAAAATTTAAAAAATTCACAAAATCCACAAAAAACTTTCATGTTTGGCTGGGTAGTTCAGAAGACCATTACGAAACTACAGTATTTCAGATTTGCAAAAATTCAGAGTCTAAGGGGATGAAACTACCCAGTCATTAATTAAATTTAAAAAATTCACAAAATCCCCAAAAGAGTTTCTAACACTTTCATGCTTGGTTGGGTAGTTCAGAAGACCATTACGAAACTACAGTATTTCAGATTTGAAAAAATTCAGAGTGTAAGGGGATGAAACTACCCAGTCATTAATTAAATTTAAAAAATTCACAAAATCAACATAAGAGTTTCTAACACTTTCATGCTTGGTTGGGAAGTTCAGAAGACCAGTACTGAACTATAGTATTTCAGATTTGAAAAAATTCAGAGTCTAAGGGGATGAAAGTACCCAATCATTAACAAAATTTAAAAAATTCACAAAATCCACAAAAAGTTTCTAACACTTTCATGTTTGGCTGGGTAGTTCAGAAGACCATTACGAAACTACAGTATTTCAGATTTGCAAAAATTCAGAGTCTAAGGGGATGAAACTACCCAGTCATTAATTAAATTTAAAAAATTCACAAAATCCCCAAAAGAGTTTCTAACACTTTCATGCTTGGTTGGGTAGTTCAGAAGACCAGTACTGAACTATAGTATTTCAGATTTGAAAAAATTCAGAGTCTAAGGGGATGAAAGTACCCAATCATTAACAAAATTTAAAAAATTCACAAAATCCACAAAAAAGTTTGTAACACTTTCATGTTTGGCTGGGTAGTTCAGAAGACCATTACGAAACTACAGTATTTCAGATATGAAAAAATTCAGAGTCTAAGGGGATGAAACTACCCAGTCATTAATTAAATTTAAAAAATTCACAAAATCCCCAAAAGAGTTTCTAACACTTTCATGCTTCGTTGGGTAGTTCAGAAAACCAGTACTGAACTATAGTATTTCAGATTTGAAAAAATTCAGAGTCTAAGGGGATGAAAATACCCAATCATTAACAAAATTTAAAAAATTCACAAAATCCACAAAAAAGTTTCTAACACTTTCATGTTTGGCTGGGTAGTTCAGAAGACCATTGCGAAACTACAGTATTTCAGATTTGAAAAAATTCAGAGTGTAAGGGGATGAAACTACCCAGTCATTAATTAAATTTAAAAAATTCACAAAATCCCCAAAAGAGTTTCTAACACTTTCATGTTTGGCTGGGTAGTTCAGAAGACCATTACGAAACTACAGTATTTCAGATTTGAAAAAATTCAGAGTGTAAGGGGATGAAACTACCCAGTCATTAATTAAATTTAAAAAATTCACAAAATCCCCAAAAAAGTTTCTAACACTTTCATGTTTGGCTGGGTAGTTCAGAAGACCATTACGAAACTACAGTATTTCAGATTTGAAAAAATTCAGAGTGTAAGGGGATGAAACTACCCAGTCATTAATTAAATTTAAAAAATTCACTAAATCAACATAAGAGTTTCTAACACTTTCATGCTTGGTTGGGTAGTTCAGAAGACCAGTACTGAACTATAGTATTTCAGATTTGAAAAAATTCAGAGTCTAAGGGGATGAAAGTACCCAATCATTAACAAAATTTAAAAAATTCACAAAATCCACAAAAAAGTTTGTAACATTTTCATGTTTGGCTGGGTAGTTCAGAAGACCATTACGAAACTACAGTATTTCAGATATGAAAAAATTCAGAGTCTAAGGGGATGAAACTACCCAGTCATTAATTAAATTTAAAAAATTCACAAAATCCCCAAAAGAGTTTCTAACACTTTCATGCTTGGTTGGGTAGTTCAGAAGACCAGTACTGAACTATAGTATTTCAGATTTGAAAAAATTCAGAGTCTAAGGGGATTAAAGTACCCAATCATTAACAAAATTTAAAAAATTCACAAAATCCACAAAAAAGTTTCTAACACTTTCATGTTTGGCTGGGTAGTTCAGAAGACCAGTACTGAACTATAGTATTTCAGATTTGAAAAAATTCAGAGTCTAAGGGGATGAAAGTACCCAATCATTAACAAAATTTAAAAAATTCACAAAATCCACAAAAAACTTTCATGTTTGGCTGGGTAGTTCAGAAGACCATTACGAAACTACAGTATTTCAGATTTGCAAAAATTCAGAGTCTAAGGGGATGAAACTACCCAGTCATTAATTAAATTTAAAAAATTCACAAAATCCCCAAAAGAGTTTCTAACACTTTCATGCTTGGTTGGGTAGTTCAGAAGACCATTACGAAACTACAGTATTTCAGATTTGAAAAAATTCAGAGTGTAAGGGGATGAAACTACCCAGTCATTAATTAAATTTAAAAAATTCACAAAATCAACATAAGAGTTTCTAACACTTTCATGCTTGGTTGGGAAGTTCAGAAGACCAGTACTGAACTATAGTATTTCAGATTTGAAAAAATTCAGAGTCTAAGGGGATGAAAGTACCCAATCATTAACAAAATTTAAAAAATTCACAAAATCCACAAAAAACTTTCATGTTTGGCTGGGTAGTTCAGAAGACCATTACGAAACTACAGTATTTCAGATTTGCAAAAATTCAGAGTCTAAGGGGATGAAACTACCCAGTCATTAATTAAATTTAAAAAATTCACAAAATCCCCAAAAGAGTTTCTAACACTTTCATGCTTGGTTGGGTAGTTCAGAAGACCATTACGAAACTACAGTATTTCAGATTTGAAAAAATTCAGAGTGTAAGGGGATGAAACTACCCAGTCATTAATTAAATTTAAAAAATTCACAAAATCAACATAAGAGTTTCTAACACTTTCATGCTTGGTTGGGAAGTTCAGAAGACCAGTACTGAACTATAGTATTTCAGATTTGAAAAAATTCAGAGTCTAAGGGGATGAAAGTACCCAATCATTAACAAAATTTAAAAAATTCACAAAATCCACAAAAAACTTTCATGTTTGGCTGGGTAGTTCAGAAGACCATTACGAAACTACAGTATTTCAGATTTGCAAAAATTCAGAGTCTAAGGGGATGAAACTACCCAGTCATTAATTAAATTTAAAAAATTCACAAAATCCCCAAAAGAGTTTCTAACACTTTCATGCTTGGTTGGGTAGTTCAGAAGACCATTACGAAACTACAGTATTTCAGATTTGAAAAAATTCAGAGTGTAAGGGGATGAAACTACCCAGTCATTAATTAAATTTAAAAAATTCACAAAATCCCCAAAAGAGTTTCTAACACTTTCATGTTTGGCTGGGTAGATCAGAAGACCATTGCGAAACTACAGTATTTCAGATTTGAAAAAATTCAGAGTGTAAGGGGATGAAACTACCCAGTCATTAATTAAATTTAAAAAATTCACAAAATCAACATAAGAGTTTCTAACACTTTCATGCTTGGTTGGGAAGTTCAGAAGACCAGTACTGAACTATAGTATTTCAGATTTGAAAAAATTCAGAGTCTAAGGGGATGAAAGTACCCATTCATTAACAAAATTTAAAAAATTCACAAAATCCACAAAAAAGTTTCTAACACTTTCATGTTTGGCTGGGTAGTTCAGAAGACCATTACGAAACTACAGTATTTCAGATTTGCAAAAATTCAGAGTCTAAGGGGATGAAACTACCCAGTCATTAATTAAATTTAAAAAATTCACAAAATCCACAAAAGAGTTTCTAACACTTTCATGCTTGGTTGGGTAGTTCAGAACACCAGTACTGAACTATAGTATTTCAGATTTGAAAAAATTCAGAGTCTAAGGGGATGAAAGTACCCAATCATTAACAAAATTTAAAAAATTCACAAAATCCACAAAAAAGTTTCTAACACTTTCATGTTTGGCTGGGTAGTTCAGAAGACCATTGCGAAACTACAGTATTTCAGATTTGAAAAAATTCAGAGTGTAAGGGGATGAAACTACCCAGTCATTAATTAAATTTAAAAAATTCACAAAATCCCCAAAAGAGTTTCTAACACTTTCATGTTTGGCTGGGTAGTTCAGAAGACCATTACGAAACTACAGTATTTCAGATTTGAAAAAATTCAGAGTGTAAGGGGATGAAACTACCCAGTCATTAATTAAATTTAAAAAATTCACAAAATCCCCAAAAAAGTTTCTAACACTTTCATGTTTGGCTGGGTAGTTCAGAAGACCATTACGAAACTACAGTATTTCAGATTTGAAAAAATTCAGAGTGTAAGGGGATGAAACTACCCAGTCATTAATTAAATTTAAAAAATTCACTAAATCAACATAAGAGTTTCTAACACTTTCATGCTTGGTTGGGTAGTTCAGAAGACCAGTACTGAACTATAGTATTTCAGATTTGAAAAAATTCAGAGTCTAAGGGGATGAAAGTACCCAATCATTAACAAAATTTAAAAAATTCACAAAATCCACAAAAAAGTTTGTAACATTTTCATGTTTGGCTGGGTAGTTCAGAAGACCATTACGAAACTACAGTATTTCAGATATGAAAAAATTCAGAGTCTAAGGGGATGAAACTACCCAGTCATTAATTAAATTTAAAAAATTCACAAAATCCCCAAAAGAGTTTCTAACACTTTCATGCTTGGTTGGGTAGTTCAGAAGACCAGTACTGAACTATAGTATTTCAGATTTGAAAAAATTCAGAGTCTAAGGGGATTAAAGTACCCAATCATTAACAAAATTTAAAAAATTCACAAAATCCACAAAAAAGTTTCTAACACTTTCATGTTTGGCTGGGTAGTTCAGAAGACCAGTACTGAACTATAGTATTTCAGATTTGAAAAAATTCAGAGTCTAAGGGGATGAAAGTACCCAATCATTAACAAAATTTAAAAAATTCACAAAATCCACAAAAAACTTTCATGTTTGGCTGGGTAGTTCAGAAGACCATTACGAAACTACAGTATTTCAGATTTGCAAAAATTCAGAGTCTAAGGGGATGAAACTACCCAGTCATTAATTAAATTTAAAAAATTCACAAAATCCCCAAAAGAGTTTCTAACACTTTCATGCTTGGTTGGGTAGTTCAGAAGACCATTACGAAACTACAGTATTTCAGATTTGAAAAAATTCAGAGTGTAAGGGGATGAAACTACCCAGTCATTAATTAAATTTAAAAAATTCACAAAATCAACATAAGAGTTTCTAACACTTTCATGCTTGGTTGGGAAGTTCAGAAGACCAGTACTGAACTATAGTATTTCAGATTTGAAAAAATTCAGAGTCTAAGGGGATGAAAGTACCCATTCATTAACAAAATTTAAAAAATTCACAAAATCCACAAAAAAGTTTCTAACACTTTCATGTTTGGCTGGGTAGTTCAGAAGACCATTACGAAACTACAGTATTTCAGATTTGCAAAAATTCAGAGTCTAAGGGGATGAAACTACCCAGTCATTAATTAAATTTAAAAAATTCACAAAATCCACAAAAGAGTTTCTAACACTTTCATGCTTGGTTGGGTAGTTCAGAACACCAGTACTGAACTATAGTATTTCAGATTTGAAAAAATTCAGAGTCTAAGGGGATGAAAGTACCCAATCATTAACAAAATTTAAAAAATTCACAAAATCCACAAAAAAGTTTCTAACACTTTCATGTTTGGCTGGGTAGTTCAGAAGACCATTGCGAAACTACAGTATTTCAGATTTGAAAAAATTCAGAGTGTAAGGGGATGAAACTACCCAGTCATTAATTAAATTTAAAAAATTCACAAAATCCCCAAAAGAGTTTCTAACACTTTCATGTTTGGCTGGGTAGTTCAGAAGACCATTACGAAACTACAGTATTTCAGATATGAAAAAATTCAGAGTCTAAGGGGATGAAACTACCCAGTCATTAATTAAATTTAAAAAATTCACAAAATCTACATAAGAGTTTCTAACACTTTCATGCTTGGTTGGGTCGTTCAGAAGACCAGTACTGAACTATAGTATTTCAGATTTGAAAAAATTCAGAGTCTAAGGGGATGAAAGTACCCAATCATTAACAAAATTTAAAAAATTCACAAAATCCACAAAAAAGTTTCTAACACTTTCATGTTTGGCTGGGTAGTTCAGAAGACCATTACGAAACTACAGTATTTCAGATTTGCAAAAATTCAGAGTCTAAGGGGATGAAACTACCCAGTCATTAATTAAATTTAAAAAATTCACAAAATCTACATAAGAGTTTCTAACACTTTCATGCTTGGTTGGGTAGTTCAGAAGACCAGTACTGAACTATAGTATTTCAGATTTGAAAAAATTCAGAGTCTAAGGGGATGAAAGTACCCAATCATTAACAAAATTTAAAAAATTCACAAAATCCACAAAAAAGTTTCTAACACTTTCATGTTTGGCTGGGTAGATCAGAAGACCATTGCGAAACTACAGTATTTCAGATTTGAAAAAATTCAGAGTGTAAGGGGATGAAACTACCCAGTCATTAATTAAATTTAAAAAATTCACAAAATCCCCAAAAAAGTTTCTAACACTTTCATGTTTGGCTGGGTAGTTCAGAAGACCAGTACTGAACTATAGTATTTCAGATTTGAAAAAATTCAGAGTCTAAGGGGATGAAAGTACCCAATCATTAACAAAATTTAAAAAATTCACAAAATCCACAAAAAAGTTTGTAACATTTTCATGTTTGGCTGGGTAGTTCAGAAGACCATTACGAAACTACAGTATTTCAGATTTGAAAAAATTCAGAGTCTAAGGGCATGAAACTACCCAGTCATTAATTAAATTTAAAAAATTCACAAAATCCACAAAAGAGTTTCTAACACTTTCATGCTTGGTTGGGTAGTTCAGAAGACCAGTACTAAACTACAGTATTTCAGATTTGAAAAAATTCAAGAGTCTAAGGGGATGAAACTACCCAATCATTAATAAAATAAAAAAATTCACAAAATCCACAAAAAAATTTCTAACACTTTCATGCTTGATTGGGTAGTTCAGAAAACCAGTACTGAACTATAGTATTTCAGATTTGAAAAAATTCAGAGTCTAAGGGGATGAAAGTACCCAATCATTAAGTAATTTAAAAAATTCACAAAATCCACAAAAAAGTTTCTAACACTTTCATGTTTGGCTGGGTAGTTCAGAAGACCATTACGAAACTACAGTATTTCAGATTTGAAAAAATTCAAAGTGTAAGGGGATGAAACTACCCAGTCATTAATTAAATTTAAAAAATTCACAAAATCAACATAAGAGTTTCTAACACTTTCATGCTTGGTTGGGTAGTTCAGAAGACCAGTACTGAACTATAGTATTTCAGATTTGAAAAAATTCAGAGTCTAAGGGGATGAAAGTACCCAATCATTAACAAAATTTAAAAAATTCACAAAATCCACAAAAAAGTTTCTAACACTTTCATGTTTGGCTGGGTAGTTCAGAAGACAATTACGAAACTACAGTATTTCAGATATGAAAAAATTCAGAGTCTAAGGGGATGAAACTACCCAGTCATTAATTAAATTTAAAAAATTCACAAAATCCCCAAAAGAGTTTCTAACACATCCATGCTTCGTTGGGTAGTTCAGAAGACCAGTACTGAACTATAGTATTTCAGATTTGAAAAAATTCAGAGTCTAAGGGGATGAAAGTACCCAATCATTAACAAAATTTAAAAAATTCACAAAATCCACAAAAAAGTTTCTAACACTTTCATGTTTGGCTGGGTAGTTCAGAAGACCATTGCGAAACTACAGTATTTCAGATTTGAAAAAATTCAGAGTGTAAGGGGATGAAACTACCCAGTCATTAATTAAATTTAAAAAATTCACAAAATCAACATAAGAGTTTCTAACACTTTCATGCTTGGTTGGGAAGTTCAGAAGACCAGTACTGAACTATAGTATTTCAGATTTGAAAAAATTCAGGGTCTAAGGGGATGAAAGTAGCCAATCATTAACAAAATTTAAAAAATTCACAAAATCCACAAAAAAGTTTCTAACACCTTCATGTTTGGCTGGGTAGTTCAGAAGACCATTACGAAACTACAGTATTTCAGATTTGCAAAAATTCAGAGTCTAAGGGGATGAAACTACCCAGTCATTAATTAAATTTAAAAAATTCACAAAATCCCCAAAAGAGTTTCTAACACTTTCATGCTTGGTTGGGTAGTTCAGAAGACCAGTACTGAACTATAGTATTTCAGATTTGAAAAAATTCAGAGTCTAAGGGGATGAAAGTACCCAATCATTAACAAAATTTAAAAAATTCACAAAATCCACAAAAAAGTTTGTAACATTTTCATGTTTGGCTGGGTAGTTCAGAAGACCATTACGAAACTACAGTATTTCAGATATGAAAAAATTCAGAGTCTAAGGGGATGAAACTACCCAGTCATTAATTAAATTTAAAAAATTCACAAAATCCCCAAAAGAGTTTCTAACACTTTCATGCTTGGTTGGGTAGTTCAGAAGACCAGTACTGAACTATAGTATTTCAGATTTGAAAAAATTCAGAGTCTAAGGGGATGAAAGTACCCAATCATTAACAAAATTTAAAAAATTCACAAAATCCACAAAAAAGTTTCTAACACTTTCATGTTTGGCTGGGTAGTTCAGAAGACCATTGCGAAACTACAGTATTTCAGATTTGAAAAAATTCAGAGTGTAAGGGGATGAAACTACCCAGTCATTAATTAAATTTAAAAAATTCACAAAATCCCCAAAAGAGTTTCTAACACTTTCATGCTTGGTTGGGTAGTTCAGAAGACCAGTACTAAACTACAGTATTTCAGATTTTAAAAAATTCAGAGTCTAAGGGGATGAAAGTACCCAATCATTAACAAAATTTAAAAAATTCACAAAATCCACAAAAAAGTTTCTAACACTTTCATGTTTGGCTGGGTAGTTCAGAAGACCATTACGAAACTACAGTATTTCAGATTTGAAAAAATTCAGAGTGTAAGGGGATGAAACTACCCAGTCATTAATTAAATTTAAAAAATTCACAAAATCAACATAAGAGTTTCTAACACTTTCATGCTTGGTTGGGAAGTTCAGAAGACCAGTACTGAACTATAGTATTTCAGATTTGAAAAAATTCAGAGTCTAAGGGGATGAAAGTACCCATTCATTAACAAAATTTAAAAAATTCACAAAATCCACAAAAAAGTTTCTAACACTTTCATGTTTGGCTGGGTAGTTCAGAAGACCATTACGAAACTACAGTATTTCAGATTTGCAAAAATTCAGAGTCTAAGGGGATGAAACTACCCAGTCATTAATTAAATTTAAAAAATTCACAAAATCCACAAAAGAGTTTCTAACACTTTCATGCTTGGTTGGGTAGTTCAGAACACCAGTACTGAACTATAGTATTTCAGATTTGAAAAAATTCAGAGTCTAAGGGGATGAAAGTACCCAATCATTAACAAAATTTAAAAAATTCACAAAATCCACAAAAAAGTTTCTAACACTTTCATGTTTGGCTGGGTAGTTCAGAAGACCATTGCGAAACTACAGTATTTCAGATTTGAAAAAATTCAGAGTGTAAGGGGATGAAACTACCCAGTCATTAATTAAATTTAAAAAATTCACAAAATCCCCAAAAGAGTTTCTAACACTTTCATGTTTGGCTGGGTAGTTCAGAAGACCATTACGAAACTACAGTATTTCAGATTTGAAAAAATTCAGAGTGTAAGGGGATGAAACTACCCAGTCATTAATTAAATTTAAAAAATTCACAAAATCCCCAAAAAAGTTTCTAACACTTTCATGTTTGGCTGGGTAGTTCAGAAGACCATTACGAAACTACAGTATTTCAGATTTGAAAAAATTCAGAGTGTAAGGGGATGAAACTACCCAGTCATTAATTAAATTTAAAAAATTCACTAAATCAACATAAGAGTTTCTAACACTTTCATGCTTGGTTGGGTAGTTCAGAAGACCAGTACTGAACTATAGTATTTCAGATTTGAAAAAATTCAGAGTCTAAGGGGATGAAAGTACCCAATCATTAACAAAATTTAAAAAATTCACAAAATCCACAAAAAAGTTTGTAACATTTTCATGTTTGGCTGGGTAGTTCAGAAGACCATTACGAAACTACAGTATTTCAGATATGAAAAAATTCAGAGTCTAAGGGGATGAAACTACCCAGTCATTAATTAAATTTAAAAAATTCACAAAATCCCCAAAAGAGTTTCTAACACTTTCATGCTTGGTTGGGTAGTTCAGAAGACCAGTACTGAACTATAGTATTTCAGATTTGAAAAAATTCAGAGTCTAAGGGGATTAAAGTACCCAATCATTAACAAAATTTAAAAAATTCACAAAATCCACAAAAAAGTTTCTAACACTTTCATGTTTGGCTGGGTAGTTCAGAAGACCAGTACTGAACTATAGTATTTCAGATTTGAAAAAATTCAGAGTCTAAGGGGATGAAAGTACCCAATCATTAACAAAATTTAAAAAATTCACAAAATCCACAAAAAACTTTCATGTTTGGCTGGGTAGTTCAGAAGACCATTACGAAACTACAGTATTTCAGATTTGCAAAAATTCAGAGTCTAAGGGGATGAAACTACCCAGTCATTAATTAAATTTAAAAAATTCACAAAATCCCCAAAAGAGTTTCTAACACTTTCATGCTTGGTTGGGTAGTTCAGAAGACCATTACGAAACTACAGTATTTCAGATTTGAAAAAATTCAGAGTGTAAGGGGATGAAACTACCCAGTCATTAATTAAATTTAAAAAATTCACAAAATCAACATAAGAGTTTCTAACACTTTCATGCTTGGTTGGGAAGTTCAGAAGACCAGTACTGAACTATAGTATTTCAGATTTGAAAAAATTCAGAGTCTAAGGGGATGAAAGTACCCAATCATTAACAAAATTTAAAAAATTCACAAAATCCACAAAAAGTTTCTAACACTTTCATGTTTGGCTGGGTAGTTCAGAAGACCATTACGAAACTACAGTATTTCAGATTTGCAAAAATTCAGAGTCTAAGGGGATGAAACTACCCAGTCATTAATTAAATTTAAAAAATTCACAAAATCCCCAAAAGAGTTTCTAACACTTTCATGCTTGGTTGGGTAGTTCAGAAGACCAGTACTGAACTATAGTATTTCAGATTTGAAAAAATTCAGAGTCTAAGGGGATGAAAGTACCCAATCATTAACAAAATTTAAAAAATTCACAAAATCCACAAAAAAGTTTGTAACACTTTCATGTTTGGCTGGGTAGTTCAGAAGACCATTACGAAACTACAGTATTTCAGATATGAAAAAATTCAGAGTCTAAGGGGATGAAACTACCCAGTCATTAATTAAATTTAAAAAATTCACAAAATCCCCAAAAGAGTTTCTAACACTTTCATGCTTCGTTGGGTAGTTCAGAAAACCAGTACTGAACTATAGTATTTCAGATTTGAAAAAATTCAGAGTCTAAGGGGATGAAAATACCCAATCATTAACAAAATTTAAAAAATTCACAAAATCCACAAAAAAGTTTCTAACACTTTCATGTTTGGCTGGGTAGTTCAGAAGACCATTGCGAAACTACAGTATTTCAGATTTGAAAAAATTCAGAGTGTAAGGGGATGAAACTACCCAGTCATTAATTAAATTTAAAAAATTCACAAAATCCCCAAAAGAGTTTCTAACACTTTCATGTTTGGCTGGGTAGTTCAGAAGACCATTACGAAACTACAGTATTTCAGATTTGAAAAAATTCAGAGTGTAAGGGGATGAAACTACCCAGTCATTAATTAAATTTAAAAAATTCACAAAATCCCCAAAAAAGTTTCTAACACTTTCATGTTTGGCTGGGTAGTTCAGAAGACCATTACGAAACTACAGTATTTCAGATTTGAAAAAATTCAGAGTGTAAGGGGATGAAACTACCCAGTCATTAATTAAATTTAAAAAATTCACTAAATCAACATAAGAGTTTCTAACACTTTCATGCTTGGTTGGGTAGTTCAGAAGACCAGTACTGAACTATAGTATTTCAGATTTGAAAAAATTCAGAGTCTAAGGGGATGAAAGTACCCAATCATTAACAAAATTTAAAAAATTCACAAAATCCACAAAAAAGTTTGTAACATTTTCATGTTTGGCTGGGTAGTTCAGAAGACCATTACGAAACTACAGTATTTCAGATATGAAAAAATTCAGAGTCTAAGGGGATGAAACTACCCAGTCATTAATTAAATTTAAAAAATTCACAAAATCCCCAAAAGAGTTTCTAACACTTTCATGCTTGGTTGGGTAGTTCAGAAGACCAGTACTGAACTATAGTATTTCAGATTTGAAAAAATTCAGAGTCTAAGGGGATTAAAGTACCCAATCATTAACAAAATTTAAAAAATTCACAAAATCCACAAAAAAGTTTCTAACACTTTCATGTTTGGCTGGGTAGTTCAGAAGACCAGTACTGAACTATAGTATTTCAGATTTGAAAAAATTCAGAGTCTAAGGGGATGAAAGTACCCAATCATTAACAAAATTTAAAAAATTCACAAAATCCACAAAAAACTTTCATGTTTGGCTGGGTAGTTCAGAAGACCATTACGAAACTACAGTATTTCAGATTTGCAAAAATTCAGAGTCTAAGGGGATGAAACTACCCAGTCATTAATTAAATTTAAAAAATTCACAAAATCCCCAAAAGAGTTTCTAACACTTTCATGCTTGGTTGGGTAGTTCAGAAGACCATTACGAAACTACAGTATTTCAGATTTGAAAAAATTCAGAGTGTAAGGGGATGAAACTACCCAGTCATTAATTAAATTTAAAAAATTCACAAAATCAACATAAGAGTTTCTAACACTTTCATGCTTGGTTGGGAAGTTCAGAAGACCAGTACTGAACTATAGTATTTCAGATTTGAAAAAATTCAGAGTCTAAGGGGATGAAAGTACCCAATCATTAACAAAATTTAAAAAATTCACAAAATCCACAAAAAACTTTCATGTTTGGCTGGGTAGTTCAGAAGACCATTACGAAACTACAGTATTTCAGATTTGCAAAAATTCAGAGTCTAAGGGGATGAAACTACCCAGTCATTAATTAAATTTAAAAAATTCACAAAATCCCCAAAAGAGTTTCTAACACTTTCATGCTTGGTTGGGTAGTTCAGAAGACCATTACGAAACTACAGTATTTCAGATTTGAAAAAATTCAGAGTGTAAGGGGATGAAACTACCCAGTCATTAATTAAATTTAAAAAATTCACAAAATCAACATAAGAGTTTCTAACACTTTCATGCTTGGTTGGGAAGTTCAGAAGACCAGTACTGAACTATAGTATTTCAGATTTGAAAAAATTCAGAGTCTAAGGGGATGAAAGTACCCAATCATTAACAAAATTTAAAAAATTCACAAAATCCACAAAAAACTTTCATGTTTGGCTGGGTAGTTCAGAAGACCATTACGAAACTACAGTATTTCAGATTTGCAAAAATTCAGAGTCTAAGGGGATGAAACTACCCAGTCATTAATTAAATTTAAAAAATTCACAAAATCCCCAAAAGAGTTTCTAACACTTTCATGCTTGGTTGGGTAGTTCAGAAGACCATTACGAAACTACAGTATTTCAGATTTGAAAAAATTCAGAGTGTAAGGGGATGAAACTACCCAGTCATTAATTAAATTTAAAAAATTCACAAAATCCCCAAAAGAGTTTCTAACACTTTCATGTTTGGCTGGGTAGATCAGAAGACCATTGCGAAACTACAGTATTTCAGATTTGAAAAAATTCAGAGTGTAAGGGGATGAAACTACCCAGTCATTAATTAAATTTAAAAAATTCACAAAATCAACATAAGAGTTTCTAACACTTTCATGCTTGGTTGGGAAGTTCAGAAGACCAGTACTGAACTATAGTATTTCAGATTTGAAAAAATTCAGAGTCTAAGGGGATGAAAGTACCCATTCATTAACAAAATTTAAAAAATTCACAAAATCCACAAAAAAGTTTCTAACACTTTCATGTTTGGCTGGGTAGTTCAGAAGACCATTACGAAACTACAGTATTTCAGATTTGCAAAAATTCAGAGTCTAAGGGGATGAAACTACCCAGTCATTAATTAAATTTAAAAAATTCACAAAATCCACAAAAGAGTTTCTAACACTTTCATGCTTGGTTGGGTAGTTCAGAACACCAGTACTGAACTATAGTATTTCAGATTTGAAAAAATTCAGAGTCTAAGGGGATGAAAGTACCCAATCATTAACAAAATTTAAAAAATTCACAAAATCCACAAAAAAGTTTCTAACACTTTCATGTTTGGCTGGGTAGTTCAGAAGACCATTGCGAAACTACAGTATTTCAGATTTGAAAAAATTCAGAGTGTAAGGGGATGAAACTACCCAGTCATTAATTAAATTTAAAAAATTCACAAAATCCCCAAAAGAGTTTCTAACACTTTCATGTTTGGCTGGGTAGTTCAGAAGACCATTACGAAACTACAGTATTTCAGATTTGAAAAAATTCAGAGTGTAAGGGGATGAAACTACCCAGTCATTAATTAAATTTAAAAAATTCACAAAATCCCCAAAAAAGTTTCTAACACTTTCATGTTTGGCTGGGTAGTTCAGAAGACCATTACGAAACTACAGTATTTCAGATTTGAAAAAATTCAGAGTGTAAGGGGATGAAACTACCCAGTCATTAATTAAATTTAAAAAATTCACTAAATCAACATAAGAGTTTCTAACACTTTCATGCTTGGTTGGGTAGTTCAGAAGACCAGTACTGAACTATAGTATTTCAGATTTGAAAAAATTCAGAGTCTAAGGGGATGAAAGTACCCAATCATTAACAAAATTTAAAAAATTCACAAAATCCACAAAAAAGTTTGTAACATTTTCATGTTTGGCTGGGTAGTTCAGAAGACCATTACGAAACTACAGTATTTCAGATATGAAAAAATTCAGAGTCTAAGGGGATGAAACTACCCAGTCATTAATTAAATTTAAAAAATTCACAAAATCCCCAAAAGAGTTTCTAACACTTTCATGCTTGGTTGGGTAGTTCAGAAGACCAGTACTGAACTATAGTATTTCAGATTTGAAAAAATTCAGAGTCTAAGGGGATTAAAGTACCCAATCATTAACAAAATTTAAAAAATTCACAAAATCCACAAAAAAGTTTCTAACACTTTCATGTTTGGCTGGGTAGTTCAGAAGACCAGTACTGAACTATAGTATTTCAGATTTGAAAAAATTCAGAGTCTAAGGGGATGAAAGTACCCAATCATTAACAAAATTTAAAAAATTCACAAAATCCACAAAAAACTTTCATGTTTGGCTGGGTAGTTCAGAAGACCATTACGAAACTACAGTATTTCAGATTTGCAAAAATTCAGAGTCTAAGGGGATGAAACTACCCAGTCATTAATTAAATTTAAAAAATTCACAAAATCCCCAAAAGAGTTTCTAACACTTTCATGCTTGGTTGGGTAGTTCAGAAGACCATTACGAAACTACAGTATTTCAGATTTGAAAAAATTCAGAGTGTAAGGGGATGAAACTACCCAGTCATTAATTAAATTTAAAAAATTCACAAAATCAACATAAGAGTTTCTAACACTTTCATGCTTGGTTGGGAAGTTCAGAAGACCAGTACTGAACTATAGTATTTCAGATTTGAAAAAATTCAGAGTCTAAGGGGATGAAAGTACCCATTCATTAACAAAATTTAAAAAATTCACAAAATCCACAAAAAAGTTTCTAACACTTTCATGTTTGGCTGGGTAGTTCAGAAGACCATTACGAAACTACAGTATTTCAGATTTGCAAAAATTCAGAGTCTAAGGGGATGAAACTACCCAGTCATTAATTAAATTTAAAAAATTCACAAAATCCACAAAAGAGTTTCTAACACTTTCATGCTTGGTTGGGTAGTTCAGAACACCAGTACTGAACTATAGTATTTCAGATTTGAAAAAATTCAGAGTCTAAGGGGATGAAAGTACCCAATCATTAACAAAATTTAAAAAATTCACAAAATCCACAAAAAAGTTTCTAACACTTTCATGTTTGGCTGGGTAGTTCAGAAGACCATTGCGAAACTACAGTATTTCAGATTTGAAAAAATTCAGAGTGTAAGGGGATGAAACTACCCAGTCATTAATTAAATTTAAAAAATTCACAAAATCCCCAAAAGAGTTTCTAACACTTTCATGTTTGGCTGGGTAGTTCAGAAGACCATTACGAAACTACAGTATTTCAGATATGAAAAAATTCAGAGTCTAAGGGGATGAAACTACCCAGTCATTAATTAAATTTAAAAAATTCACAAAATCTACATAAGAGTTTCTAACACTTTCATGCTTGGTTGGGTCGTTCAGAAGACCAGTACTGAACTATAGTATTTCAGATTTGAAAAAATTCAGAGTCTAAGGGGATGAAAGTACCCAATCATTAACAAAATTTAAAAAATTCACAAAATCCACAAAAAAGTTTCTAACACTTTCATGTTTGGCTGGGTAGTTCAGAAGACCATTACGAAACTACAGTATTTCAGATTTGCAAAAATTCAGAGTCTAAGGGGATGAAACTACCCAGTCATTAATTAAATTTAAAAAATTCACAAAATCTACATAAGAGTTTCTAACACTTTCATGCTTGGTTGGGTAGTTCAGAAGACCAGTACTGAACTATAGTATTTCAGATTTGAAAAAATTCAGAGTCTAAGGGGATGAAAGTACCCAATCATTAACAAAATTTAAAAAATTCACAAAATCCACAAAAAAGTTTCTAACACTTTCATGTTTGGCTGGGTAGATCAGAAGACCATTGCGAAACTACAGTATTTCAGATTTGAAAAAATTCAGAGTGTAAGGGGATGAAACTACCCAGTCATTAATTAAATTTAAAAAATTCACAAAATCCCCAAAAAAGTTTCTAACACTTTCATGTTTGGCTGGGTAGTTCAGAAGACCATTACGAAACTACAGTATTTCAGATTTGAAAAAATTCAGAGTGTAAGGGGATGAAACTACCCAGTCATTAATTAAATTTAAAAAATTCACTAAATCAACATAAGAGTTTCTAACACTTTCATGCTTGGTTGGGTAGTTCAGAAGACCAGTACTGAACTATAGTATTTCAGATTTGAAAAAATTCAGAGTCTAAGGGGATGAAAGTACCCAATCATTAACAAAATTTAAAAAATTCACAAAATCCACAAAAAAGTTTGTAACATTTTCATGTTTGGCTGGGTAGTTCAGAAGACCATTACGAAACTACAGTATTTCAGATATGAAAAAATTCAGAGTCTAAGGGGATGAAACTACCCAGTCATTAATTAAATTTAAAAAATTCACAAAATCCCCAAAAGAGTTTCTAACACTTTCATGCTTGGTTGGGTAGTTCAGAAGACCAGTACTGAACTATAGTATTTCAGATTTGAAAAAATTCAGAGTCTAAGGGGATTAAAGTACCCAATCATTAACAAAATTTAAAAAATTCACAAAATCCACAAAAAAGTTTCTAACACTTTCATGTTTGGCTGGGTAGTTCAGAAGACCAGTACTGAACTATAGTATTTCAGATTTGAAAAAATTCAGAGTCTAAGGGGATGAAAGTACCCAATCATTAACAAAATTTAAAAAATTCACAAAATCCACAAAAAACTTTCATGTTTGGCTGGGTAGTTCAGAAGACCATTACGAAACTACAGTATTTCAGATTTGCAAAAATTCAGAGTCTAAGGGGATGAAACTACCCAGTCATTAATTAAATTTAAAAAATTCACAAAATCCCCAAAAGAGTTTCTAACACTTTCATGCTTGGTTGGGTAGTTCAGAAGACCATTACGAAACTACAGTATTTCAGATTTGAAAAAATTCAGAGTGTAAGGGGATGAAACTACCCAGTCATTAATTAAATTTAAAAAATTCACAAAATCAACATAAGAGTTTCTAACACTTTCATGCTTGGTTGGGAAGTTCAGAAGACCAGTACTGAACTATAGTATTTCAGATTTGAAAAAATTCAGAGTCTAAGGGGATGAAAGTACCCAATCATTAACAAAATTTAAAAAATTCACAAAATCCACAAAAAGTTTCTAACACTTTCATGTTTGGCTGGGTAGTTCAGAAGACCATTACGAAACTACAGTATTTCAGATTTGCAAAAATTCAGAGTCTAAGGGGATGAAACTACCCAGTCATTAATTAAATTTAAAAAATTCACAAAATCCCCAAAAGAGTTTCTAACACTTTCATGCTTGGTTGGGTAGTTCAGAAGACCAGTACTGAACTATAGTATTTCAGATTTGAAAAAATTCAGAGTCTAAGGGGATGAAAGTACCCAATCATTAACAAAATTTAAAAAATTCACAAAATCCACAAAAAAGTTTGTAACACTTTCATGTTTGGCTGGGTAGTTCAGAAGACCATTACGAAACTACAGTATTTCAGATATGAAAAAATTCAGAGTCTAAGGGGATGAAACTACCCAGTCATTAATTAAATTTAAAAAATTCACAAAATCCCCAAAAGAGTTTCTAACACTTTCATGCTTCGTTGGGTAGTTCAGAAAACCAGTACTGAACTATAGTATTTCAGATTTGAAAAAATTCAGAGTCTAAGGGGATGAAAATACCCAATCATTAACAAAATTTAAAAAATTCACAAAATCCACAAAAAAGTTTCTAACACTTTCATGTTTGGCTGGGTAGTTCAGAAGACCATTGCGAAACTACAGTATTTCAGATTTGAAAAAATTCAGAGTGTAAGGGGATGAAACTACCCAGTCATTAATTAAATTTAAAAAATTCACAAAATCCCCAAAAGAGTTTCTAACACTTTCATGTTTGGCTGGGTAGTTCAGAAGACCATTACGAAACTACAGTATTTCAGATTTGAAAAAATTCAGAGTGTAAGGGGATGAAACTACCCAGTCATTAATTAAATTTAAAAAATTCACAAAATCAACATAAGAGTTTCTAACACTTTCATGCTTGGTTGGGAAGTTCAGAAGACCAGTACTGAACTATAGTATTTCAGATTTGAAAAAATTCAGAGTCTAAGGGGATGAAAGTACCCAATCATTAACAAAATTTAAAAAATTCACAAAATCCACAAAAAGTTTCTAACACTTTCATGTTTGGCTGGGTAGTTCAGAAGACCATTACGAAACTACAGTATTTCAGATTTGCAAAAATTCAGAGTCTAAGGGGATGAAACTACCCAGTCATTAATTAAATTTAAAAAATTCACAAAATCCCCAAAAGAGTTTCTAACACTTTCATGCTTGGTTGGGTAGTTCAGAAGACCAGTACTGAACTATAGTATTTCAGATTTGAAAAAATTCAGAGTCTAAGGGGATGAAAGTACCCAATCATTAACAAAATTTAAAAAATTCACAAAATCCACAAAAAAGTTTGTAACACTTTCATGTTTGGCTGGGTAGTTCAGAAGACCATTACGAAACTACAGTATTTCAGATATGAAAAAATTCAGAGTCTAAGGGGATGAAACTACCCAGTCATTAATTAAATTTAAAAAATTCACAAAATCCCCAAAAGAGTTTCTAACACTTTCATGCTTCGTTGGGTAGTTCAGAAAACCAGTACTGAACTATAGTATTTCAGATTTGAAAAAATTCAGAGTCTAAGGGGATGAAAATACCCAATCATTAACAAAATTTAAAAAATTCACAAAATCCACAAAAAAGTTTCTAACACTTTCATGTTTGGCTGGGTAGTTCAGAAGACCATTGCGAAACTACAGTATTTCAGATTTGAAAAAATTCAGAGTGTAAGGGGATGAAACTACCCAGTCATTAATTAAATTTAAAAAATTCACAAAATCCCCAAAAGAGTTTCTAACACTTTCATGTTTGGCTGGGTAGTTCAGAAGACCATTACGAAACTACAGTATTTCAGATTTGAAAAAATTCAGAGTGTAAGGGGATGAAACTACCCAGTCATTAATTAAATTTAAAAAATTCACAAAATCCCCAAAAAAGTTTCTAACACTTTCATGTTTGGCTGGGTAGTTCAGAAGACCATTACGAAACTACAGTATTTCAGATTTGAAAAAATTCAGAGTGTAAGGGGATGAAACTACCCAGTCATTAATTAAATTTAAAAAATTCACTAAATCAACATAAGAGTTTCTAACACTTTCATGCTTGGTTGGGTAGTTCAGAAGACCAGTACTGAACTATAGTATTTCAGATTTGAAAAAATTCAGAGTCTAAGGGGATGAAAGTACCCAATCATTAACAAAATTTAAAAAATTCACAAAATCCACAAAAAAGTTTGTAACATTTTCATGTTTGGCTGGGTAGTTCAGAAGACCATTACGAAACTACAGTATTTCAGATATGAAAAAATTCAGAGTCTAAGGGGATGAAACTACCCAGTCATTAATTAAATTTAAAAAATTCACAAAATCCCCAAAAGAGTTTCTAACACTTTCATGCTTGGTTGGGTAGTTCAGAAGACCAGTACTGAACTATAGTATTTCAGATTTGAAAAAATTCAGAGTCTAAGGGGATTAAAGTACCCAATCATTAACAAAATTTAAAAAATTCACAAAATCCACAAAAAAGTTTCTAACACTTTCATGTTTGGCTGGGTAGTTCAGAAGACCAGTACTGAACTATAGTATTTCAGATTTGAAAAAATTCAGAGTCTAAGGGGATGAAAGTACCCAATCATTAACAAAATTTAAAAAATTCACAAAATCCACAAAAAACTTTCATGTTTGGCTGGGTAGTTCAGAAGACCATTACGAAACTACAGTATTTCAGATTTGCAAAAATTCAGAGTCTAAGGGGATGAAACTACCCAGTCATTAATTAAATTTAAAAAATTCACAAAATCCCCAAAAGAGTTTCTAACACTTTCATGCTTGGTTGGGTAGTTCAGAAGACCATTACGAAACTACAGTATTTCAGATTTGAAAAAATTCAGAGTGTAAGGGGATGAAACTACCCAGTCATTAATTAAATTTAAAAAATTCACAAAATCAACATAAGAGTTTCTAACACTTTCATGCTTGGTTGGGAAGTTCAGAAGACCAGTACTGAACTATAGTATTTCAGATTTGAAAAAATTCAGAGTCTAAGGGGATGAAAGTACCCAATCATTAACAAAATTTAAAAAATTCACAAAATCCACAAAAAACTTTCATGTTTGGCTGGGTAGTTCAGAAGACCATTACGAAACTACAGTATTTCAGATTTGCAAAAATTCAGAGTCTAAGGGGATGAAACTACCCAGTCATTAATTAAATTTAAAAAATTCACAAAATCCCCAAAAGAGTTTCTAACACTTTCATGCTTGGTTGGGTAGTTCAGAAGACCATTACGAAACTACAGTATTTCAGATTTGAAAAAATTCAGAGTGTAAGGGGATGAAACTACCCAGTCATTAATTAAATTTAAAAAATTCACAAAATCAACATAAGAGTTTCTAACACTTTCATGCTTGGTTGGGAAGTTCAGAAGACCAGTACTGAACTATAGTATTTCAGATTTGAAAAAATTCAGAGTCTAAGGGGATGAAAGTACCCAATCATTAACAAAATTTAAAAAATTCACAAAATCCACAAAAAACTTTCATGTTTGGCTGGGTAGTTCAGAAGACCATTACGAAACTACAGTATTTCAGATTTGCAAAAATTCAGAGTCTAAGGGGATGAAACTACCCAGTCATTAATTAAATTTAAAAAATTCACAAAATCCCCAAAAGAGTTTCTAACACTTTCATGCTTGGTTGGGTAGTTCAGAAGACCATTACGAAACTACAGTATTTCAGATTTGAAAAAATTCAGAGTGTAAGGGGATGAAACTACCCAGTCATTAATTAAATTTAAAAAATTCACAAAATCCCCAAAAGAGTTTCTAACACTTTCATGTTTGGCTGGGTAGATCAGAAGACCATTGCGAAACTACAGTATTTCAGATTTGAAAAAATTCAGAGTGTAAGGGGATGAAACTACCCAGTCATTAATTAAATTTAAAAAATTCACAAAATCAACATAAGAGTTTCTAACACTTTCATGCTTGGTTGGGAAGTTCAGAAGACCAGTACTGAACTATAGTATTTCAGATTTGAAAAAATTCAGAGTCTAAGGGGATGAAAGTACCCATTCATTAACAAAATTTAAAAAATTCACAAAATCCACAAAAAAGTTTCTAACACTTTCATGTTTGGCTGGGTAGTTCAGAAGACCATTACGAAACTACAGTATTTCAGATTTGCAAAAATTCAGAGTCTAAGGGGATGAAACTACCCAGTCATTAATTAAATTTAAAAAATTCACAAAATCCACAAAAGAGTTTCTAACACTTTCATGCTTGGTTGGGTAGTTCAGAACACCAGTACTGAACTATAGTATTTCAGATTTGAAAAAATTCAGAGTCTAAGGGGATGAAAGTACCCAATCATTAACAAAATTTAAAAAATTCACAAAATCCACAAAAAAGTTTCTAACACTTTCATGTTTGGCTGGGTAGTTCAGAAGACCATTGCGAAACTACAGTATTTCAGATTTGAAAAAATTCAGAGTGTAAGGGGATGAAACTACCCAGTCATTAATTAAATTTAAAAAATTCACAAAATCCCCAAAAGAGTTTCTAACACTTTCATGTTTGGCTGGGTAGTTCAGAAGACCATTACGAAACTACAGTATTTCAGATTTGAAAAAATTCAGAGTGTAAGGGGATGAAACTACCCAGTCATTAATTAAATTTAAAAAATTCACAAAATCCCCAAAAAAGTTTCTAACACTTTCATGTTTGGCTGGGTAGTTCAGAAGACCATTACGAAACTACAGTATTTCAGATTTGAAAAAATTCAGAGTGTAAGGGGATGAAACTACCCAGTCATTAATTAAATTTAAAAAATTCACTAAATCAACATAAGAGTTTCTAACACTTTCATGCTTGGTTGGGTAGTTCAGAAGACCAGTACTGAACTATAGTATTTCAGATTTGAAAAAATTCAGAGTCTAAGGGGATGAAAGTACCCAATCATTAACAAAATTTAAAAAATTCACAAAATCCACAAAAAAGTTTGTAACATTTTCATGTTTGGCTGGGTAGTTCAGAAGACCATTACGAAACTACAGTATTTCAGATATGAAAAAATTCAGAGTCTAAGGGGATGAAACTACCCAGTCATTAATTAAATTTAAAAAATTCACAAAATCCCCAAAAGAGTTTCTAACACTTTCATGCTTGGTTGGGTAGTTCAGAAGACCAGTACTGAACTATAGTATTTCAGATTTGAAAAAATTCAGAGTCTAAGGGGATTAAAGTACCCAATCATTAACAAAATTTAAAAAATTCACAAAATCCACAAAAAAGTTTCTAACACTTTCATGTTTGGCTGGGTAGTTCAGAAGACCAGTACTGAACTATAGTATTTCAGATTTGAAAAAATTCAGAGTCTAAGGGGATGAAAGTACCCAATCATTAACAAAATTTAAAAAATTCACAAAATCCACAAAAAACTTTCATGTTTGGCTGGGTAGTTCAGAAGACCATTACGAAACTACAGTATTTCAGATTTGCAAAAATTCAGAGTCTAAGGGGATGAAACTACCCAGTCATTAATTAAATTTAAAAAATTCACAAAATCCCCAAAAGAGTTTCTAACACTTTCATGCTTGGTTGGGTAGTTCAGAAGACCATTACGAAACTACAGTATTTCAGATTTGAAAAAATTCAGAGTGTAAGGGGATGAAACTACCCAGTCATTAATTAAATTTAAAAAATTCACAAAATCAACATAAGAGTTTCTAACACTTTCATGCTTGGTTGGGAAGTTCAGAAGACCAGTACTGAACTATAGTATTTCAGATTTGAAAAAATTCAGAGTCTAAGGGGATGAAAGTACCCATTCATTAACAAAATTTAAAAAATTCACAAAATCCACAAAAAAGTTTCTAACACTTTCATGTTTGGCTGGGTAGTTCAGAAGACCATTACGAAACTACAGTATTTCAGATTTGCAAAAATTCAGAGTCTAAGGGGATGAAACTACCCAGTCATTAATTAAATTTAAAAAATTCACAAAATCCACAAAAGAGTTTCTAACACTTTCATGCTTGGTTGGGTAGTTCAGAACACCAGTACTGAACTATAGTATTTCAGATTTGAAAAAATTCAGAGTCTAAGGGGATGAAAGTACCCAATCATTAACAAAATTTAAAAAATTCACAAAATCCACAAAAAAGTTTCTAACACTTTCATGTTTGGCTGGGTAGTTCAGAAGACCATTGCGAAACTACAGTATTTCAGATTTGAAAAAATTCAGAGTGTAAGGGGATGAAACTACCCAGTCATTAATTAAATTTAAAAAATTCACAAAATCCCCAAAAGAGTTTCTAACACTTTCATGTTTGGCTGGGTAGTTCAGAAGACCATTACGAAACTACAGTATTTCAGATATGAAAAAATTCAGAGTCTAAGGGGATGAAACTACCCAGTCATTAATTAAATTTAAAAAATTCACAAAATCTACATAAGAGTTTCTAACACTTTCATGCTTGGTTGGGTCGTTCAGAAGACCAGTACTGAACTATAGTATTTCAGATTTGAAAAAATTCAGAGTCTAAGGGGATGAAAGTACCCAATCATTAACAAAATTTAAAAAATTCACAAAATCCACAAAAAAGTTTCTAACACTTTCATGTTTGGCTGGGTAGTTCAGAAGACCATTACGAAACTACAGTATTTCAGATTTGCAAAAATTCAGAGTCTAAGGGGATGAAACTACCCAGTCATTAATTAAATTTAAAAAATTCACAAAATCTACATAAGAGTTTCTAACACTTTCATGCTTGGTTGGGTAGTTCAGAAGACCAGTACTGAACTATAGTATTTCAGATTTGAAAAAATTCAGAGTCTAAGGGGATGAAAGTACCCAATCATTAACAAAATTTAAAAAATTCACAAAATCCACAAAAAAGTTTCTAACACTTTCATGTTTGGCTGGGTAGATCAGAAGACCATTGCGAAACTACAGTATTTCAGATTTGAAAAAATTCAGAGTGTAAGGGGATGAAACTACCCAGTCATTAATTAAATTTAAAAAATTCACAAAATCCCCAAAAAAGTTTCTAACACTTTCATGTTTGGCTGGGTAGTTCAGAAGACCATTACGAAACTACAGTATTTCAGATTTGAAAAAATTCAGAGTGTAAGGGGATGAAACTACCCAGTCATTAATTAAATTTAAAAAATTCACTAAATCAACATAAGAGTTTCTAACACTTTCATGCTTGGTTGGGTAGTTCAGAAGACCAGTACTGAACTATAGTATTTCAGATTTGAAAAAATTCAGAGTCTAAGGGGATGAAAGTACCCAATCATTAACAAAATTTAAAAAATTCACAAAATCCACAAAAAAGTTTGTAACATTTTCATGTTTGGCTGGGTAGTTCAGAAGACCATTACGAAACTACAGTATTTCAGATATGAAAAAATTCAGAGTCTAAGGGGATGAAACTACCCAGTCATTAATTAAATTTAAAAAATTCACAAAATCCCCAAAAGAGTTTCTAACACTTTCATGCTTGGTTGGGTAGTTCAGAAGACCAGTACTGAACTATAGTATTTCAGATTTGAAAAAATTCAGAGTCTAAGGGGATTAAAGTACCCAATCATTAACAAAATTTAAAAAATTCACAAAATCCACAAAAAAGTTTCTAACACTTTCATGTTTGGCTGGGTAGTTCAGAAGACCAGTACTGAACTATAGTATTTCAGATTTGAAAAAATTCAGAGTCTAAGGGGATGAAAGTACCCAATCATTAACAAAATTTAAAAAATTCACAAAATCCACAAAAAACTTTCATGTTTGGCTGGGTAGTTCAGAAGACCATTACGAAACTACAGTATTTCAGATTTGCAAAAATTCAGAGTCTAAGGGGATGAAACTACCCAGTCATTAATTAAATTTAAAAAATTCACAAAATCCCCAAAAGAGTTTCTAACACTTTCATGCTTGGTTGGGTAGTTCAGAAGACCATTACGAAACTACAGTATTTCAGATTTGAAAAAATTCAGAGTGTAAGGGGATGAAACTACCCAGTCATTAATTAAATTTAAAAAATTCACAAAATCAACATAAGAGTTTCTAACACTTTCATGCTTGGTTGGGAAGTTCAGAAGACCAGTACTGAACTATAGTATTTCAGATTTGAAAAAATTCAGAGTCTAAGGGGATGAAAGTACCCAATCATTAACAAAATTTAAAAAATTCACAAAATCCACAAAAAGTTTCTAACACTTTCATGTTTGGCTGGGTAGTTCAGAAGACCATTACGAAACTACAGTATTTCAGATTTGCAAAAATTCAGAGTCTAAGGGGATGAAACTACCCAGTCATTAATTAAATTTAAAAAATTCACAAAATCCCCAAAAGAGTTTCTAACACTTTCATGCTTGGTTGGGTAGTTCAGAAGACCAGTACTGAACTATAGTATTTCAGATTTGAAAAAATTCAGAGTCTAAGGGGATGAAAGTACCCAATCATTAACAAAATTTAAAAAATTCACAAAATCCACAAAAAAGTTTGTAACACTTTCATGTTTGGCTGGGTAGTTCAGAAGACCATTACGAAACTACAGTATTTCAGATATGAAAAAATTCAGAGTCTAAGGGGATGAAACTACCCAGTCATTAATTAAATTTAAAAAATTCACAAAATCCCCAAAAGAGTTTCTAACACTTTCATGCTTCGTTGGGTAGTTCAGAAAACCAGTACTGAACTATAGTATTTCAGATTTGAAAAAATTCAGAGTCTAAGGGGATGAAAATACCCAATCATTAACAAAATTTAAAAAATTCACAAAATCCACAAAAAAGTTTCTAACACTTTCATGTTTGGCTGGGTAGTTCAGAAGACCATTGCGAAACTACAGTATTTCAGATTTGAAAAAATTCAGAGTGTAAGGGGATGAAACTACCCAGTCATTAATTAAATTTAAAAAATTCACAAAATCCCCAAAAGAGTTTCTAACACTTTCATGTTTGGCTGGGTAGTTCAGAAGACCATTACGAAACTACAGTATTTCAGATTTGAAAAAATTCAGAGTGTAAGGGGATGAAACTACCCAGTCATTAATTAAATTTAAAAAATTCACAAAATCCCCAAAAAAGTTTCTAACACTTTCATGTTTGGCTGGGTAGTTCAGAAGACCATTACGAAACTACAGTATTTCAGATTTGAAAAAATTCAGAGTGTAAGGGGATGAAACTACCCAGTCATTAATTAAATTTAAAAAATTCACTAAATCAACATAAGAGTTTCTAACACTTTCATGCTTGGTTGGGTAGTTCAGAAGACCAGTACTGAACTATAGTATTTCAGATTTGAAAAAATTCAGAGTCTAAGGGGATGAAAGTACCCAATCATTAACAAAATTTAAAAAATTCACAAAATCCACAAAAAAGTTTGTAACATTTTCATGTTTGGCTGGGTAGTTCAGAAGACCATTACGAAACTACAGTATTTCAGATATGAAAAAATTCAGAGTCTAAGGGGATGAAACTACCCAGTCATTAATTAAATTTAAAAAATTCACAAAATCCCCAAAAGAGTTTCTAACACTTTCATGCTTGGTTGGGTAGTTCAGAAGACCAGTACTGAACTATAGTATTTCAGATTTGAAAAAATTCAGAGTCTAAGGGGATGAAAGTACCCAATCATTAACAAAATTTAAAAAATTCACAAAATCCACAAAAAAGTTTCTAACACTTTCATGTTTGGCTGGGTAGTTCAGAAGACCATTGCGAAACTACAGTATTTCAGATTTGAAAAAATTCAGAGTGTAAGGGGATGAAACTACCCAGTCATTAATTAAATTTAAAAAATTCACAAAATCCCCAGAAGAGTTTCTAACACTTTCATGCTTGGTTGGGTAGTTCAGAAGACCAGTACTAAACTACAGTATTTCAGATTTTAAAAAATTCAGAGTCTAAGGGGATGAAAGTACCCAATCATTAACAAAATTTAAAAAATTCACAAAATCCACAAAAAAGTTTCTAACACTTTCATGTTTGGCTGGGTAGTTCAGAAGACCATTACGAAACTACAGTATTTCAGATTTGCAAAAATTCAGAGTCTAAGGGGATGAAACTACCCAGTCATTAATTAAATTTAAAAAATTCACAAAATCCCCAAAAGAGTTTCTAACACTTTCATGCTTGGTTGGGTAGTTCAGAAGACCAGTACTGAACTATAGTATTTCAGATTTGAAAAAATTCAGAGTCTAAGGGGATGAAAGTACCCAATCATTAACAAAATTTAAAAAATTCACAAAATCCACAAAAAAGTTTGTAACACTTTCATGTTTGGCTGGGTAGTTCAGAAGACCATTACGAAACTACAGTATTTCAGATATGAAAAAATTCAGAGTCTAAAAGGATGAAACTACCCAGTCATTAATTAAATTTAAAAAATTCACAAAATCCCCAAAAGAGTTTCTAACACATCCATGCTTCGTTGGGTAGTTCAGAAGACCAGTACTGAACTATAGTATTTCAGATTTGAAAAAATTCAGAGTCTAAGGGGATGAAAGTACCCAATCATTAACAAAATTTAAAAAATTCACAAAATCCACAAAAAAGTTTCTAACACTTTCATGTTTGGCTGGGTAGTTCAGAAGACCATTGCGAAACTACAGTATTTCAGATTTGAAAAAATTCAGAGTGTAAGGGGATGAAACTACCCAGTCATTAATTAAATTTAAAAAATTCACAAAATCAACATAAGAGTTTCTAACACTTTCATGCTTGGTTGGGAAGTTCAGAAGACCAGTACTGAACTATAGTATTTCAGATTTGAAAAAATTCAGAGTCTAAGGGGATGAAAGTACCCAATCATTAACAAAATTTAAAAAATTCACAAAATCCACAAAAAAGTTTCTAACACCTTCATGTTTGGCTGGGTAGTTCAGAAGACCATTACGAAACTACAGTATTTCAGATTTGCAAAAATTCAGAGTCTAAGGGGATGAAACTACCCAGTCATTAATTAAATTTAAAAAATTCACAAAATCCCCAAAAGAGTTTCTAACACTTTCATGCTTGGTTGGGTAGTTCAGAAGACCAGTACTGAACTATAGTATTTCAGATTTGAAAAAATTCAGAGTCTAAGGGGATGAAAGTACCCAATCATTAACAAAATTTAAAAAATTCACAAAATCCACAAAAAAGTTTCTAACACTTTCATGTGTGGCTGGGTAGTTCAGAAGACCAGTACTGAACTATAGTATTTCAGATTTGAAAAAATTCAGAGTCTAAGGGGATGAAAGTACCCAATCATTAACAAAATTTAAAAAATTCACAAAATCCGCAAAAAACTTTCATGTTTGGCTGGGTAGTTCAGAAGACCATTACGAAACTACAGTATTTCAGATTTGCAAAAATTCAGAGTCTAAGGGGATGAAACTACCCAGTCATTAATTAAATTTAAAAAATTCACAAAATCCCCAAAAGACTTTCTAACACTTTCATGCTTGGTTGGGTAGTTCAGAAGACCATTACGAAACTACAGTATTTCAGATTTGAAAAAATTCAGAGTGTAAGGGGATGAAACTACCCAGTCATTAATTAAATTTAAAAAATTCACAAAATCAACATAAGAGTTTCTAACACTTTCATGCTTGGTTGGGAAGTTCAGAAGACCAGTACTGAACTATAGTATTTCAGATTTGAAAAAATTCAGAGTCTAAGGGGATGAAAGTACCCATTCATTAACAAAATTTAAAAAATTCACAAAATCCACAAAAAAGTTTCTAACACTTTCATGTTTGGCTGGGTAGTTCAGAAGACCATTGCGAAACTACAGTATTTCAGATTTGAAAAAATTCAGAGTGTAAGGGGATGAAACTACCCAGTCATTAATTAAATTTAAAAAATTCACAAAATCCCCAAAAGAGTTTCTAACACTTTCATGCTTGGTTGGGTAGTTCAGAAGACCAGTACTAAACTACAGTATTTCAGATTTTAAAAAATTCAGAGTCTAAGGGGATGAAAGTACCCAATCATTAACAAAATTTAAAAAATTCACAAAATCCACAAAAAAGTTTCTAACACTTTCATGTTTGGCTGGGTAGTTCAGAAGACCATTACGAAACTACAGTATTTCAGATTTGAAAAAATTCAGAGTGTAAGGGGATGAAACTACCCAGTCATTAATTAAATTTAAAAAATTCACAAAATCAACATAAGAGTTTCTAACACTTTCATGCTTGGTTGGGAAGTTCAGAAGACCAGTACTGAACTATAGTATTTCAGATTTGAAAAAATTCAGAGTCTAAGGGGATGAAAGTACCCAATCATTAACAAAATTTAAAAAATTCACAAAATCCACAAAAAAGTTTCTAACACTTTCATGTTTGGCTGGGTAGTTCAGAAGACCATTGCGAAACTACAGTATTTCAGATTTGAAAAAATTCAGAGTGTAAGGGGATGAAACTACCCAGTCATTAATTAAATTTAAAAAATTCACAAAATCCCCAAAAGAGTTTCTAACACTTTCATGTTTGGCTGGGTAGTTCAGAAGACCATTACGAAACTACAGTATTTCAGATATGAAAAAATTCAGAGTCTAAGGGGATGAAACTACCCAGTCATTAATTAAATTTAAAAAATTCACAAAATCTACATAAGAGTTTCTAACACTTTCATGCTTGGTTGGGTCGTTCAGAAGACCAGTACTGAACTATAGTATTTCAGATTTGAAAAAATTCAGAGTCTAAGGGGATGAAAGTACCCAATCATTAACAAAATTTAAAAAATTCACAAAATCCACAAAAAAGTTTCTAACACTTTCATGTTTGGCTGGGTAGTTCAGAAGACCATTACGAAACTACAGTATTTCAGATTTGCAAAAATTCAGAGTCTAAGGGGATGAAACTACCCAGTCATTAATTAAATTTAAAAAATTCACAAAATCTACATAAGAGTTTCTAACACTTTCATGCTTGGTTGGGTAGTTCAGAAGACCAGTACTGAACTATAGTATTTCAGATTTGAAAAAATTCAGAGTCTAAGGGGATGAAAGTACCCAATCATTAACAAAATTTAAAAAATTCACAAAATCCACAAAAAAGTTTCTAACACTTTCATGTTTGGCTGGGTAGATCAGAAGACCATTGCGAAACTACAGTATTTCAGATTTGAAAAAATTCAGAGTGTAAGGGGATGAAACTACCCAGTCATTAATTAAATTTAAAAAATTCACAAAATCCCCAAAAAAGTTTCTAACACTTTCATGTTTGGCTGGGTAGTTCAGAAGACCATTACGAAACTACAGTATTTCAGATTTGAAAAAATTCAGAGTGTAAGGGGATGAAACTACCCAGTCATTAATTAAATTTAAAAAATTCACTAAATCAACATAAGAGTTTCTAACACTTTCATGCTTGGTTGGGTAGTTCAGAAGACCAGTACTGAACTATAGTATTTCAGATTTGAAAAAATTCAGAGTCTAAGGGGATGAAAGTACCCAATCATTAACAAAATTTAAAAAATTCACAAAATCCACAAAAAAGTTTGTAACATTTTCATGTTTGGCTGGGTAGTTCAGAAGACCATTACGAAACTACAGTATTTCAGATATGAAAAAATTCAGAGTCTAAGGGGATGAAACTACCCAGTCATTAATTAAATTTAAAAAATTCACAAAATCCCCAAAAGAGTTTCTAACACTTTCATGCTTGGTTGGGTAGTTCAGAAGACCAGTACTGAACTATAGTATTTCAGATTTGAAAAAATTCAGAGTCTAAGGGGATTAAAGTACCCAATCATTAACAAAATTTAAAAAATTCACAAAATCCACAAAAAAGTTTCTAACACTTTCATGTTTGGCTGGGTAGTTCAGAAGACCAGTACTGAACTATAGTATTTCAGATTTGAAAAAATTCAGAGTCTAAGGGGATGAAAGTACCCAATCATTAACAAAATTTAAAAAATTCACAAAATCCACAAAAAACTTTCATGTTTGGCTGGGTAGTTCAGAAGACCATTACGAAACTACAGTATTTCAGATTTGCAAAAATTCAGAGTCTAAGGGGATGAAACTACCCAGTCATTAATTAAATTTAAAAAATTCACAAAATCCCCAAAAGAGTTTCTAACACTTTCATGCTTGGTTGGGTAGTTCAGAAGACCATTACGAAACTACAGTATTTCAGATTTGAAAAAATTCAGAGTGTAAGGGGATGAAACTACCCAGTCATTAATTAAATTTAAAAAATTCACAAAATCAACATAAGAGTTTCTAACACTTTCATGCTTGGTTGGGAAGTTCAGAAGACCAGTACTGAACTATAGTATTTCAGATTTGAAAAAATTCAGAGTCTAAGGGGATGAAAGTACCCAATCATTAACAAAATTTAAAAAATTCACAAAATCCACAAAAAGTTTCTAACACTTTCATGTTTGGCTGGGTAGTTCAGAAGACCATTACGAAACTACAGTATTTCAGATTTGCAAAAATTCAGAGTCTAAGGGGATGAAACTACCCAGTCATTAATTAAATTTAAAAAATTCACAAAATCCCCAAAAGAGTTTCTAACACTTTCATGCTTGGTTGGGTAGTTCAGAAGACCAGTACTGAACTATAGTATTTCAGATTTGAAAAAATTCAGAGTCTAAGGGGATGAAAGTACCCAATCATTAACAAAATTTAAAAAATTCACAAAATCCACAAAAAAGTTTGTAACACTTTCATGTTTGGCTGGGTAGTTCAGAAGACCATTACGAAACTACAGTATTTCAGATATGAAAAAATTCAGAGTCTAAGGGGATGAAACTACCCAGTCATTAATTAAATTTAAAAAATTCACAAAATCCCCAAAAGAGTTTCTAACACTTTCATGCTTCGTTGGGTAGTTCAGAAAACCAGTACTGAACTATAGTATTTCAGATTTGAAAAAATTCAGAGTCTAAGGGGATGAAAATACCCAATCATTAACAAAATTTAAAAAATTCACAAAATCCACAAAAAAGTTTCTAACACTTTCATGTTTGGCTGGGTAGTTCAGAAGACCATTGCGAAACTACAGTATTTCAGATTTGAAAAAATTCAGAGTGTAAGGGGATGAAACTACCCAGTCATTAATTAAATTTAAAAAATTCACAAAATCCCCAAAAGAGTTTCTAACACTTTCATGTTTGGCTGGGTAGTTCAGAAGACCATTACGAAACTACAGTATTTCAGATTTGAAAAAATTCAGAGTGTAAGGGGATGAAACTACCCAGTCATTAATTAAATTTAAAAAATTCACAAAATCCCCAAAAAAGTTTCTAACACTTTCATGTTTGGCTGGGTAGTTCAGAAGACCATTACGAAACTACAGTATTTCAGATTTGAAAAAATTCAGAGTGTAAGGGGATGAAACTACCCAGTCATTAATTAAATTTAAAAAATTCACTAAATCAACATAAGAGTTTCTAACACTTTCATGCTTGGTTGGGTAGTTCAGAAGACCAGTACTGAACTATAGTATTTCAGATTTGAAAAAATTCAGAGTCTAAGGGGATGAAAGTACCCAATCATTAACAAAATTTAAAAAATTCACAAAATCCACAAAAAAGTTTGTAACATTTTCATGTTTGGCTGGGTAGTTCAGAAGACCATTACGAAACTACAGTATTTCAGATATGAAAAAATTCAGAGTCTAAGGGGATGAAACTACCCAGTCATTAATTAAATTTAAAAAATTCACAAAATCCCCAAAAGAGTTTCTAACACTTTCATGCTTGGTTGGGTAGTTCAGAAGACCAGTACTGAACTATAGTATTTCAGATTTGAAAAAATTCAGAGTCTAAGGGGATGAAAGTACCCAATCATTAACAAAATTTAAAAAATTCACAAAATCCACAAAAAAGTTTCTAACACTTTCATGTTTGGCTGGGTAGTTCAGAAGACCATTGCGAAACTACAGTATTTCAGATTTGAAAAAATTCAGAGTGTAAGGGGATGAAACTACCCAGTCATTAATTAAATTTAAAAAATTCACAAAATCCCCAGAAGAGTTTCTAACACTTTCATGCTTGGTTGGGTAGTTCAGAAGACCAGTACTAAACTACAGTATTTCAGATTTTAAAAAATTCAGAGTCTAAGGGGATGAAAGTACCCAATCATTAACAAAATTTAAAAAATTCACAAAATCCACAAAAAAGTTTCTAACACTTTCATGTTTGGCTGGGTAGTTCAGAAGACCATTACGAAACTACAGTATTTCAGATTTGCAAAAATTCAGAGTCTAAGGGGATGAAACTACCCAGTCATTAATTAAATTTAAAAAATTCACAAAATCCCCAAAAGAGTTTCTAACACTTTCATGCTTGGTTGGGTAGTTCAGAAGACCAGTACTGAACTATAGTATTTCAGATTTGAAAAAATTCAGAGTCTAAGGGGATGAAAGTACCCAATCATTAACAAAATTTAAAAAATTCACAAAATCCACAAAAAAGTTTGTAACACTTTCATGTTTGGCTGGGTAGTTCAGAAGACCATTACGAAACTACAGTATTTCAGATATGAAAAAATTCAGAGTCTAAAAGGATGAAACTACCCAGTCATTAATTAAATTTAAAAAATTCACAAAATCCCCAAAAGAGTTTCTAACACATCCATGCTTCGTTGGGTAGTTCAGAAGACCAGTACTGAACTATAGTATTTCAGATTTGAAAAAATTCAGAGTCTAAGGGGATGAAAGTACCCAATCATTAACAAAATTTAAAAAATTCACAAAATCCACAAAAAAGTTTCTAACACTTTCATGTTTGGCTGGGTAGTTCAGAAGACCATTGCGAAACTACAGTATTTCAGATTTGAAAAAATTCAGAGTGTAAGGGGATGAAACTACCCAGTCATTAATTAAATTTAAAAAATTCACAAAATCAACATAAGAGTTTCTAACACTTTCATGCTTGGTTGGGAAGTTCAGAAGACCAGTACTGAACTATAGTATTTCAGATTTGAAAAAATTCAGAGTCTAAGGGGATGAAAGTACCCAATCATTAACAAAATTTAAAAAATTCACAAAATCCACAAAAAAGTTTCTAACACCTTCATGTTTGGCTGGGTAGTTCAGAAGACCATTACGAAACTACAGTATTTCAGATTTGCAAAAATTCAGAGTCTAAGGGGATGAAACTACCCAGTCATTAATTAAATTTAAAAAATTCACAAAATCCCCAAAAGAGTTTCTAACACTTTCATGCTTGGTTGGGTAGTTCAGAAGACCAGTACTGAACTATAGTATTTCAGATTTGAAAAAATTCAGAGTCTAAGGGGATGAAAGTACCCAATCATTAACAAAATTTAAAAAATTCACAAAATCCACAAAAAAGTTTCTAACACTTTCATGTGTGGCTGGGTAGTTCAGAAGACCAGTACTGAACTATAGTATTTCAGATTTGAAAAAATTCAGAGTCTAAGGGGATGAAAGTACCCAATCATTAACAAAATTTAAAAAATTCACAAAATCCGCAAAAAACTTTCATGTTTGGCTGGGTAGTTCAGAAGACCATTACGAAACTACAGTATTTCAGATTTGCAAAAATTCAGAGTCTAAGGGGATGAAACTACCCAGTCATTAATTAAATTTAAAAAATTCACAAAATCCCCAAAAGACTTTCTAACACTTTCATGCTTGGTTGGGTAGTTCAGAAGACCATTACGAAACTACAGTATTTCAGATTTGAAAAAATTCAGAGTGTAAGGGGATGAAACTACCCAGTCATTAATTAAATTTAAAAAATTCACAAAATCAACATAAGAGTTTCTAACACTTTCATGCTTGGTTGGGAAGTTCAGAAGACCAGTACTGAACTATAGTATTTCAGATTTGAAAAAATTCAGAGTCTAAGGGGATGAAAGTACCCATTCATTAACAAAATTTAAAAAATTCACAAAATCCACAAAAAAGTTTCTAACACTTTCATGTTTGGCTGGGTAGTTCAGAAGACCATTGCGAAACTACAGTATTTCAGATTTGAAAAAATTCAGAGTGTAAGGGGATGAAACTACCCAGTCATTAATTAAATTTAAAAAATTCACAAAATCCCCAAAAGAGTTTCTAACACTTTCATGCTTGGTTGGGTAGTTCAGAAGACCAGTACTAAACTACAGTATTTCAGATTTTAAAAAATTCAGAGTCTAAGGGGATGAAAGTACCCAATCATTAACAAAATTTAAAAAATTCACAAAATCCACAAAAAAGTTTCTAACACTTTCATGTTTGGCTGGGTAGTTCAGAAGACCATTACGAAACTACAGTATTTCAGATTTGAAAAAATTCAGAGTGTAAGGGGATGAAACTACCCAGTCATTAATTAAATTTAAAAAATTCACAAAATCAACATAAGAGTTTCTAACACTTTCATGCTTGGTTGGGAAGTTCAGAAGACCAGTACTGAACTATAGTATTTCAGATTTGAAAAAATTCAGAGTCTAAGGGGATGAAAGTACCCATTCATTAACAAAATTTAAAAAATTCACAAAATCCACAAAAAAGTTTCTAACACTTTCATGTTTGGCTGGGTAGTTCAGAAGACCATTACGAAACTACAGTATTTCAGATTTGCAAAAATTCAGAGTCTAAGGGGATGAAACTACCCAGTCATTAATTAAATTTAAAAAATTCACAAAATCAACATAAGAGTTTCTAACACTTTCATGCTTGGTTGGGAAGTTCAGAAGACCAGTACTGAACTATAGTATTTCAGATTTGAAAAAATTCAGAGTCTAAGGGGATGAAAGTACCCAATCATTAACAAAATTTAAAAAATTCACAAAATCCACAAAAAAGTTTCTAACACTTTCATGTTTGGCTGGGTAGTTCAGAAGACCATTGCGAAACTACAGTATTTCAGATTTGAAAAAATTCAGAGTGTAAGGGGATGAAACTACCCAGTCATTAATTAAATTTAAAAAATTCACAAAATCCCCAAAAGAGTTTCTAACACTTTCATGCTTGGTTGGGTAGTTCAGAAGACCAGTACTAAACTACAGTATTTCAGATTTTAAAAAATTCAGAGTCTAAGGGGATGAAAGTACCCAATCATTAACAAAATTTAAAAAATTCACAAAATCCACAAAAAAGTTTCTAACACTTTCATGTTTGGCTGGGTAGTTCAGAAGACCATTACGAAACTACAGTATTTCAGATTTGCAAAAATTCAGAGTCTAAGGGGATGAAACTACCCAGTCATTAATTAAATTTAAAAAATTCACAAAATCCACAAAAGAGTTTCTAACACTTTCATGCTTGGTTGGGTAGTTCAGAACACCAGTACTGAACTATAGTATTTCAGATTTGAAAAAATTCAGAGTCTAAGGGGATGAAAGTACCCAATCATTAACAAAATTTAAAAAATTCACAAAATCCACAAAAAAGTTTCTAACACTTTCATGTTTGGCTGGGTAGTTCAGAAGACCATTGCGAAACTACAGTATTTCAGATTTGAAAAAATTCAGAGTGTAAGGGGATGAAACTACCCAGTCATTAATTAAATTTAAAAAATTCACAAAATCCCCAAAAGAGTTTCTAACACTTTCATGTTTGGCTGGGTAGTTCAGAAGACCATTACGAAACTACAGTATTTCAGATATGAAAAAATTCAGAGTCTAAGGGGATGAAACTACCCAGTCATTAATTAAATTTAAAAAATTCACAAAATCTACATAAGAGTTTCTAACACTTTCATGCTTGGTTGGGTCGTTCAGAAGACCAGTACTGAACTATAGTATTTCAGATTTGAAAAAATTCAGAGTCTAAGGGGATGAAAGTACCCAATCATTAACAAAATTTAAAAAATTCACAAAATCCACAAAAAAGTTTCTAACACTTTCATGTTTGGCTGGGTAGTTCAGAAGACCATTACGAAACTACAGTATTTCAGATTTGCAAAAATTCAGAGTCTAAGGGGATGAAACTACCCAGTCATTAATTAAATTTAAAAAATTCACAAAATCCACAAAAGAGTTTCTAACACTTTCATGCTTGGTTGGGTAGTTCAGAACACCAGTACTGAACTATAGTATTTCAGATTTGAAAAAATTCAGAGTCTAAGGGGATGAAAGTACCCAATCATTAACAAAATTTAAAAAATTCACAAAATCCACAAAAAAGTTTCTAACACTTTCATGTTTGGCTGGGTAGTTCAGAAGACCATTGCGAAACTACAGTATTTCAGATTTGAAAAAATTCAGAGTGTAAGGGGATGAAACTACCCAGTCATTAATTAAATTTAAAAAATTCACAAAATCCCCAAAAGAGTTTCTAACACTTTCATGTTTGGCTGGGTAGTTCAGAAGACCATTACGAAACTACAGTATTTCAGATATGAAAAAATTCAGAGTCTAAGGGGATGAAACTACCCAGTCATTAATTAAATTTAAAAAATTCACAAAATCTACATAAGAGTTTCTAACACTTTCATGCTTGGTTGGGTCGTTCAGAAGACCAGTACTGAACTATAGTATTTCAGATTTGAAAAAATTCAGAGTCTAAGGGGATGAAAGTACCCAATCATTAACAAAATTTAAAAAATTCACAAAATCCACAAAAAAGTTTCTAACACTTTCATGTTTGGCTGGGTAGTTCAGAAGACCATTACGAAACTACAGTATTTCAGATTTGCAAAAATTCAGAGTCTAAGGGGATGAAACTACCCAGTCATTAATTAAATTTAAAAAATTCACAAAATCTACATAAGAGTTTCTAACACTTTCATGCTTGGTTGGGTAGTTCAGAAGACCAGTACTGAACTATAGTATTTCAGATTTGAAAAAATTCAGAGTCTAAGGGGATGAAAGTACCCAATCATTAACAAAATTTAAAAAATTCACAAAATCCACAAAAAAGTTTGTAACACTTTCATGTTTGGCTGGGTAGTTCAGAAGACCATTATGAAACTACAGTATTTCAGATATGAAAAAATTCAGAGTCTAAGGGGATGAAACTACCCAGTCATTAATTAAATTTAAAAAATTCACAAAATCTACATAAGAGTTTCTAACACTTTCATGCTTGGTTGGGTAGTTCAGAAGACCAGTACTGAACTATAGTATTTCAGATTTGAAAAAATTCAGAGTCTAAGGGGATGAAAGTACCCAATCATTAACAAAATTTAAAAAATTCACAAAATCCACAAAAAAGTTTCTAACACTTTCATGTTTGGCTGGGTAGTTCAGAAGACCATTACGAAACTACAGTATTTCAGATTTGCAAAAATTCAGAGTCTAAGGGGATGAAACTACCCAGTCATTAATTAAATTTAAAAAATTCACAAAATCCCCAAAAGAGTTTCTAACACTTTCATGCTTGGTTGGGTATTTCAGAAGACCAGTACTGAACTATAGTATTTCAGATTTGAAAAAATTCAGAGTCTAAGGGGATGAAAGTACCCAATCATTAACAAAATTTAAAAAATTCACAAAATCCACAAAAAAGTTTGTAACACTTTCATGTTTGGCTGGGTAGTTCAGAAGACCATTATGAAACTACAGTATTTCAGATATGAAAAAATTCAGAGTCTAAGGGGATGAAACTACCCAGTCATTAATTAAATTTAAAAAATTCACAAAATCCCCAAAAGAGTTTCTAACACTTTCATGCTTGGTTGGGTAGTTCAGAAGACCAGTACTGAACTATAGTATTTCAGATTTGAAAAAATTCAGAGTCTAAGGGGATGAAAGTACCCAATCATTAACAAAATTTAAAAAATTCACAAAATCCACAAAAAAGTTTCTAACACTTTCATGTTTGGCTGGGCAGTTCAGAAGACCATTACGAAACTACAGTATTTCAGATTTGAAAAAATTCAGAGTCTAAGGGCATGAAACTACCCAGTCATTAATTAAATTTAAAAAATTCACAAAATCCACAAAAGAGTTTCTAACACTTTCATGCTTGGTTGGGTAGTTCAGAAGACCAGTACTAAACTACAGTATTTCAGATTTGAAAAAATTCAAGAGTCTAAGGGGATGAAACTACCCAATCATTAATAAAATAAAAAAATTCACAAAATCCACAAAAAAATTTCTAACACTTTCATGCTTGATTGGGTAGTTCAGAAGACCAGTACTGAACTATAGTATTTCAGATTTGAAAAAATTCAGAGTCTAAGGGGATGAAAGTACCCAATCATTAACAAAATTTAAAAAATTCACAAAATCCACAAAAAAGTTTCTAACACTTTCATGTTTGGCTGGGTAGTTCAGAAGACCATTACGAAACTACAGTATTTCAGATTTGAAAAAATTCAGAGTGTAAGGGGATGAAACTACCCAGTCATTAATTAAATTTAAAAAATTCACAAAATCAACATAAGAGTTTCTAACACTTTCATGCTTGGTTGGGTAGTTCAGAAGACCAGTACTGAACTATAGTATTTCAGATTTGAAAAAATTCAGAGTCTAAGGGGATGAAAGTACCCAATCATTAACAAAATTTAAAAAATTCACAAAATCCACAAAAAAGTTTGTAACATTTTCATGTTTGGCTGGGTAGTTCAGAAGACCATTACGAAACTACAGTATTTCAGATATGAAAAAATTCAGAGTCTAAGGGGATGAAACTACCCAGTCATTAATTAAATTTAAAAAATTCACAAAATCCCCAAAAGAGTTTCTAACACTTTCATGCTTGGTTGGGTAGTTCAGAAGACCAGTACTGAACTATAGTATTTCAGATTTGAAAAAATTCAGAGTCTAAGGGGATGAAAGTACCCAATCATTAACAAAATTTAAAAAATTCACAAAATCCACAAAAAAGTTTCTAACACTTTCATGTTTGGCTGGGTAGTTCAGAAGACCATTACGAAACTACAGTATTTCAGATTTGAAAAAATTCAGAGTGTAAGGGGATGAAACTACCCAGTCATTAATTAAATTTAAAAAATTCACAAAATCAACATAAGAGTTTCTAACACTTTCATGCTTGATTGGGAAGTTCAGAAGACCAGTACTGAACTATAGTATTTCAGATTTGAAAAAATTCAGAGTCTAAGGGGATGAAAGTACCCATTCATTAACAAAATTTAAAAAATTCACAAAATCCACAAAAAAGTTTCTAACACTTTCATGTTTGGCTGGGTAGTTCAGAAGACCATTACGAAACTACAGTATTTCAGATTTGCAAAAATTCAGAGTCTAAGGGGATGAAACTACCCAGTCATTAATTAAATTTAAAAAATTCACAAAATCCACAAAAGAGTTTCTAACACTTTCATGCTTGGTTGGGTAGTTCAGAACACCAGTACTGAACTATAGTATTTCAGATTTGAAAAAATTCAGAGTCTAAGGGGATGAAAGTACCCAATCATTAACAAAATTTAAAAAATTCACAAAATCCACAAAAAAGTTTCTAACACTTTCATGTTTGGCTGGGTAGTTCAGAAGACCATTGCGAAACTACAGTATTTCAGATTTGAAAAAATTCAGAGTGTAAGGGGATGAAACTACCCAGTCATTAATTAAATTTAAAAAATTCACAAAATCCCCAAAAGAGTTTCTAACACTTTCATGTTTGGCTGGGTAGTTCAGAAGACCATTACGAAACTACAGTATTTCAGATATGAAAAAATTCAGAGTCTAAGGGGATGAAACTACCCAGTCATTAATTAAATTTAAAAAATTCACAAAATCTACATAAGAGTTTCTAACACTTTCATGCTTGGTTGGGTAGTTCAGAAGACCAGTACTGAACTATAGTATTTCAGATTTGAAAAAATTCAGAGTCTAAGGGGATGAAAGTACCCAATCATTAACAAAATTTAAAAAATTCACAAAATCCACAAAAAAGTTTGTAACACTTTCATGTTTGGCTGGGTAGTTCAGAAGACCATTATGAAACTACAGTATTTCAGATATGAAAAAATTCAGAGTCTAAGGGGATGAAACTACCCAGTCATTAATTAAATTTAAAAAATTCACAAAATCTACATAAGAGTTTCTAACACTTTCATGCTTGGTTGGGTAGTTCAGAAGACCAGTACTGAACTATAGTATTTCAGATTTGAAAAAATTCAGAGTCTAAGGGGATGAAAGTACCCAATCATTAACAAAATTTAAAAAATTCACAAAATCCACAAAAAAGTTTCTAACACTTTCATGTTTGGCTGGGTAGTTCAGAAGACCATTACGAAACTACAGTATTTCAGATTTGCAAAAATTCAGAGTCTAAGGGGATGAAACTACCCAGTCATTAATTAAATTTAAAAAATTCACAAAATCCCCAAAAGAGTTTCTAACACTTTCATGCTTGGTTGGGTATTTCAGAAGACCAGTACTGAACTATAGTATTTCAGATTTGAAAAAATTCAGAGTCTAAGGGGATGAAAGTACCCAATCATTAACAAAATTTAAAAAATTCACAAAATCCACAAAAAAGTTTGTAACACTTTCATGTTTGGCTGGGTAGTTCAGAAGACCATTATGAAACTACAGTATTTCAGATATGAAAAAATTCAGAGTCTAAGGGGATGAAACTACCCAGTCATTAATTAAATTTAAAAAATTCACAAAATCCCCAAAAGAGTTTCTAACACTTTCATGCTTGGTTGGGTAGTTCAGAAGACCAGTACTGAACTATAGTATTTCAGATTTGAAAAAATTCAGAGTCTAAGGGGATGAAAGTACCCAATCATTAACAAAATTTAAAAAATTCACAAAATCCACAAAAAAGTTTCTAACACTTTCATGTTTGGCTGGGCAGTTCAGAAGACCATTACGAAACTACAGTATTTCAGATTTGAAAAAATTCAGAGTCTAAGGGCATGAAACTACCCAGTCATTAATTAAATTTAAAAAATTCACAAAATCCACAAAAGAGTTTCTAACACTTTCATGCTTGGTTGGGTAGTTCAGAAGACCAGTACTAAACTACAGTATTTCAGATTTGAAAAAATTCAAGAGTCTAAGGGGATGAAACTACCCAATCATTAATAAAATAAAAAAATTCACAAAATCCACAAAAAAATTTCTAACACTTTCATGCTTGATTGGGTAGTTCAGAAGACCAGTACTGAACTATAGTATTTCAGATTTGAAAAAATTCAGAGTCTAAGGGGATGAAAGTACCCAATCATTAACAAAATTTAAAAAATTCACAAAATCCACAAAAAAGTTTCTAACACTTTCATGTTTGGCTGGGTAGTTCAGAAGACCATTACGAAACTACAGTATTTCAGATTTGAAAAAATTCAGAGTGTAAGGGGATGAAACTACCCAGTCATTAATTAAATTTAAAAAATTCACAAAATCAACATAAGAGTTTCTAACACTTTCATGCTTGGTTGGGTAGTTCAGAAGACCAGTACTGAACTATAGTATTTCAGATTTGAAAAAATTCAGAGTCTAAGGGGATGAAAGTACCCAATCATTAACAAAATTTAAAAAATTCACAAAATCCACAAAAAAGTTTGTAACATTTTCATGTTTGGCTGGGTAGTTCAGAAGACCATTACGAAACTACAGTATTTCAGATATGAAAAAATTCAGAGTCTAAGGGGATGAAACTACCCAGTCATTAATTAAATTTAAAAAATTCACAAAATCCCCAAAAGAGTTTCTAACACTTTCATGCTTGGTTGGGTAGTTCAGAAGACCAGTACTGAACTATAGTATTTCAGATTTGAAAAAATTCAGAGTCTAAGGGGATGAAAGTACCCAATCATTAACAAAATTTAAAAAATTCACAAAATCCACAAAAAAGTTTCTAACACTTTCATGTTTGGCTGGGCAGTTCAGAAGACCATTACGAAACTACAGTATTTCAGATTTGAAAAAATTCAGAGTCTAAGGGCATGAAACTACCCAGTCATTAATTAAATTTAAAAAATTCACAAAATCCACAAAAGAGTTTCTAACACTTTCATGCTTGGTTGGGTAGTTCAGAAGACCAGTACTAAACTACAGTATTTCAGATTTGAAAAAATTCAAGAGTCTAAGGGGATGAAACTACCCAATCATTAATAAAATAAAAAAATTCACAAAATCCACAAAAAAATTTCTAACACTTTCATGCTTGATTGGGTAGTTCAGAAAACCAGTACTGAACTATAGTATTTCAGATTTGAAAAAATTCAGAGTGTAAGGGGATGAAACTACCCAGTCATTAATTAAATTTAAAAAATTCACAAAATCAACATAAGAGTTTCTAACACTTTCATGCTTGGTTGGGAAGTTCAGAAGACCAGTACTGAACTATAGTATTTCAGATTTGAAAAAATTCAGAGTCTAAGGGGATGAAAGTACCCATTCATTAACAAAATTTAAAAAATTCACAAAATCCACAAAAAAGTTTGTAACACTTTCATGTTTGGCTGGGTAGTTCAGAAGACCATTATGAAACTACAGTATTTCAGATATGAAAAAATTCAGAGTCTAAGGGGATGAAACTACCCAGTCATTAATTAAATTTAAAAAATTCACAAAATCCCCAAAAGAGTTTCTAACACTTTCATGCTTGGTTGGGTAGTTCAGAAGACCAGTACTGAACTATAGTATTTCAGATTTGAAAAAATTCAGAGTCTAAGGGGATGAAAGTACCCAATCATTAACAAAATTTAAAAAATTCACAAAATCCACAAAAAAGTTTCTAACACTTTCATGTTTGGCTGGGCAGTTCAGAAGACCATTACGAAACTACAGTATTTCAGATTTGAAAAAATTCAGAGTCTAAGGGCATGAAACTACCCAGTCATTAATTAAATTTAAAAAATTCACAAAATCCCCAAAAGACTTTCTAACACTTTCATGCTTGGTTGGGTAGTTCAGAAGACCATTACGAAACTACAGTATTTCAGATTTGAAAAAATTCAGAGTGTAAGGGGATGAAACTACCCAGTCATTAATTAAATTTAAAAAATTCACAAAATCAACATAAGAGTTTCTAACACTTTCATGCTTGGTTGGGAAGTTCAGAAGACCAGTACTGAACTATAGTATTTCAGATTTGAAAAAATTCAGAGTCTAAGGGGATGAAAGTACCCATTCATTAACAAAATTTAAAAAATTCACAAAATCCACAAAAAAGTTTCTAACACTTTCATGTTTGGCTGGGTAGTTCAGAAGACCATTGCGAAACTACAGTATTTCAGATTTGAAAAAATTCAGAGTGTAAGGGGATGAAACTACCCAGTCATTAATTAAATTTAAAAAATTCACAAAATCCCCAAAAGAGTTTCTAACACTTTCATGCTTGGTTGGGTAGTTCAGAAGACCAGTACTAAACTACAGTATTTCAGATTTTAAAAAATTCAGAGTCTAAGGGGATGAAAGTACCCAATCATTAACAAAATTTAAAAAATTCACAAAATCCACAAAAAAGTTTCTAACACTTTCATGTTTGGCTGGGTAGTTCAGAAGACCATTACGAAACTACAGTATTTCAGATTTGAAAAAATTCAGAGTGTAAGGGGATGAAACTACCCAGTCATTAATTAAATTTAAAAAATTCACAAAATCAACATAAGAGTTTCTAACACTTTCATGCTTGGTTGGGAAGTTCAGAAGACCAGTACTGAACTATAGTATTTCAGATTTGAAAAAATTCAGAGTCTAAGGGGATGAAAGTACCCATTCATTAACAAAATTTAAAAAATTCACAAAATCCACAAAAAAGTTTCTAACACTTTCATGTTTGGCTGGGTAGTTCAGAAGACCATTACGAAACTACAGTATTTCAGATTTGCAAAAATTCAGAGTCTAAGGGGATGAAACTACCCAGTCATTAATTAAATTTAAAAAATTCACAAAATCAACATAAGAGTTTCTAACACTTTCATGCTTGGTTGGGAAGTTCAGAAGACCAGTACTGAACTATAGTATTTCAGATTTGAAAAAATTCAGAGTCTAAGGGGATGAAAGTACCCAATCATTAACAAAATTTAAAAAATTCACAAAATCCACAAAAAAGTTTCTAACACTTTCATGTTTGGCTGGGTAGTTCAGAAGACCATTGCGAAACTACAGTATTTCAGATTTGAAAAAATTCAGAGTGTAAGGGGATGAAACTACCCAGTCATTAATTAAATTTAAAAAATTCACAAAATCCCCAAAAGAGTTTCTAACACTTTCATGCTTGGTTGGGTAGTTCAGAAGACCAGTACTAAACTACAGTATTTCAGATTTTAAAAAATTCAGAGTCTAAGGGGATGAAAGTACCCAATCATTAACAAAATTTAAAAAATTCACAAAATCCACAAAAAAGTTTCTAACACTTTCATGTTTGGCTGGGTAGTTCAGAAGACCATTACGAAACTACAGTATTTCAGATTTGAAAAAATTCAGAGTGTAAGGGGATGAAACTACCCAGTCATTAATTAAATTTAAAAAATTCACAAAATCAACATAAGAGTTTCTAACACTTTCATGCTTGGTTGGGAAGTTCAGAAGACCAGTACTGAACTATAGTATTTCAGATTTGAAAAAATTCAGAGTCTAAGGGGATGAAAGTACCCATTCATTAACAAAATTTAAAAAATTCACAAAATCCACAAAAAAGTTTCTAACACTTTCATGTTTGGCTGGGTAGTTCAGAAGACCATTACGAAACTACAGTATTTCAGATTTGCAAAAATTCAGAGTCTAAGGGGATGAAACTACCCAGTCATTAATTAAATTTAAAAAATTCACAAAATCCACAAAAGAGTTTCTAACACTTTCATGCTTGGTTGGGTAGTTCAGAACACCAGTACTGAACTATAGTATTTCAGATTTGAAAAAATTCAGAGTCTAAGGGGATGAAAGTACCCAATCATAATTAAAATTTAAAAAATTCACAAAATCCACAAAAAAGTTTCTAACACTTTCATGCTTGGTTGGGTAATTCAGAAGACCAGTACTAAACGACAGTATTTCAGATTTGAAAAAATTCAGAGTCTAAGAAAATGAAACTACCCAATCATTAATAAAATTTAAAAAATTCACAAAATCCACAAAAAAGTTTCTAACACTTTCATGCTTGGTTGGGTAATTCAGAAGACCAGTACTAAACTACAGTATTTCAGATTTGAAAAAATTCAGAGTCTAAGGGAATGAAACTACCCAATCATTAATAAAATTTAAAAAATTCACAAAATCCAAAAAAAAGTTTCTAACACTTTCATGCTTGGTTGGGTAATTCAGAAGACCAGTACTAAACTACAGTATTTCAGATTTGAAAAAATTCAGAGTCTAAGGGGATGAAACTACCCAATCATAATTAAAATTTAAAAAATTCACAAAATCCACAAAAAAGTTTCTAACACTTTCATGCTTGGTTGGGTAATTCAGAAGACCAGTACTAAACTACAGTATTTCAGATTTGAAAAAATTCAGAGTCTAAGGGAATGAAACTACCCAATCATTAATAAAATTTAAAAAATTCACAAAATCCAAAAAAAAGTTTCTAACACTTTCATGCTTGGTTGGGTAATTCAGAAGACCAGTACTAAACTACAGTATTTCAGATTTGAAAAAATTCAGAGTCTAAGGGAATGAAACTACCCAATCATAATTAAAATTTAAAAAATTCACAAAATCCAAAAAAACGTTTCTAACACTTTCATGCTTGGTTGGGTAATTCAGAAGACCAGTACTAAACTACAGTATTTCAGATTTGAAAAAATTCAGAGTCTAAGGGAATGAAACTACCCAATCATTAATAAAATTTAAAAAATTCACAAAATCCACAAAAAAGTTTCTAACACTTTCATGCTTGGTTGGGTAATTCAGAAGACCAGTACTAAACTACAGTATTTCAGATTTGAAAAAATTCAGAGTCTAAGGGAATGAAACTACCCAATCATTAATAAAATTTAAAAAATTCACAAAATCCAAAAAAAAGTTTCTAACACTTTCATGCTTGGTTGGGTAATTCAGAAGACCAGTACTAAACTACAGTATTTCAGATTTGAAAAAATTCAGAGTCTAAGGGGATGAAACTACCCAATCATTAATAAAATTTAAAAAATTCACAAAATCCACAAAAAAGTTTCTAACACTTTCATGCTTGGTTGGGTAATTCAGAAGACCAGTACTAAACGACAGTATTTCAGATTTGAAAAAATTCAGAGTCTAAGAAAATGAAACTACCCAATCATTAATAAAATTTAAAAAATTCACAAAATCCACAAAAAAGTTTCTAACACTTTCATGCTTGGTTGGGTAATTCAGAAGACCAGTACTAAACTACAGTATTTCAGATTTGAAAAAATTCAGAGTCTAAGGGGATGAAACTACCCAATCATTAATAAAATTTAAAAAATTCACAAAATCCACAAAAAAGTTTCTAACACTTTCATGCTTGGTTGGGTAATTCAGAAGACCAGTACTAAACTACAGTATTTCAGATTTGAAAAAATTCAGAGTCTAAGGGAATGAAACTACCCAATCATTAATAAAATTTAAAAAATTCACAAAATCCAAAAAAAAGTTTCTAACACTTTCATGCTTGGTTGGGTAATTCAGAAGACCAGTACTAAACTACAGTATTTCAGATTTGAAAAAATTCAGAGTCTAAGGGAATGAAACTACCCAATCATAATTAAAATTTAAAAAATTCACAAAATCCAAAAAAACGTTTCTAACACTTTCATGCTTGGTTGGGTAATTCAGAAGACCAGTACTAAACTACAGTATTTCAGATTTTAAAAAATTCAGAGTCTAAGGGGATGAAAGTACCCAATCATTAACAAAATTTAAAAAATTCACAAAATCCACAAAAAAGTTTCTAACACTTTCATGTTTGGCTGGGTAGTTCAGAAGACCATTACGAAACTACAGTATTTCAGATTTGAAAAAATTCAGAGTGTAAGGGGATGAAACTACCCAGTCATTAATTAAATTTAAAAAATTCACAAAATCAACATAAGAGTTTCTAACACTTTCATGCTTGGTTGGGAAGTTCAGAAGACCAGTACTGAACTATAGTATTTCAGATTTGAAAAAATTCAGAGTCTAAGGGGATGAAAGTACCCATTCATTAACAAAATTTAAAAAATTCACAAAATCCACAAAAAAGTTTCTAACACTTTCATGTTTGGCTGGGTAGTTCAGAAGACCATTACGAAACTACAGTATTTCAGATTTGCAAAAATTCAGAGTCTAAGGGGATGAAACTACCCAGTCATTAATTAAATTTAAAAAATTCACAAAATCAACATAAGAGTTTCTAACACTTTCATGCTTGGTTGGGAAGTTCAGAAGACCAGTACTGAACTATAGTATTTCAGATTTGAAAAAATTCAGAGTCTAAGGGGATGAAAGTACCCAATCATTAACAAAATTTAAAAAATTCACAAAATCCACAAAAAAGTTTCTAACACTTTCATGTTTGGCTGGGTAGTTCAGAAGACCATTGCGAAACTACAGTATTTCAGATTTGAAAAAATTCAGAGTGTAAGGGGATGAAACTACCCAGTCATTAATTAAATTTAAAAAATTCACAAAATCCCCAAAAGAGTTTCTAACACTTTCATGCTTGGTTGGGTAGTTCAGAAGACCAGTACTAAACTACAGTATTTCAGATTTTAAAAAATTCAGAGTCTAAGGGGATGAAAGTACCCAATCATTAACAAAATTTAAAAAATTCACAAAATCCACAAAAAAGTTTCTAACACTTTCATGTTTGGCTGGGTAGTTCAGAAGACCATTACGAAACTACAGTATTTCAGATTTGAAAAAATTCAGAGTGTAAGGGGATGAAACTACCCAGTCATTAATTAAATTTAAAAAATTCACAAAATCAACATAAGAGTTTCTAACACTTTCATGCTTGGTTGGGAAGTTCAGAAGACCAGTACTGAACTATAGTATTTCAGATTTGAAAAAATTCAGAGTCTAAGGGGATGAAAGTACCCATTCATTAACAAAATTTAAAAAATTCACAAAATCCACAAAAAAGTTTCTAACACTTTCATGTTTGGCTGGGTAGTTCAGAAGACCATTGCGAAACTACAGTATTTCAGATTTGAAAAAATTCAGAGTGTAAGGGGATGAAACTACCCAGTCATTAATTAAATTTAAAAAATTCACAAAATCCCCAAAAGAGTTTCTAACACTTTCATGCTTGGTTGGGTAGTTCAGAAGACCAGTACTAAACTACAGTATTTCAGATTTTAAAAAATTCAGAGTCTAAGGGGATGAAAGTACCCAATCATTAACAAAATTTGAAAAATTCACAAAATCCACAAAAAAGTTTCTAACACTTTCATGTTTGGCTGGGTAGTTCAGAAGACCATTACGAAACTACAGTATTTCAGATTTGAAAAAATTCAGAGTGTAAGGGGATGAAACTACCCAGTCATTAATTAAATTTAAAAAATTCACAAAATCAACATAAGAGTTTCTAACACTTTCATGCTTGGTTGGGAAGTTCAGAAGACCAGTACTGAACTATAGTATTTCAGATTTGAAAAAATTCAGAGTCTAAGGGGATGAAAGTACCCATTCATTAACAAAATTTAAAAAATTCACAAAATCCACAAAAAAGTTTCTAACACTTTCATGTTTGGCTGGGTAGTTCAGAAGACCATTACGAAACTACAGTATTTCAGATTTGCAAAAATTCAGAGTCTAAGGGGATGAAACTACCCAGTCATTAATTAAATTTAAAAAATTCACAAAATCAACATAAGAGTTTCTAACACTTTCATGCTTGGTTGGGAAGTTCAGAAGACCAGTACTGAACTATAGTATTTCAGATTTGAAAAAATTCAGAGTCTAAGGGGATGAAAGTACCCAATCATTAACAAAATTTAAAAAATTCACAAAATCCACAAAAAAGTTTCTAACACTTTCATGTTTGGCTGGGTAGTTCAGAAGACCATTGCGAAACTACAGTATTTCAGATTTGAAAAAATTCAGAGTGTAAGGGGATGAAACTACCCAGTCATTAATTAAATTTAAAAAATTCACAAAATCCCCAAAAGAGTTTCTAACACTTTCATGCTTGGTTGGGTAGTTCAGAAGACCAGTACTAAACTACAGTATTTCAGATTTTAAAAAATTCAGAGTCTAAGGGGATGAAAGTACCCAATCATTAACAAAATTTAAAAAATTCACAAAATCCACAAAAAAGTTTCTAACACTTTCATGTTTGGCTGGGTAGTTCAGAAGACCATTACGAAACTACAGTATTTCAGATTTGAAAAAATTCAGAGTGTAAGGGGATGAAACTACCCAGTCATTAATTAAATTTAAAAAATTCACAAAATCAACATAAGAGTTTCTAACACTTTCATGCTTGGTTGGGTAGTTCAGAAGACCAGTACTGAACTATAGTATTTCAGATTTGAAAAAATTCAGAGTCTAAGGGGATGAAAGTACCCAATCATTAACAAAATTTAAAAAATTCACAAAATCCACAAAAAAGTTTGTAACATTTTCATGTTTGGCTGGGTAGTTCAGAAGACCATTACGAAACTACAGTATTTCAGATATGAAAAAATTCAGAGTCTAAGGGGATGAAACTACCCAGTCATTAATTAAATTTAAAAAATTCACAAAATCCCCAAAAGAGTTTCTAACACTTTCATGCTTGGTTGGGTAGTTCAGAAGACCAGTACTGAACTATAGTATTTCAGATTTGAAAAAATTCAGAGTCTAAGGGGATGAAAGTACCCAATCATTAACAAAATTTAAAAAATTCACAAAATCCACAAAAAAGTTTCTAACACTTTCATGTTTGGCTGGGCAGTTCAGAAGACCATTACGAAACTACAGTATTTCAGATTTGAAAAAATTCAGAGTCTAAGGGCATGAAACTACCCAGTCATTAATTAAATTTAAAAAATTCACAAAATCCACAAAAGAGTTTCTAACACTTTCATGCTTGGTTGGGTAGTTCAGAAGACCAGTACTAAACTACAGTATTTCAGATTTGAAAAAATTCAAGAGTCTAAGGGGATGAAACTACCCAATCATTAATAAAATAAAAAAATTCACAAAATCCACAAAAAAATTTCTAACACTTTCATGCTTGATTGGGTAGTTCAGAAAACCAGTACTGAACTATAGTATTTCAGATTTGAAAAAATTCAGAGTGTAAGGGGATGAAACTACCCAGTCATTAATTAAATTTAAAAAATTCACAAAATCAACATAAGAGTTTCTAACACTTTCATGCTTGGTTGGGAAGTTCAGAAGACCAGTACTGAACTATAGTATTTCAGATTTGAAAAAATTCAGAGTCTAAGGGGATGAAAGTACCCATTCATTAACAAAATTTAAAAAATTCACAAAATCCACAAAAAAGTTTCTAACACTTTCATGTTTGGCTGGGTAGTTCAGAAGACCATTGCGAAACTACAGTATTTCAGATTTGAAAAAATTCAGAGTGTAAGGGGATGAAACTACCCAGTCATTAATTAAATTTAAAAAATTCACAAAATCCCCAAAAGAGTTTCTAACACTTTCATGCTTGGTTGGGTAGTTCAGAAGACCAGTACTAAACTACAGTATTTCAGATTTTAAAAAATTCAGAGTCTAAGGGGATGAAAGTACCCAATCATTAACAAAATTTAAAAAATTCACAAAATCCACAAAAAAGTTTCTAACACTTTCATGTTTGGCTGGGTAGTTCAGAAGACCATTACGAAACTACAGTATTTCAGATTTGAAAAAATTCAGAGTGTAAGGGGATGAAACTACCCAGTCATTAATTAAATTTAAAAAATTCACAAAATCAACATAAGAGTTTCTAACACTTTCATGCTTGGTTGGGAAGTTCAGAAGACCAGTACTGAACTATAGTATTTCAGATTTGAAAAAATTCAGAGTCTAAGGGGATGAAAGTACCCATTCATTAACAAAATTTAAAAAATTCACAAAATCCACAAAAAAGTTTCTAACACTTTCATGTTTGGCTGGGTAGTTCAGAAGACCATTGCGAAACTACAGTATTTCAGATTTGAAAAAATTCAGAGTGTAAGGGGATGAAACTACCCAGTCATTAATTAAATTTAAAAAATTCACAAAATCCCCAAAAGAGTTTCTAACACTTTCATGCTTGGTTGGGTAGTTCAGAAGACCAGTACTAAACTACAGTATTTCAGATTTTAAAAAATTCAGAGTCTAAGGGGATGAAAGTACCCAATCATTAACAAAATTTAAAAAATTCACAAAATCCACAAAAAAGTTTCTAACACTTTCATGTTTGGCTGGGTAGTTCAGAAGACCATTACGAAACTACAGTATTTCAGATTTGAAAAAATTCAGAGTGTAAGGGGATGAAACTACCCAGTCATTAATTAAATTTAAAAAATTCACAAAATCAACATAAGAGTTTCTAACACTTTCATGCTTGGTTGGGAAGTTCAGAAGACCAGTACTGAACTATAGTATTTCAGATTTGAAAAAATTCAGAGTCTAAGGGGATGAAAGTACCCATTCATTAACAAAATTTAAAAAATTCACAAAATCCACAAAAAAGTTTCTAACACTTTCATGTTTGGCTGGGTAGTTCAGAAGACCATTACGAAACTACAGTATTTCAGATTTGCAAAAATTCAGAGTCTAAGGGGATGAAACTACCCAGTCATTAATTAAATTTAAAAAATTCACAAAATCAACATAAGAGTTTCTAACACTTTCATGCTTGGTTGGGAAGTTCAGAAGACCAGTACTGAACTATAGTATTTCAGATTTGAAAAAATTCAGAGTCTAAGGGGATGAAAGTACCCAATCATTAACAAAATTTAAAAAATTCACAAAATCCACAAAAAAGTTTCTAACACTTTCATGTTTGGCTGGGTAGTTCAGAAGACCATTGCGAAACTACAGTATTTCAGATTTGAAAAAATTCAGAGTGTAAGGGGATGAAACTACCCAGTCATTAATTAAATTTAAAAAATTCACAAAATCCCCAAAAGAGTTTCTAACACTTTCATGCTTGGTTGGGTAGTTCAGAAGACCAGTACTAAACTACAGTATTTCAGATTTTAAAAAATTCAGAGTCTAAGGGGATGAAAGTACCCAATCATTAACAAAATTTAAAAAATTCACAAAATCCACAAAAAAGTTTCTAACACTTTCATGTTTGGCTGGGTAGTTCAGAAGACCATTACGAAACTACAGTATTTCAGATTTGAAAAAATTCAGAGTGTAAGGGGATGAAACTACCCAGTCATTAATTAAATTTAAAAAATTCACAAAATCAACATAAGAGTTTCTAACACTTTCATGCTTGGTTGGGAAGTTCAGAAGACCAGTACTGAACTATAGTATTTCAGATTTGAAAAAATTCAGAGTCTAAGGGGATGAAAGTACCCATTCATTAACAAAATTTAAAAAATTCACAAAATCCACAAAAAAGTTTCTAACACTTTCATGTTTGGCTGGGTAGTTCAGAAGACCATTACGAAACTACAGTATTTCAGATTTGCAAAAATTCAGAGTCTAAGGGGATGAAACTACCCAGTCATTAATTAAATTTAAAAAATTCACAAAATCCACAAAAGAGTTTCTAACACTTTCATGCTTGGTTGGGTAGTTCAGAACACCAGTACTGAACTATAGTATTTCAGATTTGAAAAAATTCAGAGTCTAAGGGGATGAAAGTACCCAATCATAATTAAAATTTAAAAAATTCACAAAATCCACAAAAAAGTTTCTAACACTTTCATGCTTGGTTGGGTAATTCAGAAGACCAGTACTAAACGACAGTATTTCAGATTTGAAAAAATTCAGAGTCTAAGAAAATGAAACTACCCAATCATTAATAAAATTTAAAAAATTCACAAAATCCACAAAAAAGTTTCTAACACTTTCATGCTTGGTTGGGTAATTCAGAAGACCAGTACTAAACTACAGTATTTCAGATTTGAAAAAATTCAGAGTCTAAGGGAATGAAACTACCCAATCATTAATAAAATTTAAAAAATTCACAAAATCCAAAAAAAAGTTTCTAACACTTTCATGCTTGGTTGGGTAATTCAGAAGACCAGTACTAAACTACAGTATTTCAGATTTGAAAAAATTCAGAGTCTAAGGGGATGAAACTACCCAATCATAATTAAAATTTAAAAAATTCACAAAATCCACAAAAAAGTTTCTAACACTTTCATGCTTGGTTGGGTAATTCAGAAGACCAGTACTAAACTACAGTATTTCAGATTTGAAAAAATTCAGAGTCTAAGGGAATGAAACTACCCAATCATTAATAAAATTTAAAAAATTCACAAAATCCAAAAAAAAGTTTCTAACACTTTCATGCTTGGTTGGGTAATTCAGAAGACCAGTACTAAACTACAGTATTTCAGATTTGAAAAAATTCAGAGTCTAAGGGAATGAAACTACCCAATCATAATTAAAATTTAAAAAATTCACAAAATCCAAAAAAACGTTTCTAACACTTTCATGCTTGGTTGGGTAATTCAGAAGACCAGTACTAAACTACAGTATTTCAGATTTGAAAAAATTCAGAGTCTAAGGGAATGAAACTACCCAATCATTAATAAAATTTAAAAAATTCACAAAATCCACAAAAAAGTTTCTAACACTTTCATGCTTGGTTGGGTAATTCAGAAGACCAGTACTAAACTACAGTATTTCAGATTTGAAAAAATTCAGAGTCTAAGGGAATGAAACTACCCAATCATTAATAAAATTTAAAAAATTCACAAAATCCAAAAAAAAGTTTCTAACACTTTCATGCTTGGTTGGGTAATTCAGAAGACCAGTACTAAACTACAGTATTTCAGATTTGAAAAAATTCAGAGTCTAAGGGGATGAAACTACCCAATCATTAATAAAATTTAAAAAATTCACAAAATCCACAAAAAAGTTTCTAACACTTTCATGCTTGGTTGGGTAATTCAGAAGACCAGTACTAAACGACAGTATTTCAGATTTGAAAAAATTCAGAGTCTAAGAAAATGAAACTACCCAATCATTAATAAAATTTAAAAAATTCACAAAATCCACAAAAAAGTTTCTAACACTTTCATGCTTGGTTGGGTAATTCAGAAGACCAGTACTAAACTACAGTATTTCAGATTTGAAAAAATTCAGAGTCTAAGGGGATGAAACTACCCAATCATTAATAAAATTTAAAAAATTCACAAAATCCACAAAAAAGTTTCTAACACTTTCATGCTTGGTTGGGTAATTCAGAAGACCAGTACTAAACTACAGTATTTCAGATTTGAAAAAATTCAGAGTCTAAGGGAATGAAACTACCCAATCATTAATAAAATTTAAAAAATTCACAAAATCCAAAAAAAAGTTTCTAACACTTTCATGCTTGGTTGGGTAATTCAGAAGACCAGTACTAAACTACAGTATTTCAGATTTGAAAAAATTCAGAGTCTAAGGGAATGAAACTACCCAATCATAATTAAAATTTAAAAAATTCACAAAATCCAAAAAAACGTTTCTAACACTTTCATGCTTGGTTGGGTAATTCAGAAGACCAGTACTAAACTACAGTATTTCAGATTTTAAAAAATTCAGAGTCTAAGGGGATGAAAGTACCCAATCATTAACAAAATTTAAAAAATTCACAAAATCCACAAAAAAGTTTCTAACACTTTCATGTTTGGCTGGGTAGTTCAGAAGACCATTACGAAACTACAGTATTTCAGATTTGAAAAAATTCAGAGTGTAAGGGGATGAAACTACCCAGTCATTAATTAAATTTAAAAAATTCACAAAATCCCCAAAAGAGTTTCTAACACTTTCATGCTTGGTTGGGTAGTTCAGAAGACCAGTACTAAACTACAGTATTTCAGATTTTAAAAAATTCAGAGTCTAAGGGGATGAAAGTACCCAATCATTAACAAAATTTAAAAAATTCACAAAATCCACAAAAAAGTTTCTAACACTTTCATGTTTGGCTGGGTAGTTCAGAAGACCATTACGAAACTACAGTATTTCAGATTTGAAAAAATTCAGAGTGTAAGGGGATGAAACTACCCAGTCATTAATTAAATTTAAAAAATTCACAAAATCAACATAAGAGTTTCTAACACTTTCATGCTTGGTTGGGAAGTTCAGAAGACCAGTACTGAACTATAGTATTTCAGATTTGAAAAAATTCAGAGTCTAAGGGGATGAAAGTACCCATTCATTAACAAAATTTAAAAAATTCACAAAATCCACAAAAAAGTTTCTAACACTTTCATGTTTGGCTGGGTAGTTCAGAAGACCATTGCGAAACTACAGTATTTCAGATTTGAAAAAATTCAGAGTGTAAGGGGATGAAACTACCCAGTCATTAATTAAATTTAAAAAATTCACAAAATCCCCAAAAGAGTTTCTAACACTTTCATGCTTGGTTGGGTAGTTCAGAAGACCAGTACTAAACTACAGTATTTCAGATTTTAAAAAATTCAGAGTCTAAGGGGATGAAAGTACCCAATCATTAACAAAATTTAAAAAATTCACAAAATCCACAAAAAAGTTTCTAACACTTTCATGTTTGGCTGGGTAGTTCAGAAGACCATTACGAAACTACAGTATTTCAGATTTGAAAAAATTCAGAGTGTAAGGGGATGAAACTACCCAGTCATTAATTAAATTTAAAAAATTCACAAAATCAACATAAGAGTTTCTAACACTTTCATGCTTAGTTGGGAAGTTCAGAAGACCAGTACTGAACTATAGTATTTCAGATTTGAAAAAATTCAGAGTCTAAGGGGATGAAAGTACCCATTCATTAACAAAATTTAAAAAATTCACAAAATCCACAAAAAAGTTTCTAACACTTTCATGTTTGGCTGGGTAGTTCAGAAGACCATTACGAAACTACAGTATTTCAGATTTGCAAAAATTCAGAGTCTAAGGGGATGAAACTACCCAGTCATTAATTAAATTTAAAAAATTCACAAAATCAACATAAGAGTTTCTAACACTTTCATGCTTGGTTGGGAAGTTCAGAAGACCAGTACTGAACTATAGTATTTCAGATTTGAAAAAATTCAGAGTCTAAGGGGATGAAAGTACCCAATCATTAACAAAATTTAAAAAATTCACAAAATCCACAAAAAAGTTTCTAACACTTTCATGTTTGGCTGGGTAGTTCAGAAGACCATTGCGAAACTACAGTATTTCAGATTTGAAAAAATTCAGAGTGTAAGGGGATGAAACTACCCAGTCATTAATTAAATTTAAAAAATTCACAAAATCCCCAAAAGAGTTTCTAACACTTTCATGCTTGGTTGGGTAGTTCAGAAGACCAGTACTAAACTACAGTATTTCAGATTTTAAAAAATTCAGAGTCTAAGGGGATGAAAGTACCCAATCATTAACAAAATTTAAAAAATTCACAAAATCCACAAAAAAGTTTCTAACACTTTCATGTTTGGCTGGGTAGTTCAGAAGACCATTACGAAACTACAGTATTTCAGATTTGAAAAAATTCAGAGTGTAAGGGGATGAAACTACCCAGTCATTAATTAAATTTAAAAAATTCACAAAATCAACATAAGAGTTTCTAACACTTTCATGCTTGGTTGGGTAGTTCAGAAGACCAGTACTGAACTATAGTATTTCAGATTTGAAAAAATTCAGAGTCTAAGGGGATGAAAGTACCCAATCATTAACAAAATTTAAAAAATTCACAAAATCCACAAAAAAGTTTGTAACATTTTCATGTTTGGCTGGGTAGTTCAGAAGACCATTACGAAACTACAGTATTTCAGATATGAAAAAATTCAGAGTCTAAGGGGATGAAACTACCCAGTCATTAATTAAATTTAAAAAATTCACAAAATCCCCAAAAGAGTTTCTAACACTTTCATGCTTGGTTGGGTAGTTCAGAAGACCAGTACTGAACTATAGTATTTCAGATTTGAAAAAATTCAGAGTCTAAGGGGATGAAAGTACCCAATCATTAACAAAATTTAAAAAATTCACAAAATCCACAAAAAAGTTTCTAACACTTTCATGTTTGGCTGGGCAGTTCAGAAGACCATTACGAAACTACAGTATTTCAGATTTGAAAAAATTCAGAGTCTAAGGGCATGAAACTACCCAGTCATTAATTAAATTTAAAAAATTCACAAAATCCACAAAAGAGTTTCTAACACTTTCATGCTTGGTTGGGTAGTTCAGAAGACCAGTACTAAACTACAGTATTTCAGATTTGAAAAAATTCAAGAGTCTAAGGGGATGAAACTACCCAATCATTAATAAAATAAAAAAATTCACAAAATCCACAAAAAAATTTCTAACACTTTCATGCTTGATTGGGTAGTTCAGAAAACCAGTACTGAACTATAGTATTTCAGATTTGAAAAAATTCAGAGTGTAAGGGGATGAAACTACCCAGTCATTAATTAAATTTAAAAAATTCACAAAATCAACATAAGAGTTTCTAACACTTTCATGCTTGGTTGGGAAGTTCAGAAGACCAGTACTGAACTATAGTATTTCAGATTTGAAAAAATTCAGAGTCTAAGGGGATGAAAGTACCCATTCATTAACAAAATTTAAAAAATTCACAAAATCCACAAAAAAGTTTCTAACACTTTCATGTTTGGCTGGGTAGTTCAGAAGACCATTGCGAAACTACAGTATTTCAGATTTGAAAAAATTCAGAGTGTAAGGGGATGAAACTACCCAGTCATTAATTAAATTTAAAAAATTCACAAAATCCCCAAAAGAGTTTCTAACACTTTCATGCTTGGTTGGGTAGTTCAGAAGACCAGTACTAAACTACAGTATTTCAGATTTTAAAAAATTCAGAGTCTAAGGGGATGAAAGTACCCAATCATTAACAAAATTTAAAAAATTCACAAAATCCACAAAAAAGTTTCTAACACTTTCATGTTTGGCTGGGTAGTTCAGAAGACCATTACGAAACTACAGTATTTCAGATTTGAAAAAATTCAGAGTGTAAGGGGATGAAACTACCCAGTCATTAATTAAATTTAAAAAATTCACAAAATCAACATAAGAGTTTCTAACACTTTCATGCTTGGTTGGGAAGTTCAGAAGACCAGTACTGAACTATAGTATTTCAGATTTGAAAAAATTCAGAGTCTAAGGGGATGAAAGTACCCATTCATTAACAAAATTTAAAAAATTCACAAAATCCACAAAAAAGTTTCTAACACTTTCATGTTTGGCTGGGTAGTTCAGAAGACCATTACGAAACTACAGTATTTCAGATTTGCAAAAATTCAGAGTCTAAGGGGATGAAACTACCCAGTCATTAATTAAATTTAAAAAATTCACAAAATCAACATAAGAGTTTCTAACACTTTCATGCTTGGTTGGGAAGTTCAGAAGACCAGTACTGAACTATAGTATTTCAGATTTGAAAAAATTCAGAGTCTAAGGGGATGAAAGTACCCAATCATTAACAAAATTTAAAAAATTCACAAAATCCACAAAAAAGTTTCTAACACTTTCATGTTTGGCTGGGTAGTTCAGAAGACCATTGCGAAACTACAGTATTTCAGATTTGAAAAAATTCAGAGTGTAAGGGGATGAAACTACCCAGTCATTAATTAAATTTAAAAAATTCACAAAATCCCCAAAAGAGTTTCTAACACTTTCATGCTTGGTTGGGTAGTTCAGAAGACCAGTACTAAACTACAGTATTTCAGATTTTAAAAAATTCAGAGTCTAAGGGGATGAAAGTACCCAATCATTAACAAAATTTAAAAAATTCACAAAATCCACAAAAAAGTTTCTAACACTTTCATGTTTGGCTGGGTAGTTCAGAAGACCATTACGAAACTACAGTATTTCAGATTTGAAAAAATTCAGAGTGTAAGGGGATGAAACTACCCAGTCATTAATTAAATTTAAAAAATTCACAAAATCAACATAAGAGTTTCTAACACTTTCATGCTTGGTTGGGAAGTTCAGAAGACCAGTACTGAACTATAGTATTTCAGATTTGAAAAAATTCAGAGTCTAAGGGGATGAAAGTACCCATTCATTAACAAAATTTAAAAAATTCACAAAATCCACAAAAAAGTTTCTAACACTTTCATGTTTGGCTGGGTAGTTCAGAAGACCATTACGAAACTACAGTATTTCAGATTTGCAAAAATTCAGAGTCTAAGGGGATGAAACTACCCAGTCATTAATTAAATTTAAAAAATTCACAAAATCCACAAAAGAGTTTCTAACACTTTCATGCTTGGTTGGGTAGTTCAGAACACCAGTACTGAACTATAGTATTTCAGATTTGAAAAAATTCAGAGTCTAAGGGGATGAAAGTACCCAATCATAATTAAAATTTAAAAAATTCACAAAATCCACAAAAAAGTTTCTAACACTTTCATGCTTGGTTGGGTAATTCAGAAGACCAGTACTAAACGACAGTATTTCAGATTTGAAAAAATTCAGAGTCTAAGAAAATGAAACTACCCAATCATTAATAAAATTTAAAAAATTCACAAAATCCACAAAAAAGTTTCTAACACTTTCATGCTTGGTTGGGTAATTCAGAAGACCAGTACTAAACTACAGTATTTCAGATTTGAAAAAATTCAGAGTCTAAGGGAATGAAACTACCCAATCATTAATAAAATTTAAAAAATTCACAAAATCCAAAAAAAAGTTTCTAACACTTTCATGCTTGGTTGGGTAATTCAGAAGACCAGTACTAAACTACAGTATTTCAGATTTGAAAAAATTCAGAGTCTAAGGGGATGAAACTACCCAATCATAATTAAAATTTAAAAAATTCACAAAATCCACAAAAAAGTTTCTAACACTTTCATGCTTGGTTGGGTAATTCAGAAGACCAGTACTAAACTACAGTATTTCAGATTTGAAAAAATTCAGAGTCTAAGGGAATGAAACTACCCAATCATTAATAAAATTTAAAAAATTCACAAAATCCAAAAAAAAGTTTCTAACACTTTCATGCTTGGTTGGGTAATTCAGAAGACCAGTACTAAACTACAGTATTTCAGATTTGAAAAAATTCAGAGTCTAAGGGAATGAAACTACCCAATCATAATTAAAATTTAAAAAATTCACAAAATCCAAAAAAACGTTTCTAACACTTTCATGCTTGGTTGGGTAATTCAGAAGACCAGTACTAAACTACAGTATTTCAGATTTGAAAAAATTCAGAGTCTAAGGGAATGAAACTACCCAATCATTAATAAAATTTAAAAAATTCACAAAATCCACAAAAAAGTTTCTAACACTTTCATGCTTGGTTGGGTAATTCAGAAGACCAGTACTAAACTACAGTATTTCAGATTTGAAAAAATTCAGAGTCTAAGGGAATGAAACTACCCAATCATTAATAAAATTTAAAAAATTCACAAAATCCAAAAAAAAGTTTCTAACACTTTCATGCTTGGTTGGGTAATTCAGAAGACCAGTACTAAACTACAGTATTTCAGATTTGAAAAAATTCAGAGTCTAAGGGGATGAAACTACCCAATCATTAATAAAATTTAAAAAATTCACAAAATCCACAAAAAAGTTTCTAACACTTTCATGCTTGGTTGGGTAATTCAGAAGACCAGTACTAAACGACAGTATTTCAGATTTGAAAAAATTCAGAGTCTAAGGGGATGAAAGTACCCAATCATTAACAAAATTTAAAAAATTCACAAAATCCACAAAAAAGTTTCTAACACTTTCATGTTTGGCTGGGTAGTTCAGAAGACCATTGCGAAACTACAGTATTTCAGATTTGAAAAAATTCAGAGTGTAAGGGGATGAAACTACCCAGTCATTAATTAAATTTAAAAAATTCACAAAATCCCCAAAAGAGTTTCTAACACTTTCATGCTTGGTTGGGTAATTCAGAAGACCAGTACTAAACTACAGTATTTCAGATTTGAAAAAATTCAGAGTCTAAGGGAATGAAACTACCCAATCATTAATAAAATTTAAAAAATTCACAAAATCCAAAAAAAAGTTTCTAACACTTTCATGCTTGGTTGGGTAATTCAGAAGACCAGTACTAAACTACAGTATTTCAGATTTGAAAAAATTCAGAGTCTAAGGGGATGAAACTACCCAATCATAATTAAAATTTAAAAAATTCACAAAATCCACAAAAAAGTTTCTAACACTTTCATGCTTGGTTGGGTAATTCAGAAGACCAGTACTAAACTACAGTATTTCAGATTTGAAAAAATTCAGAGTCTAAGGGAATGAAACTACCCAATCATTAATAAAATTTAAAAAATTCACAAAATCCAAAAAAAAGTTTCTAACACTTTCATGCTTGGTTGGGTAATTCAGAAGACCAGTACTAAACTACAGTATTTCAGATTTGAAAAAATTCAGAGTCTAAGGGAATGAAACTACCCAATCATAATTAAAATTTAAAAAATTCACAAAATCCACAAAAAAGTTTCTAACACTTTCATGCTTGGTTGGGTAATTCAGAAGACCAGTACTAAACTACAGTATTTCAGATTTGAAAAAATTCAGAGTCTAAGGGAATGAAACTACCCAATCATTAATAAAATTTAAAAAATTCACAAAATCCACAAAAAAGTTTCTAACACTTTCATGCTTGGTTGGGTAATTCAGAAGACCAGTACTAAACTACAGTATTTCAGATTTGAAAAAATTCAGAGTCTAAGGGAATGAAACTACCCAATCATTAATAAAATTTAAAAAATTCACAAAATCCAAAAAAAAGTTTCTAACACTTTCATGCTTGGTTGGGTAATTCAGAAGACCAGTACTAAACTACAGTATTTCAGATTTGAAAAAATTCAGAGTCTAAGGGGATGAAACTACCCAATCATAATTAAAATTTAAAAAATTCACAAAATCCACAAAAAAGTTTCTAACACTTTCATGCTTGGTTGGGTAATTCAGAAGACCAGTACTAAACTACAGTATTTCAGATTTGAAAAAATTCAGAGTCTAAGGGAATGAAACTACCCAATCATTAATAAAATTTAAAAAATTCACAAAATCCAAAAAAAAGTTTCTAACACTTTCATGCTTGGTTGGGTAATTCAGAAGACCAGTACTAAACTACAGTATTTCAGATTTGAAAAAATTCAGAGTCTAAGGGGATGAAACTACCCAATCATAATTAAAATTTAAAAAATTCACAAAATCCACAAAAAAGTTTCTAACACTTTCATGCTTGGTTGGGTAATTCAGAAGACCAGTACTAAACTACAGTATTTCAGATTTGAAAAAATTCAGAGTCTAAGGGAATGAAACTACCCAATCATTAATAAAATTTAAAAAATTCACAAAATCCAAAAAAAAGTTTCTAACACTTTCATGCTTGGTTGGGTAATTCAGAAGACCAGTACTAAACTACAGTATTTCAGATTTGAAAAAATTCAGAGTCTAAGGGGATGAAACTACCCAATCATTAATAAAATTTAAAAAATTCACAAAATCCAAAAAAAAGTTTCTAACACTTTCATGCTTGGTTGGGTAATTCAGAAGACCAGTACTAAACTACAGTATTTCAGATTTGAAAAAATTCAGAGTCTAAGGGAATGAAACTACCCAATCATTAATAAAATTTAAAAAATTCACAAAATCCACAAAAAAGTTTCTAACACTTTCATGCTTGGTTGGGTAATTCAGAAGACCAGTACTAAACTACAGTATTTCAGATTTGAAAAAATTCAGAGTCTAAGGGAATGAAACTACCCAATCATTAATAAAATTTAAAAAATTCACAAAATCCAAAAAAAAGTTTCTAACACTTTCATGCTTGGTTGGGTAATTCAGAAGACCAGTACTAAACTACAGTATTTCAGATTTGAAAAAATTCAGAGTCTAAGGGAATGAAACTACCCAATCATTAATAAAATTTAAAAAATTCACAAAATCCAAAAAAAAGTTTCTAACACTTTCATGCTTGGTTGGGTAATTCAGAAGACCAGTACTAAACTACAGTATTTCAGATTTGAATAAATTCAGAGTCTAAGGGAATGAAACTACCCAATCATAATTAAAATTTAAAAAATTCACAAAATCCACAAAAAAGTTTCTAACACTTTCATGCTTGGTTGGGTAATTCAGAAGACCAGTACTAAACTACAGTATTTCAGATTTGAAAAAATTCAAAATCTAAGGGAATGAAACTACCCAATCATTAATAAAATTTAAAAAATTCACAAAATCCAAAAAAAAGTTTCTAACACTTTCATGCTTGGTTGGGTAATTCAGAAGACCAGTACTAAACTACAGTATTTCAGATTTGAAAAAATTCAGAGTCTAAGGGGATGAAACTACCCAATCATAATTAAAATTTAAAAAATTCACAAAATCCACAAAAAAGTTTCTAACACTTTCATGCTTGGTTGGGTAATTCAGAAGACCAGTACTAAACTACAGTATTTCAGATTTGAAAAAATTCAGAGTCTAAGGGAATGAAACTACCCAATCATTAATAAAATTTAAAAAATTCACAAAATCCAAAAAAAAGTTTCTAACACTTTCATGCTTGGTTGGGTAATTCAGAAGACCAGTACTAAACTACAGTATTTCAGATTTGAAAAAATTCAGAGTCTAAGGGGATGAAACTACCCAATCATAATTAAAATTTAAAAAATTCACAAAATCCACAAAAAAGTTTCTAACACTTTCATGCTTGGTTGGGTAATTCAGAAGACCAGTACTAAACTACAGTATTTCAGATTTGAAAAAATTCAGAGTCTAAGGGAATGAAACTACCCAATCATTAATAAAATTTAAAAAATTCACAAAATCCAAAAAAAAGTTTCTAACACTTTCATGCTTGGTTGGGTAATTCAGAAGACCAGTACTAAACTACAGTATTTCAGATTTGAAAAAATTCAGAGTCTAAGGGGATGAAACTACCCAATCATTAATAAAATTTAAAAAATTCACAAAATCCAAAAAAAAGTTTCTAACACTTTCATGCTTGGTTGGGTAATTCAGAAGACCAGTACTAAACTACAGTATTTCAGATTTGAAAAAATTCAGAGTCTAAGGGAATGAAACTACCCAATCATTAATAAAATTTAAAAAATTCACAAAATCCACAAAAAAGTTTCTAACACTTTCATGCTTGGTTGGGTAATTCAGAAGACCAGTACTAAACTACAGTATTTCAGATTTGAAAAAATTCAGAGTCTAAGGGAATGAAACTACCCAATCATTAATAAAATTTAAAAAATTCACAAAATCCAAAAAAAAGTTTCTAACACTTTCATGCTTGGTTGGGTAATTCAGAAGACCAGTACTAAACTACAGTATTTCAGATTTGAAAAAATTCAGAGTCTAAGGGAATGAAACTACCCAATCATTAATAAAATTTAAAAAATTCACAAAATCCAAAAAAAAGTTTCTAACACTTTCATGCTTGGTTGGGTAATTCAGAAGACCAGTACTAAACTACAGTATTTCAGATTTGAATAAATTCAGAGTCTAAGGGAATGAAACTACCCAATCATAATTAAAATTTAAAAAATTCACAAAATCCACAAAAAAGTTTCTAACACTTTCATGCTTGGTTGGGTAATTCAGAAGACCAGTACTAAACTACAGTATTTCAGATTTGAAAAAATTCAAAATCTAAGGGAATGAAACTACCCAATCATTAATAAAATTTAAAAAATTCACAAAATCCAAAAAAAAGTTTCTAACACTTTCATGCTTGGTTGGGTAATTCAGAAGACCAGTACTAAACTACAGTATTTCAGATTTGAAAAAATTCAGAGTCTAAGGGGATGAAACTACCCAATCATAATTAAAATTTAAAAAATTCACAAAATCCACAAAAAAGTTTCTAACACTTTCATGCTTGGTTGGGTAATTCAGAAGACCAGTACTAAACTACAGTATTTCAGATTTGAAAAAATTCAGAGTCTAAGGGAATGAAACTACCCAATCATTAATAAAATTTAAAAAATTCACAAAATCCACAAAAAAGTTTCTAACACTTTCATGCTTGGTTGGGTAATTCAGAAGACCAGTACTAAACTACAGTATTTCAGATTTGAAAAAATTCAGAGTCTAAGGGAATGAAACTACCCAATCATTAATAAAATTTAAAAAATTCACAAAATCCAAAAAAAAGTTTCTAACACTTTCATGCTTGGTTGGGTAATTCAGAAGACCAGTACTAAACTACAGTATTTCAGATTTGAAAAAATTCAGAGTCTAAGGGGATGAAACTACCCAATCATAATTAAAATTTAAAAAATTCACAAAATCCACAAAAAAGTTTCTAACACTTTCATGCTTGGTTGGGTAATTCAGAAGACCAGTACTAAACTACAGTATTTCAGATTTGAAAAAATTCAGAGTCTAAGGGAATGAAACTACCCAATCATTAATAAAATTTAAAAAATTCACAAAATCCACAAAAAAGTTTCTAACACTTTCATGCTTGGTTGGGTAATTCAGAAGACCAGTACTAAACTACAGTATTTCAGATTTGAAAAAATTCAGAGTCTAAGGGAATGAAACTACCCAATCATTAATAAAATTTAAAAAATTCACAAAATCCAAAAAAAAGTTTCTAACACTTTCATGTTTGGCTGGGTAGTTCAGAAGACCATTACGAAACTACAGTATTTCAGATTTGAAAAAATTCAGAGTGTAAGGGGATGAAACTACCCAGTCATTAATTAAATTTAAAAAATTCACAAAATCAACATAAGAGTTTCTAACACTTTCATGCTTGGTTGGGAAGTTCAGAAGACCAGTACTGAACTATAGTATTTCAGATTTGAAAAAATTCAGAGTCTAAGGGGATGAAAGTACCCATTCATTAACAAAATTTAAAAAATTCACAAAATCCACAAAAAAGTTTCTAACACTTTCATGTTTGGCTGGGTAGTTCAGAAGACCATTGCGAAACTACAGTATTTCAGATTTGAAAAAATTCAGAGTGTAAGGGGATGAAACTACCCAGTCATTAATTAAATTTAAAAAATTCACAAAATCCCCAAAAGAGTTTCTAACACTTTCATGCTTGGTTGGGTAGTTCAGAAGACCAGTACTAAACTACAGTATTTCAGATTTTAAAAAATTCAGAGTCTAAGGGGATGAAAGTACCCAATCATTAACAAAATTTAAAAAATTCACAAAATCCACAAAAAAGTTTCTAACACTTTCATGTTTGGCTGGGTAGTTCAGAAGACCATTACGAAACTACAGTATTTCAGATTTGAAAAAATTCAGAGTGTAAGGGGATGAAACTACCCAGTCATTAATTAAATTTAAAAAATTCACAAAATCAACATAAGAGTTTCTAACACTTTCATGCTTAGTTGGGAAGTTCAGAAGACCAGTACTGAACTATAGTATTTCAGATTTGAAAAAATTCAGAGTCTAAGGGGATGAAAGTACCCATTCATTAACAAAATTTAAAAAATTCACAAAATCCACAAAAAAGTTTCTAACACTTTCATGTTTGGCTGGGTAGTTCAGAAGACCATTACGAAACTACAGTATTTCAGATTTGCAAAAATTCAGAGTCTAAGGGGATGAAACTACCCAGTCATTAATTAAATTTAAAAAATTCACAAAATCAACATAAGAGTTTCTAACACTTTCATGCTTGGTTGGGAAGTTCAGAAGACCAGTACTGAACTATAGTATTTCAGATTTGAAAAAATTCAGAGTCTAAGGGGATGAAAGTACCCAATCATTAACAAAATTTAAAAAATTCACAAAATCCACAAAAAAGTTTCTAACACTTTCATGTTTGGCTGGGTAGTTCAGAAGACCATTGCGAAACTACAGTATTTCAGATTTGAAAAAATTCAGAGTGTAAGGGGATGAAACTACCCAGTCATTAATTAAATTTAAAAAATTCACAAAATCCCCAAAAGAGTTTCTAACACTTTCATGCTTGGTTGGGTAGTTCAGAAGACCAGTACTAAACTACAGTATTTCAGATTTTAAAAAATTCAGAGTCTAAGGGGATGAAAGTACCCAATCATTAACAAAATTTAAAAAATTCACAAAATCCACAAAAAAGTTTCTAACACTTTCATGTTTGGCTGGGTAGTTCAGAAGACCATTACGAAACTACAGTATTTCAGATTTGAAAAAATTCAGAGTGTAAGGGGATGAAACTACCCAGTCATTAATTAAATTTAAAAAATTCACAAAATCAACATAAGAGTTTCTAACACTTTCATGCTTGGTTGGGTAGTTCAGAAGACCAGTACTGAACTATAGTATTTCAGATTTGAAAAAATTCAGAGTCTAAGGGGATGAAAGTACCCAATCATTAACAAAATTTAAAAAATTCACAAAATCCACAAAAAAGTTTGTAACATTTTCATGTTTGGCTGGGTAGTTCAGAAGACCATTACGAAACTACAGTATTTCAGATATGAAAAAATTCAGAGTCTAAGGGGATGAAACTACCCAGTCATTAATTAAATTTAAAAAATTCACAAAATCCCCAAAAGAGTTTCTAACACTTTCATGCTTGGTTGGGTAGTTCAGAAGACCAGTACTGAACTATAGTATTTCAGATTTGAAAAAATTCAGAGTCTAAGGGGATGAAAGTACCCAATCATTAACAAAATTTAAAAAATTCACAAAATCCACAAAAAAGTTTCTAACACTTTCATGTTTGGCTGGGCAGTTCAGAAGACCATTACGAAACTACAGTATTTCAGATTTGAAAAAATTCAGAGTCTAAGGGCATGAAACTACCCAGTCATTAATTAAATTTAAAAAATTCACAAAATCCACAAAAGAGTTTCTAACACTTTCATGCTTGGTTGGGTAGTTCAGAAGACCAGTACTAAACTACAGTATTTCAGATTTGAAAAAATTCAAGAGTCTAAGGGGATGAAACTACCCAATCATTAATAAAATAAAAAAATTCACAAAATCCACAAAAAAATTTCTAACACTTTCATGCTTGATTGGGTAGTTCAGAAAACCAGTACTGAACTATAGTATTTCAGATTTGAAAAAATTCAGAGTGTAAGGGGATGAAACTACCCAGTCATTAATTAAATTTAAAAAATTCACAAAATCAACATAAGAGTTTCTAACACTTTCATGCTTGGTTGGGAAGTTCAGAAGACCAGTACTGAACTATAGTATTTCAGATTTGAAAAAATTCAGAGTCTAAGGGGATGAAAGTACCCATTCATTAACAAAATTTAAAAAATTCACAAAATCCACAAAAAAGTTTCTAACACTTTCATGTTTGGCTGGGTAGTTCAGAAGACCATTGCGAAACTACAGTATTTCAGATTTGAAAAAATTCAGAGTGTAAGGGGATGAAACTACCCAGTCATTAATTAAATTTAAAAAATTCACAAAATCCCCAAAAGAGTTTCTAACACTTTCATGCTTGGTTGGGTAGTTCAGAAGACCAGTACTAAACTACAGTATTTCAGATTTTAAAAAATTCAGAGTCTAAGGGGATGAAAGTACCCAATCATTAACAAAATTTAAAAAATTCACAAAATCCACAAAAAAGTTTCTAACACTTTCATGTTTGGCTGGGTAGTTCAGAAGACCATTACGAAACTACAGTATTTCAGATTTGAAAAAATTCAGAGTGTAAGGGGATGAAACTACCCAGTCATTAATTAAATTTAAAAAATTCACAAAATCAACATAAGAGTTTCTAACACTTTCATGCTTGGTTGGGAAGTTCAGAAGACCAGTACTGAACTATAGTATTTCAGATTTGAAAAAATTCAGAGTCTAAGGGGATGAAAGTACCCATTCATTAACAAAATTTAAAAAATTCACAAAATCCACAAAAAAGTTTCTAACACTTTCATGTTTGGCTGGGTAGTTCAGAAGACCATTACGAAACTACAGTATTTCAGATTTGCAAAAATTCAGAGTCTAAGGGGATGAAACTACCCAGTCATTAATTAAATTTAAAAAATTCACAAAATCAACATAAGAGTTTCTAACACTTTCATGCTTGGTTGGGAAGTTCAGAAGACCAGTACTGAACTATAGTATTTCAGATTTGAAAAAATTCAGAGTCTAAGGGGATGAAAGTACCCAATCATTAACAAAATTTAAAAAATTCACAAAATCCACAAAAAAGTTTCTAACACTTTCATGTTTGGCTGGGTAGTTCAGAAGACCATTGCGAAACTACAGTATTTCAGATTTGAAAAAATTCAGAGTGTAAGGGGATGAAACTACCCAGTCATTAATTAAATTTAAAAAATTCACAAAATCCCCAAAAGAGTTTCTAACACTTTCATGCTTGGTTGGGTAGTTCAGAAGACCAGTACTAAACTACAGTATTTCAGATTTTAAAAAATTCAGAGTCTAAGGGGATGAAAGTACCCAATCATTAACAAAATTTAAAAAATTCACAAAATCCACAAAAAAGTTTCTAACACTTTCATGTTTGGCTGGGTAGTTCAGAAGACCATTACGAAACTACAGTATTTCAGATTTGAAAAAATTCAGAGTGTAAGGGGATGAAACTACCCAGTCATTAATTAAATTTAAAAAATTCACAAAATCAACATAAGAGTTTCTAACACTTTCATGCTTGGTTGGGAAGTTCAGAAGACCAGTACTGAACTATAGTATTTCAGATTTGAAAAAATTCAGAGTCTAAGGGGATGAAAGTACCCATTCATTAACAAAATTTAAAAAATTCACAAAATCCACAAAAAAGTTTCTAACACTTTCATGTTTGGCTGGGTAGTTCAGAAGACCATTACGAAACTACAGTATTTCAGATTTGCAAAAATTCAGAGTCTAAGGGGATGAAACTACCCAGTCATTAATTAAATTTAAAAAATTCACAAAATCCACAAAAGAGTTTCTAACACTTTCATGCTTGGTTGGGTAGTTCAGAACACCAGTACTGAACTATAGTATTTCAGATTTGAAAAAATTCAGAGTCTAAGGGGATGAAAGTACCCAATCATAATTAAAATTTAAAAAATTCACAAAATCCACAAAAAAGTTTCTAACACTTTCATGCTTGGTTGGGTAATTCAGAAGACCAGTACTAAACGACAGTATTTCAGATTTGAAAAAATTCAGAGTCTAAGAAAATGAAACTACCCAATCATTAATAAAATTTAAAAAATTCACAAAATCCACAAAAAAGTTTCTAACACTTTCATGCTTGGTTGGGTAATTCAGAAGACCAGTACTAAACTACAGTATTTCAGATTTGAAAAAATTCAGAGTCTAAGGGAATGAAACTACCCAATCATTAATAAAATTTAAAAAATTCACAAAATCCAAAAAAAAGTTTCTAACACTTTCATGCTTGGTTGGGTAATTCAGAAGACCAGTACTAAACTACAGTATTTCAGATTTGAAAAAATTCAGAGTCTAAGGGGATGAAACTACCCAATCATAATTAAAATTTAAAAAATTCACAAAATCCACAAAAAAGTTTCTAACACTTTCATGCTTGGTTGGGTAATTCAGAAGACCAGTACTAAACTACAGTATTTCAGATTTGAAAAAATTCAGAGTCTAAGGGAATGAAACTACCCAATCATTAATAAAATTTAAAAAATTCACAAAATCCAAAAAAAAGTTTCTAACACTTTCATGCTTGGTTGGGTAATTCAGAAGACCAGTACTAAACTACAGTATTTCAGATTTGAAAAAATTCAGAGTCTAAGGGAATGAAACTACCCAATCATAATTAAAATTTAAAAAATTCACAAAATCCAAAAAAACGTTTCTAACACTTTCATGCTTGGTTGGGTAATTCAGAAGACCAGTACTAAACTACAGTATTTCAGATTTGAAAAAATTCAGAGTCTAAGGGAATGAAACTACCCAATCATTAATAAAATTTAAAAAATTCACAAAATCCACAAAAAAGTTTCTAACACTTTCATGCTTGGTTGGGTAATTCAGAAGACCAGTACTAAACTACAGTATTTCAGATTTGAAAAAATTCAGAGTCTAAGGGAATGAAACTACCCAATCATTAATAAAATTTAAAAAATTCACAAAATCCAAAAAAAAGTTTCTAACACTTTCATGCTTGGTTGGGTAATTCAGAAGACCAGTACTAAACTACAGTATTTCAGATTTGAAAAAATTCAGAGTCTAAGGGGATGAAACTACCCAATCATTAATAAAATTTAAAAAATTCACAAAATCCACAAAAAAGTTTCTAACACTTTCATGCTTGGTTGGGTAATTCAGAAGACCAGTACTAAACGACAGTATTTCAGATTTGAAAAAATTCAGAGTCTAAGGGGATGAAAGTACCCAATCATTAACAAAATTTAAAAAATTCACAAAATCCACAAAAAAGTTTCTAACACTTTCATGTTTGGCTGGGTAGTTCAGAAGACCATTGCGAAACTACAGTATTTCAGATTTGAAAAAATTCAGAGTGTAAGGGGATGAAACTACCCAGTCATTAATTAAATTTAAAAAATTCACAAAATCCCCAAAAGAGTTTCTAACACTTTCATGCTTGGTTGGGTAATTCAGAAGACCAGTACTAAACTACAGTATTTCAGATTTGAAAAAATTCAGAGTCTAAGGGAATGAAACTACCCAATCATTAATAAAATTTAAAAAATTCACAAAATCCAAAAAAAAGTTTCTAACACTTTCATGCTTGGTTGGGTAATTCAGAAGACCAGTACTAAACTACAGTATTTCAGATTTGAAAAAATTCAGAGTCTAAGGGGATGAAACTACCCAATCATAATTAAAATTTAAAAAATTCACAAAATCCACAAAAAAGTTTCTAACACTTTCATGCTTGGTTGGGTAATTCAGAAGACCAGTACTAAACTACAGTATTTCAGATTTGAAAAAATTCAGAGTCTAAGGGAATGAAACTACCCAATCATTAATAAAATTTAAAAAATTCACAAAATCCAAAAAAAAGTTTCTAACACTTTCATGCTTGGTTGGGTAATTCAGAAGACCAGTACTAAACTACAGTATTTCAGATTTGAAAAAATTCAGAGTCTAAGGGAATGAAACTACCCAATCATAATTAAAATTTAAAAAATTCACAAAATCCACAAAAAAGTTTCTAACACTTTCATGCTTGGTTGGGTAATTCAGAAGACCAGTACTAAACTACAGTATTTCAGATTTGAAAAAATTCAGAGTCTAAGGGAATGAAACTACCCAATCATTAATAAAATTTAAAAAATTCACAAAATCCACAAAAAAGTTTCTAACACTTTCATGCTTGGTTGGGTAATTCAGAAGACCAGTACTAAACTACAGTATTTCAGATTTGAAAAAATTCAGAGTCTAAGGGAATGAAACTACCCAATCATTAATAAAATTTAAAAAATTCACAAAATCCAAAAAAAAGTTTCTAACACTTTCATGCTTGGTTGGGTAATTCAGAAGACCAGTACTAAACTACAGTATTTCAGATTTGAAAAAATTCAGAGTCTAAGGGGATGAAACTACCCAATCATAATTAAAATTTAAAAAATTCACAAAATCCACAAAAAAGTTTCTAACACTTTCATGCTTGGTTGGGTAATTCAGAAGACCAGTACTAAACTACAGTATTTCAGATTTGAAAAAATTCAGAGTCTAAGGGAATGAAACTACCCAATCATTAATAAAATTTAAAAAATTCACAAAATCCAAAAAAAAGTTTCTAACACTTTCATGCTTGGTTGGGTAATTCAGAAGACCAGTACTAAACTACAGTATTTCAGATTTGAAAAAATTCAGAGTCTAAGGGGATGAAACTACCCAATCATAATTAAAATTTAAAAAATTCACAAAATCCACAAAAAAGTTTCTAACACTTTCATGCTTGGTTGGGTAATTCAGAAGACCAGTACTAAACTACAGTATTTCAGATTTGAAAAAATTCAGAGTCTAAGGGAATGAAACTACCCAATCATTAATAAAATTTAAAAATTCACAAAATCCAAAAAAAAGTTTCTAACACTTTCATGCTTGGTTGGGTAATTCAGAAGACCAGTACTAAACTACAGTATTTCAGATTTGAAAAAATTCAGAGTCTAAGGGGATGAAACTACCCAATCATTAATAAAATTTAAAAAATTCACAAAATCCAAAAAAAAGTTTCTAACACTTTCATGCTTGGTTGGGTAATTCAGAAGACCAGTACTAAACTACAGTATTTCAGATTTGAAAAAATTCAGAGTCTAAGGGAATGAAACTACCCAATCATTAATAAAATTTAAAAAATTCACAAAATCCACAAAAAAGTTTCTAACACTTTCATGCTTGGTTGGGTAATTCAGAAGACCAGTACTAAACTACAGTATTTCAGATTTGAAAAAATTCAGAGTCTAAGGGAATGAAACTACCCAATCATTAATAAAATTTAAAAAATTCACAAAATCCAAAAAAAAGTTTCTAACACTTTCATGCTTGGTTGGGTAATTCAGAAGACCAGTACTAAACTACAGTATTTCAGATTTGAAAAAATTCAGAGTCTAAGGGAATGAAACTACCCAATCATTAATAAAATTTAAAAATTCACAAAATCCAAAAAAAAGTTTCTAACACTTTCATGCTTGGTTGGGTAATTCAGAAGACCAGTACTAAACTACAGTATTTCAGATTTGAATAAATTCAGAGTCTAAGGGAATGAAACTACCCAATCATAATTAAAATTTAAAAAATTCACAAAATCCACAAAAAAGTTTCTAACACTTTCATGCTTGGTTGGGTAATTCAGAAGACCAGTACTAAACTACAGTATTTCAGATTTGAAAAAATTCAAAATCTAAGGGAATGAAACTACCCAATCATTAATAAAATTTAAAAAATTCACAAAATCCAAAAAAAAGTTTCTAACACTTTCATGCTTGGTTGGGTAATTCAGAAGACCAGTACTAAACTACAGTATTTCAGATTTGAAAAAATTCAGAGTCTAAGGGATGAAACTACCCAATCATAATTAAAATTTAAAAAATTCACAAAATCCACAAAAAAGTTTCTAACACTTTCATGCTTGGTTGGGTAATTCAGAAGACCAGTACTAAACTACAGTATTTCAGATTTGAAAAAATTCAGAGTCTAAGGGAATGAAACTACCCAATCATTAATAAAATTTAAAAAATTCACAAAATCCAAAAAAAAGTTTCTAACACTTTCATGCTTGGTTGGGTAATTCAGAAGACCAGTACTAAACTACAGTATTTCAGATTTGAAAAAATTCAGAGTCTAAGGGGATGAAACTACCCAATCATAATTAAAATTTAAAAAATTCACAAAATCCACAAAAAAGTTTCTAACACTTTCATGCTTGGTTGGGTAATTCAGAAGACCAGTACTAAACTACAGTATTTCAGATTTGAAAAAATTCAGAGTCTAAGGGAATGAAACTACCCAATCATTAATAAAATTTAAAAAATTCACAAAATCCAAAAAAAGTTTCTAACACTTTCATGCTTGGTTGGGTAATTCAGAAGACCAGTACTAAACTACAGTATTTCAGATTTGAAAAAATTCAGAGTCTAAGGGGATGAAACTACCCAATCATTAATAAAATTTAAAAAATTCACAAAATCCAAAAAAAAGTTTCTAACACTTTCATGCTTGGTTGGGTAATTCAGAAGACCAGTACTAAACTACAGTATTTCAGATTTGAAAAAATTCAGAGTCTAAGGGAATGAAACTACCCAATCATTAATAAAATTTAAAAAATTCACAAAATCCACAAAAAAGTTTCTAACACTTTCATGCTTGGTTGGGTAATTCAGAAGACCAGTACTAAACTACAGTATTTCAGATTTGAAAAAATTCAGAGTCTAAGGGAATGAAACTACCCAATCATTAATAAAATTTAAAAAATTCACAAAATCCAAAAAAAAGTTTCTAACACTTTCATGCTTGGTTGGGTAATTCAGAAGACCAGTACTAAACTACAGTATTTCAGATTTGAAAAAATTCAGAGTCTAAGGGAATGAAACTACCCAATCATTAATAAAATTTAAAAAATTCACAAAATCCAAAAAAAAGTTTCTAACACTTTCATGCTTGGTTGGGTAATTCAGAAGACCAGTACTAAACTACAGTATTTCAGATTTGAATAAATTCAGAGTCTAAGGGAATGAAACTACCCAATCATAATTAAAATTTAAAAAATTCACAAAATCCACAAAAAAGTTTCTAACACTTTCATGCTTGGTTGGGTAATTCAGAAGACCAGTACTAAACTACAGTATTTCAGATTTGAAAAAATTCAGAATCTAAGGGAATGAAACTACCCAATCATTAATAAAATTTAAAAAATTCACAAAATCCAAAAAAAAGTTTCTAACACTTTCATGCTTGGTTGGGTAATTCAGAAGACCAGTACTAAACTACAGTATTTCAGATTTGAAAAAATTCAGAGTCTAAGGGGATGAAACTACCCAATCATAATTAAAATTTAAAAAATTCACAAAATCCACAAAAAAGTTTCTAACACTTTCATGCTTGGTTGGGTAATTCAGAAGACCAGTACTAAACTACAGTATTTCAGATTTGAAAAAATTCAGAGTCTAAGGGAATGAAACTACCCAATCATTAATAAAATTTAAAAAATTCACAAAATCCACAAAAAAATTTCTAACACTTTCATGCTTGGTTGGGTAATTCAGAAGACCAGTACTAAACTACAGTATTTCAGATTTGAAAAAATTCAGAGTCTAAGGGAATGAAACTACCCAATCATTAATAAAATTTAAAAATTCACAAAATCCAAAAAAAAGTTTCTAACACTTTCATGCTTGGTTGGGTAATTCAGAAGACCAGTACTAAACTACAGTATTTCAGATTTGAAAAATTCAGAGTCTAAGGGGATGAAACTACCCAATCATAATTAAAATTAAAAAATTCACAAAATC